>CM024518.1:44222838-44385338 GCA_014182375.1 Eucalyptus virginea
AGTATTGGTAAGAATTCAATCCATCCAACCAATTTTGGTCGGTCGGTGTTGACGTGGACATTGGCTGGTGGCCGGACATTGACGTAGCAATTCTTAAAATAATCTTAATTTTTTCATATTTTTTATTAACTTTTTTCTATTCCATTTCTTTTCCTTTATCTTTTCTTCCTCCTTGAACTATCCTCAAGGTGGCCTACAAGCCTCTGGTGAGGCTCACCGGCCACTAGGCAAGAATCGCGAAGCCCTTGCCA
This sequence comes from Eucalyptus virginea, assembly GCA_014182375.1. Lineage (NCBI taxonomy): Eukaryota > Viridiplantae > Streptophyta > Magnoliopsida > Myrtales > Myrtaceae > Eucalyptus > Eucalyptus virginea. The sequence continues at coordinate 44,223,090 of CM024518.1, forward strand.
AACGGTCACAACCCTTGCCAAGCCTCACCTAAGGCCACAGGGGAGGCGGCTTTGCCCAAATTTGGGCAAGGCTAGTAGGGCCTCACCCTAGCCTTGCCACGAGCGAAGGCGGCTTGCCGAAGGCTGCCCTGGCCTTGCCAGTCATAGGTGAGGCCGCTTTGGCCTACAGCAAGGCCAACCTCACCTAGATTTGGGCAAAGCCGCCTTACCCATGGCCCTAAGGCCCTAGACGAGGCTAGGCAAGAGCTGTGGACCTCGTCGGTGGCCAACGAGGGCTACACAGCCCTCGCCCAATGGCCAGTGAGCCTCACCAAAGGCTTGTCGACCACCGAAGGCTTGTCGGCCACCACGAGGACAGTCCATAGAAGAAGGAGGGAGAAAAGAAAAGGAAAAAGAAAGAAAAAGAAAAAATTAATAAAAAATTTGAAAAAAAAATTAAAATTATTTAAATATTATCACATTAGCGTCAACCGATCAAAATTGGCCAAATGGACTATATTGATACCAATGTTAAAAGGTTTAGAACTAAATTGATCCAATTGAAAGGTTTAAGATTAAATTTGTACCGATGCTCATATATAGTGCGTGGGGTTAAGAGAAAGTTGTAAAAAACCAATTGTAAATCAACTTTTGCTTCACCCTTCTTCATGACCTAAATTCTCAATACCTGAAAGGCCAGTAGTAAAAGGCCATTCCATTATGTTTTACCGTCGACAATAAATGTATTTTCGTACACTCTGCTGTACAAGATGGTGAAAGTATCATGGGAAACTCAATAAAATTATTAGCGAGGGAAATAAATAATAACCGACTCCACTTACTGGGATAATATGCTCAGTTCCAGCCAAGTAATTGAAGGCGTTTAAATAACATGCAATGTCCAGACATACAATTCTCACTTCAATGGAAATACGGACTATAAGAACATTATATAAATTTGAACAATACCAACATTCAATCATTCGTACCCGGCATCCAACTCATGTATTACTAATGCAAAACCTTACTAGTTCATATTGATATGTTTTGGTAGGACAATATCCTATGTTGAGCTATCAATTATCTCGTTGTTGTTTCTCACATAATCTCAATGTTATTAACACTACGTTTGTTGTTGACCAAAATTTGTCCGTTGATAAACTTTCTGTTGTTTTACCAACGGAAAAGTCAGGATCCAATTTTCGTGAAATGTGATTTGATTTCACATTGATGACCGTGGTCACTTGATTGTTCTTTTTTTTTTTTCTTTTTTCTTTTTTTTTTTGTGACCAAGGATCCGCCGGAGCATGCCCTTAAGCCGCTGATTCGGGGTCTCACGGTCTCCGCAATGAAGGACCTACAACGCCTATACCTCTGGGAGAGCTACCCAGCAATTCGCCACCAGGGCCCCCCTACTTAAATTGCTAGCAACGCAATGTTTCGAACCATCAACCTCCATGCGCTAGAAGGAGTGAACTTAACCAACTACGCTGCCTACAGGTGGGTGCGGTCACTCAATTGTTGACCCAGGCATTCATGGAGTTTTTGCTGCAACTTGATGACCGTGATCATTTCCGGCCACGTGGAGATAATCGGCATCTGAGCGAAGGAACTAATCAAGGAAAAGGATGGAGCGACACCAAAACGTCTAACGTCACGCACTTCGACACGAACACTTATGCACACAAAACTCACGCAACAATGAAATACACAGCAGAATCCGATCGCATGTCACCTCGGTGCTATTGAGCCAGACCAAGTCGAGTGGATTGAAATCGAATAGGGAGTAAGGACAGTCGGGGATGGACCAAGCTCGGAACTGAGCGGAAGGAAATCCTAGTATGATGATCCCGGAGAGAACGCCATCAAGGATTTGCACCATGCTGCTAGAGCCTAGATTCACGAATGAATAAAGATAAATAAATAGAAGAAGGGTATAGCCATATGAGTGATTGTCATTTCCTTTTCTGGCGTATTCTCTCTTCATCTTTGAAACCCCAACACCTCAATCACGGACACCTTCATGTACATATATGAGATTAAACAATCCCCAAAGAACATGTATCGTGTTCAATTAACTCAAAAATCATATTTTCGGCAACTGGGTAATTGCTAATATGACATCAAATCACATTTCAAAGAGATCGGATTGTGAGCTTTCTGTTGATAAAATAATCGGGTCAATTAGACAAAAAGAGTTGTCAACAGTCAAAATTTCGTTAACAACAAAAATAGCACGCAATAATTCCCACTCATCCTCACCTTGGAACATTTTTAATTGAACAATACTAACATCTTTGCCAGTTGACCTTATTGTAGAATGTCATCATGCCAAATTGAAAGTTTCAATTGGAAACTTAGCGATCTATTGGTTTAGAGGAGGAAATTTTAAGCTAAAAAAGGGTAGATCATTTCCCCGTGAAAAGATATACATCTAATGTATCAAAGCAGGGAAAATAAAAGTCCATAAAAATGAAGAAGAAGAAGAAGAAGAGGATAAAAAGAAGGGGTGAACTCAAGGAATTGCTTACAATGGCAAGTGGCAAACAAAACAGCACTGCCAATCCACCTGTAAGGTCCAACCATGTTGACTACCTTACGAGTCTCTCAAAAATTAACCGTATCCCACTTGTTCAACACCGTACTTTACGTCAAGACGATTGATGTGTTACGAGTATTATATATTTAATTGTGAGGATAGGTCACGATATTATATGGTACGAGTGAAATATCATACAAGGGATTCTAACTTACAAATATGTCATCAAAGAAGGACAATAAAGGGAAATCCGTACTCTTTTATATATGAAAAGACAATAAAATTTTCATTTTACCATGCAAATTGGAAAAGGATAAGTTTTTCAATTTACGCTGCACGACCCAAAAACCAATTTTAGGTGAAACTTAAGCACAAACGTGCCATAAAATATTGAGGTTAAAATCGCCAATACCCTATTTAATAATCTCACGAGCCTAGTAATGTTTTAAGTTAATTTTGTAGATTACTCACTACTTATTACAGTTGACACAAAAATCTGTAAGATTCTTCCTATATGAAATTCCATCTTCGAAATTCATTTATATTTCAATTTAGTTGAGTCGAGTTTAATTTGAATATCTCGATTTTTTTTTTTTTTTTTGAGTTGAGTCTGAGAAATTTAATACTGGGTCAAGGTCAAGGGCAAGGTCAAGTTAAGTCTCGAGTGTCTAAGTAAGTTGCACCAACAGTGACACATGACATGCGACACGACACAAACACGACACATCAATACGTCGTTTTTGAAAAAAAAAAAAAAAAGACACTGACATGTCGTTTTTCAAAAAATAGAGAATTCGACATATGAGTAATATCATTGTATATGTATAAATTATCACTTTTACAATTATTTTAATTTGAATCAAATTCATAAATAAATAATTAATTAAAAAAACCTAGAATGAATATACACTAAAAACATTAATTTACCATTTATTGATATCATTCATCGTTTCAATTTGACAAATTCAACTCTATTTCAATTATTCATAAAACTTGAAGAAAAAATAAACAATTCATATTTTACATGTTAAATATGTTGGAAGAGGAGATTTTTTTTTTTTTTTTTTGTTTCTCCATTTATTATTTTTATTATTGTGTTTTATATTTTTACATATATACCTCTAATTTACTAAAATTTTTAAATTGACTTCGATATCGAAATCACGTGTCGAAAACTCGTATATCAAAATTCCAACTCAAGTGTGTCGGAAAAATTGACCAAGTGTCGGATTTTCCGACACGTGTTAACAGTGTGTCCGAGAGTATTGGACATGTGTCGAGATGTCTGACACGACATGAAAACTCTTGAAAAGTTGCGGTGCTTCACACGCGTCTAAAGCAAAAAGGGAGAGCCTGTGGCCCCAAGAAATTGTTTTAAATGGCAACTGGCAGCACTTGGGAACAGATGGGTTAAGATAAAAAAAAAACACCTTGTAGACTAACAACCTACGGGGATGTCCAAAAAAACACCTCGTACTCGCCCCTCAACAAACAAACAACACATGTAGACTGCAAATCGTTATACAGATCATCGAGTCAAAAGAATAAACGATATATGGGACGCTAAAGTGGTTAGCCGCGCAACTTAGTAACGAACGATGTCCTGAAGGCAATCGTAGAAATGAGCAATCTTGATCTTCTCTTTGCCGGAGTAGATGGCCTCCGCAGCTCCACCATGTTCCCCCTGGGCTGCCATCTCTATCAGCATGTAAAGCTTCTTGATAGGCATCTACGAAAAGTAGGAGAACAAAAGCGCGAGTTAGAACTCCCTCTAGCGTCACTCCATTTGCAGGCAAACATGATGGACAGGAGAATAGCATGGCTGATGAAATTATCTCAACTCTTTCCAGGTGAATTTCCTTTGCACATCATCACTTAACACAGCAAAACAGAAGAAGGCACAAGTTGAGAGATCTAAAGCTTACATCGTTTAGAGCCTCGGCAGCTGCATCGACATCATCTTCAGAGAAAACGTTTAGCTGTTCCAACACCTGAAGGGAGACAACGTAAGTCATGTGTACATATATACGTAGCTCTATGGTGATGCCAAATGCTTCACATCCACAATTTGGATCCACGTGACTTATCAACAAAATTCTCCGGTCTGCAGAATTTGCTTTGGGAAGCTTACAAGAAAACCAGATTCCCAGTCGATTAAAGAAGTCAATCTGAAATTTTATTAATCCAGCACTTTGGATGAGATCTGAACTATCCTCAAACATCAACCACGTGACTTTCTATAAAACTGCCCATCCCCTCCCAACCCCATTACCCACCCAAACTCCCTTGCTTTCTGAGGACAAAAAGAAAACAAGAGAGAAGCAAACGGAAAAGCTAAGGACTCCAAAGTTACTATCATGTTTCTGCGCTCGGGAACATTAATTTCCTTATAATTCACAATGTCTAGGCTACTTCAAATGGTTAATCCATATTACTTGTCTTGAATTGGAATCTGATAAGGGGATGTCATTTTGGATACGAGCACCTCTAGACCCCCAATATTTGCAAGAGAATCAGAACCAAGTGAGTCAACAAATGACTGGTTTATTAGAGCAGATAATGTTTTCCTTGGAACAAGAGGCTGCTGCACATTTTCTCCCCCTCTATTCCACGATTCCAGCAGAAGAGAAATGAAGAAAGAAAAGCAGAAACAAGAATACCACATGCAAACACCAAAATAGCATCCACAGTAGCTTACCTTCTTCGCGTCCTCTGTCTTCAACGTAGGGACATGGTAAGTGACAGAAAAGGCATCGCAGACACCAACTGAATCCAAGAAACTCACTTCACTTGTTGTCCCTATCACGAGAAGCTTCTTACCCTAGAAAAAGGAAAAGCCAAATATATGTGTATAATAAGCTAATAAATTCAGTGAAGTGAAAAGAATACCGAAATCAAACCTTGTAAGTCAGCAACCACCAACTCAATCAGTGGAAATAAACACAGCTAGTATAATGTTACTAGAATCACAATACACAGGGGAACATGTACATACCCTAGTTCTTAATTAGCGAAAGCAACATTACATATAACATTTCAAATATCATCTATTCATACTAAAGTGCATCTGTTTATGATGATGCCAAGTTCGATGCATCCACATATTCCCCTGGGACAGCCTTGAGCAAACACGCAAACCAAGGTTGCACTCGGTCTGTTGCTTTATACAGCAAAACAAACTTCGCTACTTCTCCATCTCAAACAGGATAAGCAAACTAGCCAATCATTCTAAGGTCAACATGGGGAAAGATAATGCCAATGAACGGAATCAATCTCTCAAACTCAAGTTCCTAATTACCACCTGCATCGTGGCATCATTATTGTGTTCCCTCAGCGAGATGACCAGTGATTTTTGCTCTCTACATTGTCCCCCGAATTTTTCATTTCCCAGAAAAATAACTAATTCCCACTCATCCCCCCTGAAGCATTCCTACTTCAACAATACTAGGAACTTTGCCAGCGTTAACTTTCAGAAAAGATCAGAGAAAAGGATAATTACTCTTCACACCAATATCTATTTGTGGAAACAAGGCGAGGGGAGGAGAAACAACCTTTGGAGGTAGTCGCTTCAAAAGGACTAACAATGTTTGAGATATCAAATTTGAAAATCGAGGCCCAATGGCGACATACTCCAATAGCCTGCAAAGCAATTCACTAAAGTTAGAATGATCTCTTAATGCCAAGGATGACAACTGAGGTCAACTAATAGAAATCAACAGAATTTACCTTTCAAGGTCATCAAGGATGATAATGCTTAATGGAGATTTGTATGCATCCTCGAAAACCTATCAAAGATTAGAATCCATTACAAAACCTTCCCCGATCATTATGAAAATGTAAAGGTAACCACTCCTCAAGTTAGTCATAAATGGAGGGGAATCAACTAATTTCCCATTCCTCAAACTGCTAATCGACCAGAAATACAGGTCACAAACCTTCACAATTTGTGCACATTTGGTGCTCTCATGTAATCCAATCATAGTTTCTGCTGAGACCTAAGCATCCAAAAGAAAATCAGAAATTATACTTAATGCACAAAGAAGTCTGATTACTCAGAGAAAGCAAAGCGTGGAGCAGAAGATTACAATTTTAACATATGGAAAATCACTCTCGATGCCAACTGTAGCTGCCAGAGCAGTTTTACCACTGTACAACAGACAGTATGTTAGAATAATCCTAATTGTTTTAAGACCATAGTAAAAAATGTTTAGCAAAAATGAAAAGCAATGTGTCAGAAAAGCTCACATACCTGCCACTCGGACCCTCCAGGAGGCAAGTGACAAGTGGACTTCCTTTGCTCACTTTAACTTGCTCAACCAGTAGCATTGCTCGCTCATAGATGTGCTTATGTCTATTGCCACAACTTACTATACCATTAAGCCTACAAAAATATTTGCACAATCAATTGAGGGAGTAACACATGCTTAATAGTGTTTGCTCTTTATCTTTAACTGGAACTCCAGAACAAAAGTCAACAATACATGAAACTTTAATACAAGCACACAAAAAGTGTATTTTTAAACATACTCCAATAGCCAGCAAAGCTGAGCCATTGCTTTGCAAGATCGCCAAGGTTTTATGATCATATTTTGGCAGAACAAAAGGAATGTTTTTATGTTGGTTCGTCAATTTGGAGAACCTTGAGCTCTAAGATTCAGATAAGCCACGAATCATATGATAACATGCATGAAAGAAGCATGTGGGAAACCCATTAATATTCACATCGTTCAATCTATTTGCCTAATGAAACTCAGAATGTTTTTGTCCAGACAACAATGGACCAGACATCTTATTGAAAATTACTTGCGGCAAATTTAATGATCAGCTCAGAGAGAATTCTCTGAATTACTCCCCTCCTCTTGTTTATTCTTTCCAGAATTAAATGTCAGAAAACCAGAACTACCATATGATTCACCATGGTCCACATATAATTGGGTAAAACCACACAATAAGACAATTCCTAAAAACACATCAGCTAAATCTACTTATGTTATCATTCTGCAATGGTACAAACCAAGTTGAAAAACCCAAACCCCAAACGAAGAAGCAATTTCAAAGATATCAACTCTCATCTGAGCTTCATTCATTCTTTATCCAGACATTCGCTCCTGTAATTACCAATCCTTAAGTAAAATTCAGAGATCCTTCTACATTTTAATAAGAATCGCTTGTATACGGCATGCAGCTACAGCAGCTAAACCATCTCTAAGGCATTGGGTTGTTCTACATGAATGCTCATATGTAATGCACAAGGGTAATCAGAGAAAGCTTTTGCAAATCATCCTCTTTTGCTTCACCCTTCTTAGTGACCTAAATCTCAGTCATTGAGAGGCCAGCAGTAAAAGGTCATCAAAGTATATTTTAGCGTTTTGAACCAATGTACTCTTGTACACTTGCTATGTGTGATGGACAATACAAGTATCATTGGAGACCCAATGGAAGTATCAACCAGGGAAAAAAGCAATTACTGACTTCACTTAGTAGGATAATGCTAAGTTTGTGGTTGGTGTAGATTTCCGGCCAAGCAATTTTGAAGGCCTATAAATTTACATGCGATATCCAGTCATACAATTCTTACTTCATTGGAACTACGGATTATAAGAACATTGCCACAAAAGATAGATATATAATGCACATCATCATTCAATTATTCCTACCTGCATCTTTCCAAGTCATCTGTGGAAGCTCCAAATGCAGGAACAATTTCTTTGAGTGCATTCAAAAAATCATCCATAGTGACTTTGATGCTCTCTTCATCTACAGGCTTGGTAAGATCATCAAGACTTAATTGTCTATTCAAAGCATATGATACGGCACTCTTCACAACGCCTTCAATTTCTGCACCACTATAGTTCTTCGTACGAGCAGCTGCACAATTGCAGATTGCAAATAAGGTAGGGTCATCACAAGAGATGAACTAAGCACCAGCTTTTTTAGCATATACATCTTTTTTTTTTTTTTTGGGTAATTAAGAGCGTCCCTTACCCCTACTTCACAGGAGGTGGATCCCAATTCTCAGAGAGAACAGTGGCCACCAGGCCAGGGACCCAGTAGTTCTTTTAAGTATATATGTAATACGTCCAGAAATACAAGAGTTAGCCTATTTGATCAAAGAAAAAAGGAAAATTATTCGAAACTACATTACTATCATATTATATGCCCATTTTTTTCTGCTTCCACATGACAATGCTGAATAAGGTAAGCCACTTCTTAAATAATAAACAAAGATTTGCTTGATGAAGTTTCATTCTAGTAAATGCGCCAGCTGACTAACCAAGCGCGGATAGATTGACATCAGGAGCAAGAAAAGAATTCTCTTTCATCTTGTTCGTGTGGATCTGAAAGATTTGCAGGCGACCATTCTCATCAGGAAGGCTTATCTCAACTTGTACCTCCAAGCGTCCAGGTCTATATATCAAAAGTCCAAAATGTCAAGTATGTCTTTAAGTATCTACTTTTACCTCTAAAACAAATATTGTAAATGTACATATGATCCTGCCAAAGTCATGATGCCACCGCATGACAGCAACAAAATTACAATCTTTTCTATCCTCATAGTGCTAGCCATAATATATCTTAAAAGCAACAATTAAACAATCTTCCATTAAGTTGCAAGATGACATATGAATGCTTTTTACCATCTCAGGAGATCAAAAGCAGCTACAAAACTTAGACACGAAGAACCAAAAGAGAAAATGAGGGACCACCTCAAAAGAGCCTCATCAAGAAGATCTTTTCTGTTGGTCATTCCAATAAGCAAAACATTGTTCAGTGACTCTACACCATCAATCTGAAAATCAGGAAATATCTCAGCAGCAATGATTGGTATAAATGAGCATAACAGAAAATATTCGCAGATAAAAATGGAAAATTACTGCACACAATTAGAACACTTAGATACTACTACGGACCTTTGTAAGTAGCTGGTTTACAATACTGTCATGAACTCCAGTACCATCTCTGGTAGATCCTCTTGACTGCAGATGCAAAATCAGGTCATTTCATATATTTATTATAAAAAGTCAACAAGCAGCACTAGTCTACAATAAGACAAAACACAGCCATTTAAGGACAAAAAAAAAAAAAAAAAAGCGACAAATTAACATGATAATCTTCATGATAAAGATGGGACTCTAAGCAAAAAGTTCAGTTAATGCAATTGACACATAAATATCACAACCATCGCTCCATTTTTTTTATTTTTTTATCTTTGGGCTTTTGTGTGTGTGTGTGTGTGTGGTTTTTTTTTTTTTTTTGGGGGGGTAATGGGGTCATCGAGACAAGCACTGCACAGTACATAGTTCCGTTAAACTTGATAAAAATTCCAGGAACGAATTAAGCAACTTAACAAAATATTTTATATTGGATATCCGAATAGTGAATGTTAGTTATCCGACCATCAGGGAAAATCCTACAATGGAACCTTGAAAACTATAAAAATCATGATAGAGGACCTACCAAGACAATAAAATACAAAAGTCTAATCATACTGCTAGCTAAAGTTGACCTTATACAGGAACCAAACCCCACAGACGCACTGCCTGCTATTCTACATACGCTACTTCCAAAACAAAAAGCCAAATACAACCAGTTACTAAGAAATGACAGGGAAGACGAAGTTGCCCCAAGCAATTGATATAAGCAGCAGTGCTAGCTATTCAACATCATAGAGGACAGGAATGCATATATCGACCAGATAATGTCATACCTTGCATATAGCATCAATTTCATCAAAAATGATGACATGCAAATCACTCTCATCGCCTGAAAATTAATGTGAGGCATAAGTTATAGATACTTGCTAAGAAAAATCATACTGCAATTCATATATTCAATTACCGAGAGTCCTCTGATCCTGTTCAGCATCAGCAAATAAATCTCGAACGTTCTTCTCGGTTTCACCAACAAATTTGCTCAACACTTCAGGACCATTGATTATCTGGCAGAGAAAATGAAGTCAAATTGACAAAACATACATACATATAATTTACAATATGAGTAGGTAGGTCAACATATGCAAGTACAAAGGTCAGTTCAAATACCTACATCTTAGAGATGATTCAAACATCTTCAACAATATAAGTAAACTACCATAAGAACAGTAATAAGGCTATGTCCAATAGGATTCAAGGTTTTGAGAAAGAAGGGAGACAAATCCTAAGTATAGGGGAGAAAATAGAGGCCAGGCAGCAAAAAGCTCTCAAGCCCTTGACCTTCTTGGAATCTAAATATCATTGGTTAGTTCACAGATACCCATGTTGGGTTAAAGGCCTTCCACAAAAATAGCATCCATAGTAATTGAATAACCACACAAGGGAAAATAGATTACCTTTGGTTCTTTGCCGTTCAACATCTTCCCTATTTGACGAGCCATTAGGGTTTTGCCAGTGCCAGGAGGCCCAAAAAGCAGCATACCTTTTACGTGTTTAATACCAAGCCTGGAAATGACCATGTATTACAGAAAGAAAAAATGCACCAGAATATAAGACATCATATAAATTGCCGAGCCCAGAATTCTGCTTTCTTTACTTGCTAGTCACGTGAGGAGGGAAAACACGAGAAGCAAAAGCCCTTCGAAATATATCCGCAAACTCTGCACTCAAGCCGCCAATGCCTAGGGACTCGAGGTTAAATTCCTTCTGCCTAAATATGTTGCTACTAGCAGCTTCACGTTGATTGACGACCTGAATATCAAGACAAAACAGTCAAGACAGAATCAACAAAATTACCACATTATAGTATAATGGCCAATAAAACTGCATCAGGAAGGTGTTCACTATCAAAGACTCACACAGCAAAAGAAAAGGATTTTCACTATTTGTCCAAGCAATAAGTACAGAGCAAGTTTAAAGATCACAGAAGTTTCAGCTGTGCTCCATGAGCATGACAGACACCCTCACTGCACCCAAATTCTAATGCAAATTACTAGAGTTTCTGCAGTCAAAAATCAGATTTGAAGGATATACTTGGGAAAATTTCACCATATGACTTCAAATCCGGACCACAAAATAAAAGTCAAAAAGAAAAAAAAATGAAACTGTATAAGATGAAAAAGAAAAGAAATTAAAAGGAAAACCTTTATTCCACTAGCATTTGACGCTTCAAAGACAATGTATGTTTCGTTTGTAATCTTTCCTCTTTCAGGAGCATTTGACCTTTCTTGTCCCTCCACGGCAGCTTGATTGACTGTGAAGATATAGTTGTTCCCATGATACTCAAATGATACCCTTTGCCCTACTGTCATAACCTGAAAATACATTTACATGTCAACGTACATAAAAAGATTTATATATCAGAGACAGAAAGGGCAAAATGCATGTCTAAGAAAAGTTCATAACAGTCATGGAGGCAAATAAATACATGAACTTTCAGAGTCCCATTTCAATAAATTTAGCAAACATAAAAGCATAGCCTTTTGTCATAATTCACTAAGTACTTGACAAGGAGATGTAGAGGTACAAGATGCAATCCTATGCTAAATATGCACCTTTACCTCCAAGTGCACCATATATACTCCGATATTTTCCCCACAAGTATAAAAAATGCATTTCAAAGAAATGACAGACTATTCTAAGTCCTTGACAAGGATATATTAGAGATCCAAGCTGCAATCCTACCTCAGCAATCCTATGCTGAATTGGCCCTTTATCAAAAAGTGCCCCTATGCTTGGGTTTTTCCCTACCTATTAAGAGAATGGCTTTCAAACACACTTAGATGCAGGAGCAGTTCCTAAAAATTCTCTCATCGTACTAACTGTGATTAGTCTGTTGATTTTCCTCAGTACTTGAATGAAGCAGGACTTGTTCACCAGTTCAAGTTTTGTACTTACTCATTGAAAAACAAAATCTATCATTCAAATGATTTAATATTGTTTGGAATGAAAAGTTAGAGAAGCTTAGATGATCCTAGAAATTACCGACACTAGAGTGTTGGTCAGTGATATGTTTGCAGTTTAAGTGAAAAGCCCCACAACAACTTCCTTCATAAAACTCATGCTACGTATCAACTACACTCACTTCTGGATTGGCATCATCCAGTTGGGTACTTATGCAGTTCAGTCATTGTCACTTGAAGACGTTGTTTCCATGTGTAGGTTCATCATCTCACAAAACTTTTCTTTTTTATTTGTCTAGAGCATGTTCATCTTTGTCTGGCACATGTGCAATACTCAAATCTATTCATTAGAAACCATACTAATTTACTTAGTTGTGGTGAATGTATGCATTTTCTTAATCTTGTTTATGACTTGAATCAGCTAATTATAATAAGTCTGAAAATGCAGTTGTTATTTGACATTTTTAGGCAGCAGCAAATCTCTTCTACTTATCCCAAAAGAAAGAGCTCATTCACACATTTGTGGATTGTTGTACTGGTGATCCCAAGAGATACTTTGTTGCATGCCTCATAAACTAGCAACTGGCTCGTGAATTTCCCCACAAAGGGGGCAGAATAATAACTTGTAAACCAATAACCAGGACGGGAGGGGGATAGTTAATAAATGCAATGAGGCGAATAAATTTAACTAAATGAACATAATCTACACAATCCAAGACTGATACTGCCATTATGCGAACTGGAATTGTTCTGAAAAATTGCACGCAGTACCTGGTCCTTAAACTTCTTCCGTAGTTGATTAGCCAGTAAAGCAGCATCAACCTACAAAATTCAAAAGGAACATAAAAGGAAGTTCCATGAGAGTGCTACTCCCCACGGAGAATCGCAGGACAGTCGGCTCGCGACATGCACACCTGTTCATTTTTGGCTCCTCTCTTGACAAACTCCAGCTCAAGCGTGAGCAACGCCAGATCGAAATTTTCCAGCGGCACAAACCTACATTTACAACCACCCTTGAGACAATCTCCAATCACTACGAATCGCAAGTTCAGCGGTCCGCCATGAACTAACCTGCTAACAGAGATCGAGTCGCCGGTCGAAACCCTCGCGTAGCGCCGTTGGATGGCATTCAGCCCGATGTGACCAGGGCGGACATTCTCGTGAGGAGTTTCTCTCAGTTAAGGCCAACGCACAATCATCGGACAGTTCGATCAAAGATCGCACAACACCACCAGCAAAACAATCACACGAATCGACAGAACTCCCTCAAAATCAAACAAAGCATGAAGCAACAAAATCAACGATCGATCCTAATCAACACCTCAAAACGAAAAGATCAAGCACGCATCCGGATTGACAAAACGGCGAGGAAACGAAACGACGAGAGCGAGGTCGGAGAAAAGGATATGAGACGGAGAGGACGAAGGAATCGGCGATGGAGGCGAGGGAGAGCTTGGTGCCGGGGACGGCGAAGTGGTGGAGATCGGAGGGGCAGCAGTAGGCGAGGTTTGTGAGGGCGAGGTCGGCGGCGGGGGTGTTAGTGACGATCATGGCGGACGGCGACGGGGACGACTGGAAGAACCGGCCGGCCATGGCTGCGATCGGAGGTGGACGACGACGTCTAGCGACGGAGACCAAGGTAAAGAACAAGAAGAAGAAGAAATGAAGATCCGGTCTTGTTATTTATGGGTTCGGGTTCGGGTTTGGAATTTGGTAATATCCATTAAGGTAATTTTATGCTTTTTCACGCATTGACTGTTCTTATACTGTGCACAATAGTATCCTGAACACTTTTTGTATTTCAAATTGCATTTGTTTTGTGAAAAATTTAATAATAAAAGAAAATCCTTTCGAGAAAATATTTTTCAAAAATATAGTTAATTTTCCTTTAGTTTGTGATTTAGGATCGAAAATGTCTTATTTGAAAGTGATTTCAATCTCATATTTTAATGGATTAATACCCTAAAAAACCCAAAATTAACACAACTGTGACAAATTTACTCAAAACTAACCATAAACCGATATACTTTTGACAAATTTACCCCAAACTAGTACACTTGTAACAAAATTACCCTCTATTAGTTTTCGTTAAATTTTATTGTCAAATTATTAAGTTAAATGACACGTGACAGTCGATTGGTATACTAATTTGGGATTTTACGCTCAGTTTGTTACAGTTTACAATTTTTCTGATTTTTTGTGGTATTAATCAGATTTAGCAAAGGATATGTTTGTCACAAATTTACTAGTTTGGAATTTTTTGCGGTCAAATAAATTTGTCATAAATGTACAAGTTTAGGTTTTTTTATGGTCAGTCGGAGTAAATTTGTCACATGTGTACCAGTTTGGAGTTTTTTATGGTAAAAAAAAATAGTTTGGGGTTTGGCATTTTCTTAGGGTATTAACTCTATCTTTATCTCAAACAAAAAAATTCAAATTTTTTAATTAAAAAAATGAATTTTAAATTTTTTAAATTTTTATCTACTTTATTTTTTCAAACAAATCGAATTTTTAATTATTTTTTTCAAACAAATCGAATTTTTAATTATTTTTAAAATTTCTCTTTTCTTTTTCTTTTCTTTCCTTTTTCTTTTTCCCTTTCCTTCACTACGAACGGCCAATAATGGCCTCAAGCTCGTCGGTCTTAGGCGAGCTCAGCCTCGTTGACCTTGGACAAGCTCAATCTCATTGAGATGTGAGTAAGCCACAAGCTCGCTAGCCTCAAGCAAGCCCGAATGCTAAGATTGGCCAAGCCATTAGTTCACCAGGATCTGGCAAGCCTCGAGCTGGTGGCTTCGGCCAGCTCGAACTCGCCTAAATTGATTGAGTCTCGAGCTCATTGGCTTGCATCATAGCTAGGCTGTCAATTGTCACCAAGGCATGCAATCAGCAAAAGACAAGGGAGAAAGGAAAAGAAGAAAACAAAAAGAAAAAAATAATTAAAATATTTTAAAATAATTTAAAAATAAAAAATAAAATTATTTTTATAAGAATAAAATCTTCATTAACTAAGGACCCTACAGCTAGGGTGATGTTTTGGGATTCAATCAGGACGAGCAGGCCTTTGTTAAGGTTTAGTAAGTATGTTGAAGCGTCTGAACATGAGAATAGCATAACATGGAGAAAATATTTACTGAATTCAAACAGCCATGTCAATTGTTGATGTGATGTGACATCTTGAAATTTGGCCTCCGTTTTAAAT
Organism: Eucalyptus virginea; assembly: GCA_014182375.1. Taxonomy (NCBI): domain Eukaryota; kingdom Viridiplantae; phylum Streptophyta; class Magnoliopsida; order Myrtales; family Myrtaceae; genus Eucalyptus; species Eucalyptus virginea. Next base: position 44,238,645 of record CM024518.1, read on the forward strand.
ATAGGAAATGGTTATTTCATCGACACGCTTATGGTTATTTTACTCGAAATTGATTATTTACAAGTTAACTAATCTATTAGGTAATGCCGTAAAGGGTTATAAACGCGACAGATTAGAGAATTCGATTAGAAATCGACCGCTTGACCATAATAATCAGCAAGAGTCAATATGACACTATTATAAATCGATTAGCGAACGGATATAAGTCGATTTGACGGAAGTACATAGTCGAATTGTGGGTGATTTCACATGATTACAATATTCGCGTCAAACGGTAATAAACTGATTTTCTATTGATATTATATTCATGATAAGTAATTGAACCCTCGCGATTACATGACAATTGAGGGTCGTCTACGATTTGAATATGCACAAATGTAAGTTGAAAATTATCGATCACGGGTCAAACGCGCTAAAACTCCTAAAAGTTACTTGATAGATTAGGTCGTACTTAAGTTGCGTTCGATCGATTTTTAACCACGAAATTTAATTCGGTTTCGGAAATCGAATGTTCGAGCGTATCACGATTCAATTATTGGATGTCGTCTCATCTTTCAGCAAATTTTCGACGAGTCCGAAATTTTTCGGAAAAATGATTTTTCGGACAAAAAGAAATAGGAAATGAAATTCGGATGGGAAAGAAAATTGGAATTTTTCTACCCAAAAAGCTTTAATTTTGGGAAATTACAGTTAAAAATTTGATTGGGAGACTATAGATGAGCTTAGGAGACTTTTGTGGCTTGTGTGATAATGAATTTGAGATATTTCCTAAGAGTCTTCAATTGATTGTCTTATTTTCTTTTCTCTCTCTCTTGCGCGCGAGTCCCCCTGCAGCCGGCCCTCCCCTTTTGCTCCCTTCTTCTCATCTTCTTCCAAAACGTCTCCATTTCCCCTCCTCTCCATTCTTCTTCCCTCCTCCAACTTCCTTGCTGCCGCACCATCCATCACCCACCGCCAGCATCACCCCATCATTTCCCCCCATCCATCAGCACCATCGTCCACCATCAGCACCACACCATCGCCATCTTCATCATCCCACCACCTCCGCCAACGCCATCTTCATATCATCACCTCACCACCACCACACCACTGCCAACGCCCCGAGCGTCCAACCACCATCCACCGAGCTTCCGAGTTGCTGTCGAGCTGCCGTCTACCTAAGTGAGCCCCCCCCCCCCCTTGGCCGTGAGCTCAACCTTGCCGAACCTCCACTGTTGAGCCTCCATTCAAGCCGCAATTGTCACGTTCTCGACCTCATCGCGTCGCCGTCGCCACGAGCCCACCATCGTCGAAAACCCGTGAGTTAACTTCATAATCTTTGATTAGGCTGTTAATTACGTTTAGAGGTGGTTAGATTAGTGTTAATAGTGATTAGTTTTAATTAAGCTTGGTTTAGTTTTAATTGAGATTAAGAATGGTTTAGATTAAATTTAATTGTAATTAATTTAATTAAGCATGTTCACATTAATTAATTGCGTTTAGCTTTATTAATCGTAATTTATTTAATTAATCGTAATTAGTGTAATTAGCAACGGATTAGTCGTTAGCTAGAATTTTACGCTCATTTTCTTGGATGAAATTATGTGTGATTTTGAGTGTTTGCACGTACAATATTATGTGATTGGTTGTTCTATGATAATTATCTATTATTGTTGCAAAAGATGGTTTTATTGGCAATTAAATAGGAAAATGTGAGGTGTCGGGTTTGGACGCCAATTTTTACGTGCTAGATAAAACAATGGAATTTTAAAATGGAAGCATACTAAGTTTGATGGGTTGATTTTAAGTACATGACCACGTACGAATATTTTACCGGGATTTTCAGATAAGGAAAATTGGCCAAGATTATTATTTGAAAACAAAGTATGGTGTTCTTGGCTAAATGTGTGTGTTCGAGTGGTCATTTAATTGAACCCGTCACCCAACGGGAGTTTGGGGACAATGCCTGATTTTATCGGATGCCCGGTGGGGGTTCGGATACCGAGTCGCAATTGAGGCTGGACCGAAGCTCCTTTATGGAATTCCGTTTAGGCGGGGGTCCTAGACAATGCCGTGCCTAATGGGGCGGGACGATGCCCAATTACGCCGGAAGACTGCTGACACTTGTGTTGACCGTGGCCTGAGGGGTCGTAATAATTGGAACACGTGTGTCGACAATGCGCGTGAAATTCTTGTATGTGTTCTGATTGTTATTTATTGCTGTGCGAGACATGCCAATATGCAGGGACGTGTCGAGGCGAGGTGAGTTTTTGTGTGGTGCGTGCTTAGATTGCCTTCGAGGCGAATTCGCGTCCTAATCGAGGTTTAGGGATTTTAACTTGCTGAGATTTTATCTCACCCTGTCGTTGTCAAAATATTTTCAGGTCTATAGTATGGAGATGCGCTCGATACGTTTCGAGGTCCCCTAGGATATGGAGGTAGAGACTACTCTCTATCCTATCCCCGAGACCAACCAATTTCGCGAGTTGGTAGTGACGACAGTGTGGGTAGATGATAGCTTTGTGAATGTGGTGCATCACCGCTTCAAAGCGTGGTTTATTACAGAGCCGAATGGTAGTCAAGAGGGTGTCAGAAATGTGGATGGGCAAGATATTGACCCCATGGATATCGACATCCCGGACGGTGTCATAGTGGATCCAGATTCCGAGCCGGAAGGGCCTAGGGAGCCGTGCTCACCTGATGTCATGCCCAACTTCGTGGCTAGGCCTAGGTACTAGAGCGGATGTTGTAGCTTTTTTTTTTTTTTTTTGTCGTGTCTACTCTAATCCTACTCTAACACTCACTCTCAAACTTTTATCCTGCCTCCTTGCAGGGCGTGGGAGTCGAAACTCACTCCTGAAATGAAATCGTCCCCACCCCAATCCCCCTTGAGAATGTGGGGATTTGAAGTGGGAAGTTAACCCCAACCTTTGACCATTTTTGTTTGTAGGTCGTATAGGGGTTCATTTTTGTGGTAGACTTGTATATATTAAACTCATTGGGTTAATCTGTTGGTAAATAAATCGTAGTTTGTGAGAACTCGTAGTTGTGTTTTTACTATCCCTATTATTGTTGATTGACTAGGTATTTAATTTAAATCATTTTCGCATGCGTATAATCGAAAGATAAAAAGAATGGGTCGGCTACATGTCCTGGGGTGTCACATTTTTAATCAACCACTAAGGGATGCTTGCATACTTAGGGTTCGGGGCATGACACATGACATGTGTTTTTTAATCATGTCCGGTAATAAGATGACACGTGTCTACTAAGTTTGAATGAAGAAAAGTAAAAGACCAAAATTTCCCTTCTTTCTCCTCCATCCTTCGAGTAGTAGTAGGAAGGTGACCTTTGATGGTCATGACCGTCGTCATCTTCATTAGCATCCTTTGTCACCTTCATCCGCATCCCTTGTCCATGGCCGAATGAGCAGTCGTCGCTCATAGCTATGGCTCTAGATTTTGCCGAACTTCCAGATCAAGCTACCCCTTTCGACATTAGTCGGCACTTACAGCCATGGACAAGCGATAAGATACCTAAACGCGTTCGGCCATGGATGGCTAGATCTAGAGATTTAGCGAGTGATGCCGATGAAGGTGGTGACAACCTTGGATGATGGACACGGTGCCAAATCTAGAGGTTGGATAAAATAGAAAAAGCCAGAGTCAAAGGGGAGGCTCGGGCCAACCGCAAGCAACATTGGAAGGGGTCATCCATCATCCATGGCTATAAGCTTTACTTGTCCATAGCTCGAGGAGCCTTCTCCACAGATCTAGTGACCATGGATTGTGCATGGCTGTTAGTTTTGATGGGAAGCTCCAAATCACGTCGATGGATGAACAATGTTAACAATGGAAGCTTCTTTGCTTCATTGGAGTTACAGATCTCTCAACAATGTTGCCTGAGTTTTTTTTTGTCGTTTGGCTAGGACGGAGGAAAACAAAGGATGGAGGAGGAACAGGGAGAATTTGATCTTTTAACTTTTATTCCAAGTGAGCAGACGCGTCATCTTATTATTTGACATGATTAAAAAACATGCCACATTAGCAATTAACGTGGTGGTATGAAACTACTTAATATTTTCTCCATAAGAGACATGGTAGTTTGAAACTATCGAATACTTTCTCTATAAAACAAGAGTCTGTAATTCACAAGAATCCATGCAGTGCGCTTTTTCAAGTAGTTGCTAATAACTTCTTCATGAAATCACATGTATTTGCTACTCAACCAATTAACAACTCCTGTCGAGTGCAAATATTTTTGTGAAGAAGAGTCTGGAAAAGAAATGCATAGGACACCACAAATGGTAAGTTGCATCAAAGATCAACAATGTCTTATAGAGAGTTAAAATTAAAAAGATTAATACCACAAAAAATTTCAAATTAGTACTTTTAACAAATTTACTCCAAATTAATTTTTTTACCACATAAAACCTGAAGTTAGTACATGCGTGACAAATTTACCTTTCATTAGTTTCCATCAAATTTACTATTAAATTGTTAAGTTAGATGACTTGTGACAATTGATAGGATACTAGTTTTGGGGTATTACCCTCTATTTGTCGCAGGCTTACCAGATTATGATTTTCATGGTATTAATTTAATTTAACGAGAACTAATAGAGAGCAAATTTATTATAAATGTACCATTCCTTTGCAAGCACCATGTAGTAACATGTTCCATCCTTTTGCAAGCATAGAGACACAAGCATCTCCAACATTTTCCATAGTAGGTGCAAACTCCGCTCACCCACGACTTCGTACTTTCTAAAGCATTCCTAGGTTTTAAGGTAAATATCCAACAAATCTTTCACTCAACATCCAGCTCTTTGTAGACATCTGTTGGTGATGCTTCTAGGCAACAATGTTGATGTAGATCGATGCTTGGAAGATGCAACTAGTGTATCCTTCATGAAGTACCTTGGAAATATATAGGAAATAATAAAATGTCGGCAATGGTTATTTTCCCACAAAAGCCTACTTGAAGTCGGGAGCTTAATTCCTCAAAGTCGCCTGTGAAGAGGGATTTTGCACCGATCCTTGAAAGCATGGAGCAAAAGGCCATGATATTGAAGTTTCCGATCATGAGAATACCATGAAACGATGGTCTATAATTCATAAGGATTGGTGCACTTTTTCAAGTAACCATTGGTTAACTTCTTCACAAAATCATGAGCATTTGCTACTTAATAAATGAACAACTCATGCCGACTACAAAGCATTTTGGTAAAGAAAAGTTTGGAAAAGACATATACAGATCATCAAGTAAAAAGAAAAAAACATATGGGATGCTATGATGGTTAACTGTATCTTAGTAACAAACGACGTCCTAAAAGCAATCGTAGAAATGAGAAATCTTGATCTTCTTTCTACTAGAGTAAATGGCCTCTGCAGCTCCACCATGCTTGCCTTGGGTTTGTGACCCTATTCTTTCAAACTTGAGGACTTTCTTTAGCTCCGATCCATGGGTTTCCATAAGAGTGGCTACACTTTTTAATAGATCTCCTTTGAGAGTTAGGGCAGGAGTTGATGGTGATGGAGTGGCTATGACTAGTGGCGCCATAGGTTTATACGTATGTGTCAATTTCTACTAATACTTGAGATTTTGGAGCTTTTCCTATAGGTGTTTACTTGTCCGTCGTTGCAGGCAATAGAGTGATAGCGGTAGTTGACCCACTAGTTTGAGCCACACTAACTTTAAGTGGCCTCTAGAGATTCTTCTTGCTGGGTGACCTCTTCTTTAGAGGTTTTGGATGTTCAGCCAATGGTACGTGAGGATTTCCTTATGACCTTGGAAAAATGGTGAGTTTTGGGTGTCATGCTTTTTGAGTCTAGAGGTATTGGGTGTAGAATGGACGAGAATTTTGAGTAGATGATGTAGAAGAAATACGAAAGAGTAAATATGAGTAGTATGAGTGAAGGTGTGAATACTAACTCTATATATAGGAGCAGTGTATTTCATGTAGAGAGAGTTAGTTGTTGTCCTTCAATGATAACTTTATTATTCGTAATTATTTTGTATTGAAATTCTACCAATTAAATAGGCAGTAAAAATTATGCTTGCTGATTCTATTAAAGCAATCATAACAACTTTAGATAGGGTATATGTGTAGTCAGAACAGTAACAATTGCATTACTATAAGGTAACTTTTTAAATGAGATAATAGCTGCATACTTGTTGTTTCTATTGTACTCGATGTTTTTGATAGAATTGAAACTTTATCTGGATAATATCATTTTTAAGCATTGCATATTCCTAGTTCACCACAAATGTATTCGAAGGCTGGTTTATCTAGCGGCTTGGTGAAAATGTCTACTGGTTATTGTTTTGATTCTATAAACTGTGTACAAATATCACTAACAAAGTGTGTCTTACCTTAATGTATTTTACTCTTGAATGTAGGATTGGATTCCTAGTGAGATTTATAGCATTGGTGTTGTCACACACAATAAGAATACATTCCTTATCTTTTTCAAAATCACTTAGTTGTTGTTTCATCCAAATTAGTTGAGCACAACAACTTCTGAGGGCAATATATTAAGCCTTAGTGGTTGAAAGAGCGACTGAGTTGTGTTTCTTCGAGAATCAAGAGATTAGCATACTACCTAGCCATTGGCAAGTACCTGATGTACTCTTTTTATCTACCTCACAACCTACAAAGTCAGCATCCGAGTATCCACATAGTATAAAGTATATATTTTTAGGATGCCATATCCCTAACTTTTAAGTGGATCCAATGTATTGAATAATATGTTTAAAAGCCGATAAGTGAGATTCTTTTGGATCAAATTGAAAGTGAGCACACAAACAAGTGCTAAATAAAATATCAGGTATAGATGTTATTAGTTATAGTAGTGAACTTGTCATAATTCTGTATAGCTTCAAGTCGACAAACTTAGATTTTTCATCTTTGTCCAACTTGATAGAACATGACATGAGAGTCACAATTTTCTTGCATCCCTCCAGATCAAATTTCTTTACTATTTCCTTTACACACTTCTCTTGATGTATGAATGTGCCTTCAGGAATTTGTTTGATTTTAAGTCTGAGAAAGAAGTTCAGTTTTCCAATCGAGTTCATCTTGAACCCACTTTCATCATCTTTGCAAAATCCTTGCACAGCACGTTGTTAGTGACTCCAACAAAAATTTCATCAACGTATCTTTAGACAATGAACAAATTTTTGCCTTTTCTTTTGATAAAGAGAGTAGTGTTTATCTTACCTTTTTCAAATTTATAATCTGTCAAGAAATTACTTAATCTTTCATACCAAACTCTAGGTGTTTGTTTTAGTCCATAAAGCACCTTTCTGAGACAATAGACATCACTAGATCTTCTTGATTCTTCAAAACCTGGTGATTGCTCAACATATATTTTTTCTTTGATATACCCATTTAAAAAGCACTTTTGATATCCATTTAATATAGTATGAAATCATGGAAACAAGCATAAGTTAGTAACAAACGTATAGCCTTTAATCTACTAATAGGAGTATAAGTTTCATCAAAATCAATATCTTCCTCCTGTAGGTATCCCTTAGTAACTAGTCTTGCCTTGTTAAATACAATATTACATTCTTTATAAAGTTTGTTTCGAAATACCCATTTGGTTCCTAAAACTGTTTGATCCTTAAGTCTTGTAACTAGTTCCCATATATCGTTGACTTTGAATTGATGTAATTCCTCATACATAGCTTCAATCTAGCGTTTATCCTTGAGAGCATCTTCCACTTCCTTGGGTTCAAATTGGAATATGAGAGCCAAGGAATTTAACATACTCTTGAGAGACAATCTTATTTCAATTCATTAGTCCACCTTTCTTATTATTTGTTCCTTAGGATGTTCAAACTCGAATCTCCAATCTTTGGAAAATTGTCCTTGATTCGGAAGATCAGCTGGTGATTGTGGTTGCTACTATTTATGAACAACTGGTGCAAATATATATATGATGTCTTTGTAGTCATGAGTTTGTGCTCCTTTTTTTATCATCCATGAACTTCACATTTATAGATTTTTCTACTATCTTTGAATCTTTGTTAAAGATTCGATAGGCTTTACTTGTAATTGAATAATTAAGAAAAATACCTTCATTTGCTCGTGTATCAAACTTCCCAATTTGTCATTTGTATTCTTAAGAATGAAATATTTGCACTCGAATAGGCTTTCTTCCTTTGAATATTTCATATGGAATCTTTTCTATCATAGGTCTCAATAGTACTCTATTGAGTGTGTAATATGCAGTGCCCATAATTAAGTAGATACACCACTTTCGATCATCGTTGTTCTAGCTATTTCTTGTAGTAATCGATTTCTTCTTTCTGCTACCCCATTCTATTGACGAGCATAAGCAGTGGAAAAGTTGTGTTCCATTCCATTTTCATCACAATACTCAGTAAAACTTTGATTGTCAAATTCTCTTTCATGATTAGTTTTGATGGTGGTGATGTTGTATCTCTTCTCATTTGGAACTTGTTGACCAAATTTGTCAAAAGGATGACATGTCTCGTTCTTATGTGATAAGAATATTACCCCAATGAATTTTGAGTAATCATCAACTATGATTAGACAATATTTTTTTCCTCCTAGATTGGTTCTTCAAGTTGGTCTAAATAGGTCCATATGTAATAATTGCAGAGATCTGTTAGTGGTAATAGCTTTGGTAGATTTGAAAGAATTTCTTACCTGTTTGCCCAGTGTGCATGCATTACATGAGTCACACTTGCTGTAGTTGATTTTTCGTAAACAACAAACTAGATCTTTAGATAATATCTTCTGGATTTACTTTGCATTGATATGACCTAATTTCTTGTGTTATAGATCATGTTCTTCCTTGATAGACATTAAATAGTATGATCCCTCAAAGTTGATATCAAGTAAGTAGATGTCGCCATACTTATTCCTAGTGAATGTTTGTGATTTGTTCTCACTTAGGCCAATACATTTACCTCTTTTGAGTTTTATCTTGTATCCTTTGTCACAAAGTTGGCTAATGCTTAAGAAATTATGTTTTAGTCGTTGTACAAGTGAGGCATTTCAATAACTAGGTTTCCCAACCTAATGTTTCCTTTCCTGATAATTTTTCTTTCATCTTTTCCTCCAAATATGACTGTACCTCCATCTATGGTTGTGAGTGCTACAAACTTGTTATTATCTCTAGGCATATGTCTAGAACACTCACCATCTCGGTACCACTTGTTTTTCTTCAATATTACCTGAAATTAAAGATTATCTCATCTTTTCTTTGGCGTACACATAAACTTGGGTCTCTTGTGGTTAGGTCTTGTTTCAAGGCTAAGAGATCGGCTGGTTTTCCTAAATCTCTTCTATTGTCTTGAATAGTCCATATAAAAATGACGATATCCTTCGCAGTTTGAACACTAGGGCAATTTTTTACTAGTAGCTTAAGTAAACTATCTAATAAAGTGAGACTTGTAATACTGTAAAAGAAGTCTGTGTTTTGATCTATCTTTTGTTTTTGGAAAATGATTCATTTCATCTTTTTTTCCCCTATTTTCTTCACGTCCTAGACCATTCTTGTTGTAGTGAAGGATTTGAATAAAGAATGTGTTGTAAGGCTGTTGAATCAAGAGAAAATTTGGTCCTGATTTTTGAAATTTCATCATTGACATTCTCATTTTCACCTGTAGGAGCTTTACTTAATTTAATTGAAAGTCAAGCTCTTTCTTAAGATTGTCAATGAGAGTTATGCTAATAAGGTTTTTAGTAGTAAGATCATGAACCTCCTTTGTGACAGTCTGATTTTCTATTTCTGTTTTCAATTGAATAAATCGGGTTTTTCATTAACGTGTCTATAGTGCTATTCTCTGAGCTGATCACTCATGAGATAACTAGACTAGTTAGGGAAGTTAGTAAGGGATTTTAATGCAATAGGCTTGAGAATTCAACCAGGAATCGACTGTTCGACTGTGTTAGTCTGCAAGGGTCATTGCGACAAGTCGAAAATCTATCAGAGACCGAAAATAGATCGATTCAATAAAGATATATAATTAGGCATGGGTGATTCCATCTAATTAGAAAATCCTCATCAATCGACACTAAACCGATTTTTGTGTTGTTTTGGTATCATGTATTCATAATTGAAACCTAGAGATTTTCACAATAACTGAGAGTCACCAATGAGTCGAAGATTTACATTGTGGCTCGGAAATAATCGACCACGAGCCTATTGCACCAAAAATTCCCAAAAACTACCTAATAGTTTAGGTCACGCTAAAATCACGTTTGACTGAATTTAACTGCAAAATTTATTCTGATTTCAGAAATTGAGAACTCTAATGTGTCACAATTAGTCCCAGTGATGTTGTTGTATCTTTCCAAGAATTGTTAACGACGGGAATTATTAGCGGAAAATGGGCAAGAGTAACAAATTTAAAAGAATAAGAGAAATGCCACTTTTTAAATAGGATTTTATGACCTTTAGTATGGAACAATTAGAGAAGATTTATAAGTGACTAATAGGGGACTTGATCCTATTAACTCAAGTGGTAAATTGGTAAAAAGGAAATGAAGATAGGTCTCTTCAAGTAAGGAAATTCGTAGGAAGGCCTTTGGCCAAGAATTTCACCTCAATTTCCATGTCATTTAGTGGAGGTAACTTTGAGAAAAGTTGTGGGACATATGATGGTGATGGGTGAGCAAAATTCCATGGAAAAATAGGCCCAAAAGCTGGTGGAAAGTTCAGTGGGAACTTCCAAGCATTTTCCTCCCTCTTTCCCCATTCTTTACTTGCGCGTGGACGTCTGTTGGATTTCACAGCACGTCGACTACTTCCACCTTTTTTCCTTTCTTTCTTTTATTTTATTCTTTTTCCATTTTCTTTTTCAACCGTGCAAGCTGTTGTTTTCTTCTTCTTTAAATGTGCAATCCCCGTTCCTACCTCCTCTTGGACGACAAACCAACGACTAAGAGGAACGTCTAGCCAGCCAAGCTTCATGTTTTCCTTCCTCTACAAAAAAAAATTGTGACTCTTTGTGCTACTGTTGTGGTCGCCCAACGGCAACCCCAGCTGCTGTTCCGGCTTCAACTCAACATCAAGAGACTCAAGGCTTGTTTAGGTGCTGCTGTCCAGCCACAAGCGAGAGCCGCCGTTAGTTCCAAATAGGTGAGTTGTTTTCCTAAATCTGGAATAGGGGTTGTGTACTTCTACTTAGGAATTCATCCAAGTAAGAAAAGTGTATATGATATTACATATGGTTGGGTGTTAGTTAGAAATGTTAGATTAGCCATAGAAAGGCTTAGTTGTAGTTTAAAAAACAAGATAAGAACTGTAGAGGATGATTCAGCCAAAGACAAGGGTTGTTTCTTGAAACTATTTTCTGGGTGTGGACGATTTATTATTTTTGTAGACTCATATGTGTTGCGATTTTGAAGAAATTTCCTTCTGAAGAAATGTTTTACACATCTTCAAGTATAATATATATTTTTCTCATAATTTTTGGGGATTTAAAGGAAAATGATTTTGACTTCGTTATCTTTAAACAAAAACTCGAACTACACTGGAATTTGGGCAAAAAAACGCTTCAAGTGCCATAACTTTGACCAAAGAGACACTTAAGTGACATAACTTACGAAAGGTACACTTAATTGCCACATTCGAAGAAAAACGGATCACTTAAGTGTCACTCCGGCCAAAGTCCGGCCAAAACGCCAACGTGGCATTTTTCCGACGAAGCGCGCCCAAAACGACGCCGTTTTGCACGCTGATATGGCGAAATAATGCAAAAACGGCGTCGTTTTGGGCTAACGTGGTAAAAAAATAAATAATTAAATTAAATTTAAAATTAAATTTAGTTAAAATATTAAAAAATAATAATTTTAAAATTAAATTTAGTTAAAATATTAAAAAATTAATAATTTAAAAAAACTCTAAAAAACTTTAAAAATTTTAAAAAAAAAAAATTAAAAAAAAGGGAACGGGGGAGGCGGCCGAGGGATCATCCCTCGCCCGCCGCCGCCGCCGCCCGTCGCCGCCGAGAAGGGCTGGTGACGGCGGGGGGAGGGTCAGCCGGGGTTGCCGGGGCTTAGTGCGTAGGTAGCTGGACAGCTTCACTTTTTATATTAGACCTTGGGCTGTTAAACTGGTCTGTATATAAGTACTACTATATTATAGGTGTGGTTTGTGAAAATATTATCTTATGTTTCTATCCCACTGTTATGTTGTATGGAGATTGTTTTACGTTTCCGCATGCGCAAAATAATGAATGGGTCGGCGACACTCCCTGGGACGTCGCAAACTTTCATCGACCATTGAGGGATATGCATGTGCCCGGAGTTCAGGTCGTGACATCCTTTTTCAAAATAAAAATTCTTTTTGAAGCCTTTTGGTATTCCTCAAACATTTCTTTATAAAAATCTTGTAATTCATCATAAGATAGTTCAGTCTCTTTAATCTTATCTTCTTCTAATTTTGAGTCAACCATGAGACAAAGATTTACTTCTTCTTCATCACTTGAATCACATTCGACTCCATGTTTAAGCTTTCAATGCCTTTTCCTTCTTCTCGAATTTCCCTTTTCTCTTTCTTGATCGATAGACATTCTGGTTTTGTGTCCTAGTTTCCTGCATTCACAACACACAATATCCTTACCTTTGGATTCTTCCTTGTTCTTGTGAGGCTTTTTGTCGTCAGGATGTTTAGATGATATTTTCCCTTTGTAGTTTCCTCCTTTCCTCATGAAACTCTTAAATTTCTTTGTTAGTAATGTCATGTCATCATCACTCTCCTCATCATAAGAGGATATTTCTCCACTTGTATCATCATGATTAGCTTTAAACGCAATAACTTTCTTACCTCTGGTATTACTTTATTCATTTTTGGAATAGAAAAAGAATAGAAATGATTTTAGTAAAAATTTAAAAAATTTTGTATTTATTTGTTTTTTCTTCTTAGTCACGGACCGCCGACCGCCATCGCACGATCGCAGCCGATGGGCTATGGGCGGCGGTCGGCGGCGAAAGTCCATGGTCTCGCGGCGATCGTGCGGCGATCGTGCGACGGTCGTGCGACGATCGTGCGACGGTCGTGCGGTGGTCGTGCGGCGGTCGTGCGGCGGTCGTGCGGTGGTCGTGCGGCGGTTGGCAGTGGATGGTCGTGCAACGGTTGGCAAAGCACATAATATAACTAGAGCAGAGAAATAACGTGAGCTATAATTGTATCAGAGTCCACGCAAAGAACTTTAAACTCGAAGATCAAATAAAAATCACTACCCCAAAGACATTGAATGTAAAGCCCATAATTAGAAGTAACGAGAAGTCAATTTTCTTTTTTAGAATTCGACAATAAATAACGCGTAACGTTTTTTATTTTGTTTCCGCTTAAGGAAAAACCCCAAACCCCACCAAATCTTTGTCCACCATAAATGGAAATTTCTTTTGGTGGATGGCACTAATGAGTTGAAGTTGACTTGCAATATGAATTGATGAAATCTCTATAAATTAGTTCCGGTTTCGAAGTATGTAGCTTTGACTCCCATTCCAAACTTGACCGCCCTTTTCCGGATCATGGCAGCCTCCTCCTCCTTCACCCCTCGCACCACGGCGACCCCCCGATCCCTCCCTCCCCAATCCCTCCTTGATGTCGCCGTGAACATCATAGCCTGTGTCCCCCGTTTCCACCACCCTCCCCTCTCTGTTGTCTCCAAGAACTTCCTCTCCCTTCTCTCTTCCCCTCACCTCTTCTCCACGCGTCGCCTCCTATGCTGCATGGAGCCCTCCCTCTACCTCGTCCTCCACCTCCCCTCCTCTCGTTACCATTATTAGTACACCCTCAACTCAAACCCCACCTCTCCGAAGCAACACCATCTCGTCCCCATAGCCTCAAACCCTTCCCCTTACCCTGACATAGACTCCACCTTCATCGCCCTTGGCCCACTGATCTACTTCCTCGGCGAGTCCATCAATGACATGACCTTAAACTGCGTCTAAGTCTTGGATTGCCAGTCCCATCGGTGGAAGTCTGGGCCCACCATGCATGAGGGGCGGCTGTTTGCTACTGCAAGCATGGTCGTGGAGAAGCTATACGTCATGGGCGGGTGCATTATGAAAAGCTAGTCCCAAGGCATCCATTGGGCAGAGGTCCTGGACGCAGGAGCCGGGTCATGGGCAGTGGTTCCATCCTCATCACACAAGGTGAGGGAGAACCCGTCATGGGCGGCACTTCCGCTCTCAGCGCGCAAGGCCGGGGAGAAGTTTATGCATGCTAGCACGGTTGTGGATGAGAGGATCTACGCGATGGCAAACTGGGGCAGCGTCGTGTATGATGTGGACAAGGAGGTTTGGGAGAGTGTGGAGAGTGAGATTGACAAGTGGTGGAGAGGAAGGGGTACTCTGATTGACGAGGTTTTGTATTGCTTTGGATCACAGAAGATTAGAGGGTTTGATGTGAAGGAAGGGGTTTGGAAGGAGTTGAAGGGCGTGGAAAGCTGGCCACCGAAGTTCGTGTACGACATGAGGATGGCAAATTTGGGTGGGAATTTGGTGGTGGTTTGGGAGGGAAGGGAGTGTGGGGAGGAGAGGAGGTCTGGTGTGCTGTGATTGCTGTGAAGAAGGACGAGCATGGGAATAAGTCGGGTATTTTTGCTGGTCATATTTGGTTCTCAAGGTATCCAAGGGGTCTCTGATCGTTGATTGCTTGCTTGGTGGTGGAGTTGTGATCCTGGTTGGGTTTATGGTACGCTCGAATAATTGTTTCTCTTATATCTGCCTCATTACCGTGTGGTTTCTATGCTTATTAATAATCTAGTTAGTTAAATTTACTTTGCTAGCCTATGCGAATGAAGATACATAATGGGAGCTACGTAATAATGCTGTATAGCTGATTTCTACACTTAAATTGGTGGAGTCATCACGATGACCATTGTGGGCGGCGCTTTCGCCCTTAGCGCGCAAGGTAGCGCAGTTATGGATGGGAGGATCTATGCGATGGCAGACTGGGGCAGCATCATGTATGATGTGGACAATGAGGTTTGGGAGAGTGTAGATAGTGAGATCGACAAGGGGTGAAGAGGAAGGGTACTCTGATTGACGAGGTTTTGTATGGCTTTGGATTGCAGAAGATTAGAGGATTTGATGTGAAAGAAGGAGTTTGGAAGGAGTTGAAAGGCGTGGAAAGCTAGCTACCGGAGCCAATCGGAGTTCGTGTATGGCGTGAGGATGGCAAATTTGGGCAGGAATTTGGCGGTGGTTTGGGAGGGAAGGGAGCGTGGGGAGGAGGAGGTATGGTGTGTTGTGATTGCTAAGAGGGAGGACGGGCATGGGGAACTAGTTGGTGTTTTTGCTGGTCGGACTCGGTTCTCAAGGTATTCAAGTGCTCCTCAATCGTTGATTGCTTGGTGGAACTGTGATCCTGGTTGGGTCTATGGTATGCTCGAACAATTATTTCTCTTAGATCTGCCTCCTTACCGCGTGGTTTCTATGCTTATTAATAATCCAGTTAGTTAAATTTACTTTGCTAGTGTCATGGGCCGATCGATTGGGATCGTGATCGTACGGAGACTCAGGCTCTTTTGGATCAACTTGGATCATCGGGATGCTATGCTCGAACAATTGTTTCTCTTAGATCTGCCTCATTACCGTGTGGTTTCTATGCTTATTAATAATCCAGTTAGTTAAATTGTACGGCGACTCTGGCTCTTTTGGATCGACTTGGATCGTCGGGATGCTTAAGTCAAGTCTTGCTCGGATCGATCACTCGCTTGCTCGCTCACCCAAATTGTAGAGAGAAAAGAGAGAAGCTTTGGAAAGAAATGAGCCTTTGATTACAGAATGGATAAAAAAAGGGAATGGCACTCCTTTTTATACTAGAAGCCCTCGGATTACAACCATTGATCGAGTTTTCATCTAATGGACGAGATTATACCGCCCAACCTACCAACTAACGACACTAATGGCAAGAGACTTGTAGATCTTGACGTAATGACCGTATTGCCCACCCTTGGAACGTTCTGGAAGCTCTCTTGTTGGGAATCCTAGCGATCGCAGGAGGTCCTACTCGAAAAGGCACGGCCCTTTAACTACAAAAACCTCTTGGCCATTGCACTAGCCTAGGCGAATACATTATGGGAGCAACGTAATAATGCGATATAGCTGATTTATGCACTTAAATTTGCGGGGTCATCACATGTACAGGCAGCTCCTTTTATCATGTAATACGATGACCATTTATGCTGTACTTATCTAGCCAAAAGATCATCTTGTGGATGAGCTACTTTTGGGGGAGACACATTTGGTGTCTGCAATATATTATATACTCGAGTCCATGTGAAGAATGCCACTCGGGTGGGGTTCCGAAAGATCAAGAGTGTTTTAGTGTGAGCTAAAAAGAATTGTATGATCAAAACGAATTGAAAAAGAAGAATAATAAATAAAATAAGACAGTGGTTCCACGAGCCGGGACGGTGGACTATGATCAAAATGAATTCTATTTTCATAAACAATGCCAATACATAGAAGAAATTATATGTTTTTGTTTATTATTTACTTATTAGGTATTCGCAAAATTTAGGTTTGTCATACATTCTCCAAATGTGGCACGTTGTGTGAGCTGTCCATATAAAGTTTGGCGTATACATGATTGTTTGGAATATGCTATGTATTTTCACAACGGTAAATTTAATTGAGCCAGAAACTAGGGAAGCGTCAACACGCCAACCTTTATACAAACTATATCACGCACCAAACAGAATTTCAAATTTAACATCGCCGCGAGTACTCGTCTATATGCCACAATTGATTAAGATTTGACATATATAATAGTTCATCGAAAATTCAAAAACATGTGAAAATTAAATGAAAATTAACATTTTATTAATATATAGATAAGTATATAAATCGCCACGACAACACCAAAATCTTTTTTCTAATGTACTTCTGGAAGTCGAGACTTCGGAAAATTGGGCCTGTAATATACTTATCTATATATTAAGAATAGGAATTTCTAACACAATTTCCGCCGATTAAACTGATAATATAACAACTGACCAAAAAAAAAAAAACTGATAATATAACATTAAAGTGCCATAATAGATCCATGACACAGCATTAGATATTCTACTTTCGAGACTGAATTATAAAACCACAGAAGAAAACATGCCTACCCAGAACCCTTAAAAGGGAGAATTAATTTTTATATATATATATATATATATATATATATATATATATATGTATGTATATTTTGCGACAAACTAATATCAAACAGTAAAATGTGAACATTATTTATTTATTTATTTATTTGATGACGAACCGGCCAACGGAGAAGACAGTGCTTGCTCCTACAAATCAAGCATCGTCTTGCGAATGACGTTTGATAAACGAGTTTAAACCTTCCTAGGTCTGTGCCAAATATAACAAGTCGATATTTTGAATAGAGTCAGCGATTAAAAACAACCCTTAATTCTCTTTCTTAAAATTCAATAATTCGATGATAAATAACATGTAATGTTTTTTGGTTTGTTTCCGCCTTTGAGATCAAACTCTGCCAATTCTTCGTCTACCACAAACAGGAATCTCTTTCGGCAAATGATACTAATCAATTGATGTTGAATTTGAATGTGAAGGGCGTGAATAACATTCCAAACTATATGCTCGAAATATTAGGATAGAGAGATATCAATGGCTTTGATCTAATGTGGCACAAACCGCATTGCCAATGATGTTTGATGGAGGAGCTTGAACTTTCTTGAGTCCGAGCCAAACATAACAACAACTCAGTAAAATGAACAAAGTCAGTAATTAGAAGCAACCCTCAATCTTCATTTTTAGAATTTGATGGTAAGTAACGCGTCATGTTTTTATTTGTTTCCGCTTTGAGAAAAACACCAAATTTGACCGATTCTTTGTCCACCACAAATGGGATTCTCTTTCAGTGGATGACACTAATCAGTTGACGTTAACTCGCTGTGCAAATTGATAAAATCTCTATAAATTAGAACCGGTTTTGAAGTATCAGCTTCAACTCCCATTCCAAACTCAATGGCCATTTCCGGATCACGGCTGCCTCCCTCTCTGCCGCTCCAACCGCCGCGACCCCACTGATCCCTCCCTCTGGAATGATATCGCCTCTCCCTCCTCTCTTCACCTCACCTCTTCTCCAGCGCCACCTCCTCCACTGCACGGAGCCGTCTCTCTACCTCGTCCTTCGCCTCACCGATTTTCTGGTTCACCCTCTCCTTGAACCCCACCTGTTCGAAGCAGCACCATCTCATCCCCATAGCCTCAATCCCTTCCCCTAACCCTGCCATCCGCTCCACCTTTGCCACCCTCAGCCCCTGATCTTCGTCCTCGGTACGTCCATCAATGACATGGCCACAGACTGCAGCTGGATCCTGAATTGCTGGTCCCACCGGTGGAAGTCTGGGCTCGCCATGCATGAGGGGCGGCTGTTTGCAACTGTGGGCATGGTCGGGGAGAAGCTTATGTCGTGGGTGGGTGCGCTGGAAAGCTGGTCTTGAGGCATCCATTGGACGCAGGTCCCGGACCTGGGGCAGGTCGCGAGCGGCGGTTCTGTCCTCGTAAACTAGCAACTAGTTGGGTGTTTTTGCTGGGCTGACTCAGTTCTGATTCAGGTCTCGATCGTCGATTGCAGTACAGGTGATCCCAAGAAATGCAATCTTACATGCCTCATAGACTAGCAACCGGCTCATGAATTTGGCCACAAAGGGGGCGGAATGATAACTTGTCAACCAATAACAAGGACGAGAGGGGGGATACTTAATAAATGCAATGAGGAGAATAAATTTGACTAAATGAACATAATCGATACACTCCAAGAATGATGCTGGCATTAAGCGAACTGGAATTGTCCTGACAAAAGTATGGAGTACCTGTTTGATAAACTTCTTCCGTGGTTGATTAGCCCGTAGAACAGCATCAACCTACAAAATTAAAAAACAACAGTTCCATGAGACTGCTACTCCCACGGAGAATCGCAGGACAGTCGGCTCGCGACATGCACACCTCTTCATTTTTGGCTCCTCTCTTGACAAACTCCAGCTCAAGCGTGAGGAACGCCAGATCCAAATTTTCTGGCGGCACAAACCTACATTCGCAACAACACCTCGAGACAATTTCCATTTGCTACGAATCGCAAGTACCGCTGTTCGCCGTGAACTAACCTGCTAACAGAGATCGAGTCGCCGGTCGAAGCCCTCGCGTAGCGCCGTTGGATGGCATTCAGCGCGATGTGACGGGGCGGATATTCTCGTGAGGAGTTTCCCTCAGTCAAGGGCCACGCACAATCATCGGACAGTTCGACTAAAGATCACACAACACCACCAGCAAACGATCACGCCAGTAGACAGAACTCGCTCAAAATTACACAAAGCATGAAGCAACAAAATCAACGATCGATCCTAATCAACACGTCAAAACGAGAAGATCAAGCATGCAAACGATCAAACGGCGAGGAACCGAAACGACGAGAGGAGAGGGAGAGGGTCGGAGAAAAGAATATGAGACGGAGAGGACGAAGGAATCGCGGGCGGAGGCGAGGGAGAGATTGGTGCCGGGGACGGCGAAGTGGTGGAGATCGGAGGGGCAGCAGTAGGCGAGGTTGGTGAGGGCGAGGTCGGCGGCCGGGGTGTTGGTGACAATCATGGCAGACGGCGACGGGGACGACTGGAAGAACCGGCCGGCCATGGCTGCAATCGGAGGTGGTCGACGACATTGAGTGAAGGAGACGAAGGTGAGAAGACGAAGAAGAAATGATTCTTCTTGTATTACGAACGGTAATATTACGATTAATTTTCCTTTATTTAGTGATACATGATTGAAAATATTTTCTATGTTTAGACGTTATTGAGAAAATTTTAGTTTTATGACTTTAGCTTAGACGAAAAGAAATAATTTCTTTTTACCAAAAAAAAAAAAAGAAAGAACTAAAAAAATCGTTTCAAAAAATCAATTTTTTAGTTTTTTTCTCTCTTTTTTATTTCTTAATTTTTTTTGAAATTTTTTTGCTTTCATTTTTTTTTCCTTTTTTTTCCCTCCCTTCTCCTGCCATAATTGACTAACAGCGGCTATAGACAAGATTGAGCTCACTGACCTTAGGTAAACTCAATCTCGCCAAGATTAGATGAGCCACAAGCTCGCTGGTCTCAGCAAAGCCCGAGCTCACTGAGCTCACCTAGATTTGGTGAGCCTGAACTTGCTGGAATTGGCCGACAAGCAGGGCGCGCATGACAACCATTTTGTTAGAAATAGTTTTAACAATCTATTTCTATTTCTAAAAGAGTTTCTAAGCAAAAATAACCGTTTGATAACGACACAAAATTTCTACTCTAAAAATAAAAATTCGTTTGATAACGACACAAAATTTCTTCCTTTCGAATGGTGGCGACGACGACCGACGACTTTTAATATAGAAAATAAAAATAAAAATGATTTAGTAACAAAAAAAATAAATCATAAAATAAAATAAAATAAAAAATAAAATAAAAAATATCATTTTATTTTAAAATAAAAGTATAAAAATAAATTTATTTTATTTATTCTATTTTATTTTATTTTACGAATAAATTTATTTTAAAATGAATAAAAATAAAAAATAAAAAAATTATTTGGCAAAACACTCAAGGCAAGTAAAAATAAATTTATTTTTAATAAAAATAATTTATATAAACTAAAAATAAAATGATAAATAAAAATAATTTTAAATTATTTTTATTTTTAAATGAATAAAATGAATATATTTACTTTTATTTATTTTTATTTTTAATAAAATGAGGAGAGGCGGAGGAGGAGGAGGAGGCAGAGACGTAGAGGAGATGAGGGAGGACTCACCGAAATTAGGGTTTAGTGAGAGAAATTATTTCTGATTTCTCTTCCAAAAATCAGAAGTAGAAAATTTTAGCTTCTGATTTCTTTTCCAAACCTATTTCGGAATATAAATCTATTCCGAAATGAAAACCGAATAGGTTTATCAAACATTTCTCTTAGAAACAGTGCAGGAATGTAAAAACTATTTCTGGAACAGAAATTTTGGGTTGTCATGCACCCCCTAGCTCACCTTGATTTAGCAAGCCTCAAGCTTAATGGCTTTAGGCGATGGCCATAGGTGAGCTTGGGCTCATTGGCCTTGGGCAAGCTCAACCTCATCAAGATTAGTTGAGCCGCGAGCTCGTCGGCCTTAGTGGAGCCCAAGCTTACTTGGATCTAGTGAGCCCCAAGCTCGTAGGCTTCATGCAAGCCCAAACTCACTAGGATCAGTCGAGCCACGAGCTTGCTTAAATTTGGCAAGCTAGCTAGGTGGCCTCAACCAACTGTGCTCACCTAGATCGACTTGAATCATGGCTAGTCGCTGGGTTGCTGACTGTGATTGGGAACAAGGCCAACGGAGGAAGACGAAGCAAGGAAAAAGAAAGAAAATGAGATAAAAAATAATAATAAAACAAATCAAATTCTTTTTAAAAATTATTTTAATAAGAATAAAAATTTCGTTAAACAAGGACCCTAAGACTAAAGTTCCATTCGTTTTGCAAAAAATGTAGCGTTTCCAGAAAATATTTTCCAAGAAATCATTCTCTAGGAAAATATAATTATTTTTCGGTATTTGGGTAAAACTTGAAGATGAAGTGAAAAATAGTTTTGCTGTTTGGTGAGGAAAATATTTTCCTCTATAAACTCATTTTCATTTATTTTATTTTTAAAATCAATTTTTCATTATAATTTTTTATTTTTTAAGAAATCAATTTAATTGTTTTTTATTTTAAAAATTGATTATTAAATTATTTTCATTTTTTTTTTTTTTTGTTTTCCTCCTCTTCTTCTTAGTCGATCGTCGCCCATGGGGACTGGCTAGCGATCGGTGAACCAAAAAAGAAGAAGAGGGAAAACAAAGAAAAGAAAAAGGAAATTAAAAAATAATTCAAATTATATTAAAAAGGAAAAAGAAGATAAAGGGGAGGAGGAAGTAAGGACTTGTAGGGTGTGAAATAAGAGAGATTGAGTGAGGAAAATATTTTTCACTTTTCAAAAGTAGAAAGTAAAAAATGTTTTCCCCAATTTAGAAGACTTTTCCATTCATACAAAATGTTTTCCCAAGCGATTCATTTTCCATAAAACGAACAACGGAAAATTCGAAAAACATTTTTCTGTAAATTATATTCCGCGAAAAGAACGGAAAGTAAGAAAATATTTGAAAAACATTTTCCAATTCTTTCAAAGTAAAAATCATTTTCCTAAATTTGAACTCTAGTAGAAGCACATTTTCCGTTGATTAGGAAAATTTCCGTTAACTCATTTTATTAAGTGAACCAAACGATGGAAAATAGGGAAAATATTTTTTTTCGAAAAATGTTTTTGGCAAAACAAATGAACCCTAAAAATACTTAATAAGTGTCTCCAACGTACATGATGATATTGGAGAGACGCCACAACACCTTTAAGAAGAGATTTTTCAGTGTTCGTGTCCATTCAAGTCCATCACAAGGGGTAAATCCAAGATGTTTAACATGATTTAGAGGCGATGTTTTGAGATTCAATTAGCCGAGCCTAACTCGTCGCCCCAAAAGTTCCTAATCATGCAGATCATTCAAGTGAAAAGAACAAACACATGGGACCCTACGGTGGTCAGCCGTATCTTAGTAACGAGTGACACGAGCGACGTCCTGAAGGCAATCGTAGAAATGAGAAATCTTGATCTTCTCTCTACCAGAGAAGATGGCCTCCGCAGCCCCACCATGCTCGCCCTGGGCCGCCATCTCTATCAGCATGTAAAGCTTCTTGATGGGTATCTGAGAAAAGTAGCATCACGAAACGGGTTAGAACTTTCTCACTCTCTCCAAACTCCGCATAGCTCCATTTGCAGGCAAACTAAAACGGATCAGAAACCAGCATGAAGAACGAAGATATCTTAACTCTCAAAGTTCTGAATTACGCAACTTAATGAATTTCTGTTGCACATCATCACTCTAACCCGGTGAAACATAAGAATGCACCAGTAGAGAGATCTAAATCTTACATTGTTCAGAGCCTCGGCAGCTGCATCAACATCATCTTCAGAGAAAGCCTTCAGCTGTTCCAACACCTGGAGGAGGAAAAAAGAAAGCAAGTATAGTATACATACATGTGGAGCTCTATGGTGATGTCAAAAGCTTCACATCCACATTTTGGATTGATGCGACTTAATTAACAAGATACTCCAGCCCGCAGAATTTGCTTTGGGAAACTTGCGAGAAAAAACCAGATTCCCAGTCGATTAGATAAAGTCAAATCTGAGATATTACTAATCCAGCACTTTGAATGAGATCTGAACTGTTCTCATACATCGAACACATCACTTACTTATAAACCAGCCCATCCCCTCCCAACCCCTTTACCCACCCAAACTCCCCTGCTTTCTGAGGGAAAATATAAAAGAGAAGCAATCAGAAAAGCTAGGGACTCCAAAGTTACTATCATGTTTCTTTGCTCGGGAATATCAGATTCCTCAGAGTTCATAATGTCTAGGCTAATCCAAATGGTTAATCCTCATGTCCCTTGTCTTGAATTGAAATCTGATAAAGGGATGCTTTTGATACAAGCACCTCTAGACACCCGATATTTGTAAGAGAATCAGAAACAAGTGAAGTCAACAAAGAACCGGTTTTTTTAAGCACATATAATTGTCTTTAAGACAAGAGTGCTGCACATTTCTTCCCCTCAATTTCACGTTTTCCAGCAGAAGAGAAGTGAAGGAAGAACAGCGGAAAAACACCAAAATAGCATCTACAGCAGTTTACCTTCTTTGCGTCCTCTGTCTTCAATGTGGGGACATGGCAAGTGACAGAAAAGGCTTTGCTGAGATTAATTGAATCCAAGAAACTCACTTGACTTGTTGTCCCTATCACAAGAAGCTTCTTTCCCTGGAAAAAATAAAAGCCAAATGTATGTATATAATAAGCTAAAAATTTTAGTAATGTGAAAAGGACACCAGAATCAAACCTTGTGAGTCGAAAACCACCAACTAAATCAGTAGAGATAAAAACAGCTAGTGCAATACCATTGAATCACAACGCACAGAGGAACACATACATAACCTAATACTTAACTAGTCAAAGCATATTTACTTATAACATTCTATATATCATCTATTTATACCAAAATGCATCTGTATCTGATAATGCACTCAATCTTGAGGAAATACATATAAAAAAAAGTTTCATCCTCCTGGACAGTCTTGAGGAAACACATCAAAAAAGGTTGCACTCAGTCTGTTCTTGATACAGTAGAACACTGCGGGTTCGTTTATAAATTCAAAGAATACTGAAATCAAACCCTGTAAGTCAGAAACCACCAACTAAACCAGTAGAAATAAAAACAGCCAGTATAATATCATTAGAATCACAATACACAGGGAAACACGTGCATACCCTGGTTCTTAATTAGCGAAAGCAAAATTACCTATAAAATTTCACATATCATCTACTCATACTAAAGTGCATCTGTATATGATAATGCCAAATTCGATGCATCCAAATATTACAAAAGTATCTTCCCCTGGGACAGCCTTGAGCAAACACGTGAACCAAGGTTGCACTCTGTCTGTTGCTTTACACAGAAAAACAAACTACGCTACTTCTCCATCTCAAACAGGACAAGCAAACTAGCCAATCATTCTAAAGTCAACATGGCAGCAGATAATGCCAATGAAATGGATCTTATTTATCATTTCGTGGGGAAAGAGAACCAATTCCCACTCATCCACCTTCAAGCATTCTAGCATTCACTTCCAGAAGAGGTCATAGAAAAGGATAATACTCCTCACACCAACGTCGTTTTGTGGAAATAAGGCGGGGGAGAAGAAAGAACCTCTGGAGGACGTTGCCTCAAAAGGGCTAACAATGTCTGAAATATCAACCCCGAAAACCGAGACCCAATGGCAGCATACTCCAGTAGCCTGCAAAGCAATTCACTCGAGTCAAAATGATCCTTTAATGCCAAGGATGACAACAGACGTCAACTAATGGAAATCAACAGAATATACCTTTCGAGTTCATCAAGTATGACAATGCTCAATGAAGATTTGTAAGCATCCGCAAAAACCTATCAAAGATAGAATCAATTACAAAAGTTTCCCCCGTCATTATGGAAAATGAAAGATAACCACTCTTCGAGTTAATTAAAAGTGAAGGAAAAACAGCTAATCCCGTATTCCTCATAGCACTGATCGAGCAGATATACAGGTCACAAACCTTCGCAATTCGTGCACATTTGGTCTGCTCATCTAGTCCGATCACAGTTTCTGCCGAGACCTAAGCATCCATAAGAAAATCAGAAATCGAATTTGATGCACAAAGAAGTCTGATTACCCAAAGAGAGCAAAGGGTGGAGCCAAAGATTACAAATTCAACAAATGGAAATCCACTGTCGATGCCAACTGTAGCTGCCAGAGCAGTTTTACCACTGCACAACGGACAAGATTTTAGAATAATCCTACTTGATTTAAGATATAGGGAAAATGAAAAGTAATGCATCAGAAAACTACAAATACCTGCCACTCGGACCCTCCAGAAGGCAAGTGACAAGCGAACTACCTGTGCTCACTTTAACTTGCTCAACCAGTAGCATTGCTTTCTCATAAATAAGCTCATGTTGATCACCACAACTTACCATGCCATTAAGCCTACAGAAATATTTGCACAAACAATTGAGGCAGTGACACATGCTTGATAGTGAATAAAACTCAAACTGAAGCCATTTTAGCATCTTCATGAGATGGCAAAGAAGGTGCTAGAGTAACAATACTATGGACTCCCCTAGCAGAATGAAAAATCCACATCTGCAAAATGCTTAGTGAGATAGACAAGGAGTTGTGACCCTTTTCTGGCAGAACAAAAGGAATGTTTTTATGTCAGTTCGCCAATAGGGAGAACACTGAGCTCTAAGATTACGGTAAGTAATGAACAATGCGATAGCATTGTGAAAGAAGCATGTGGGAAACCCATTAATATTGCCTCATCCAATCTATTTGCAGAATGAAACTTATAATGTTTTCTGCTGAGCCAACAATGGACCAGACATCTTAAAAAAATAAGGGCTGCAAATTTAACACCTCCAGATCAGCCGAGAGAGAATTTTCTGGATTACTCCCCTCCTCTTGTTCATCCTTTCCAGAACTAAATCTCAGAGAACCAAATCTATCATATAATTCACCATGGACCAAATATAATTGGGTAAGACCACGCGAAGACAGTTCTTGAAAACACATCAGACATATCTAGTAATGTTATCGTCCCATAATATAGCACACACCAGTTGGGAAAACCAAACTCAATACTAGAAAGCAATTTTAAGGAATCGACTCTCACATGAGCTTCTTTAATTCTTTATCCTGATATTCGCTCTTGTGATTACCAATCCATAAGTAAAAAAAAAAAAATCAGAAATACAGAGAATATCAGCATTCAACTATCCCTACCTACCTGCGTCTTTCCAATACAGGATCGATGCTTTCAAGGGCTTTCATGAAATCATCCATGGTGACTTTGAAACTCTCTTCACAACTTTGGAATGATCTAACCATAGCAAATAATATGGCACTTTGCACAACCATTCCAATTTCTGCGCAAGTATGATTCTGCGCACGAGCAGCTGCAAAATTCACAGAGTGAGAACATTTGCAGCCAGGCCGTAGACCCAGTTGGCTCTTTTCAGTATAAAACCAAAAACTGTCCAGAAATCCGAGAGAGTTTAAATATTTTGACCAGAGGAACAAGCAAGATCATTCAAGACTCCCTGTTTTTTCGCAACAAAATTTTGAGATTTCCGGCGAGGACGAGGAGACTCGAGATGGGCTATACCCGCAGGCCACGGTGGTGGATACCGAGAGGAAGAAAATGGAGGGGTCAGAGAGAAAGGCCATGCCTCGGTGGCGGCGGAGACCAAGGTCTCGCGGAAATTGATTCACCTTTTGGTTTTTTAAATAAATAGGAAGTCTTCTTTCGTACCTTTGAAGTTGAATTTAGAACCCACCCCAAAAATAGAAAGCCTTTCAGAAGCGCTCCCCCGTGACCATGCGCTCGAAGCGACATCGAAATGCCCGATGAACTTTCAAGGTATGTGTTCAAACAATAACTTCCAAGATACCGGACTCATGAAAAAAAAAATGCCCGATGAAATTTCAAGTTATGTGTTCAAACAAGAACTTCCAAGGTACCGGACCATGAAAAAAAAAATGCCCAATGAACTTTCGGTATGTGTTCAAACAAGAATTTCCAAGGTACCGGACCCATGAAAAAAAAAAACAAGAACTTCCAAGGTACCAGATCCATGAAAAAAAAATGCCCGATGAACTTTCGAGGTATGAACTTCCAAGGTACCGGACCCATGAAAAAAAAATGCCCGATGAACTTTTTAGGTATGTGTTCAAACAAGAACTTCCAAGGTACTAGACCCATGAAAAAAAAAAAAAATAAGAACTTCCAAGGTACCGGATCCATGAAAAAAAAAAAAATGCCCGATGATTTTTCGAGGTATGTGTTCAAATGAGAACTTCCAAGGTACCGGACCCATGAAAAAGAAATGCCCGATGAACTTTTTAGGTATGTGTTCAAACAAGAACTTCCAAGCTACCGGACCCATGAAAAAAAACAAGAACTTCCAAGGTAACGGATCCATGAAAAAAAAAATGCCCGATAAACTTTCAAGGTATGTGTTCAAACAAGAACTTTCAAGGTATCGGACCCATGAAAAAGAAAATGCCAGATGAACTTTCAAGGTATGTGTTCAAACAAGAATTTCCAACGGAATGCAAGACTTACCAAGTTCATGAAAATTAACATCAGTAGCAAGAAACGAACTCTGCTCCAAAAGCGCGGTGAGGGTCTGGAAGCACAGCACGCGAACATTTTCCCCGGAACCTGGTCTATAAAAAATTGAAGGCACTTCTATAAATATCCATTTTTACCTTAAAAACCAAAAAGATAAAACGCCTCCCCATTCTACTCCCACAGGAATCAGAAAACACTTCGACCGAGACATTGCTCGACCTCAATCGCATCAGGCCCCTCAATCGGATTTAAAGACAGAGTGGATTCCACTTTAATTAAGGAAATTTTGTTGCAATGAACATGGATGAGAGGGGGAGGCACCTTGAAAGAGCCTTGTCAAAAAGATCTTCCCTGTTTGCCGTTCTGATTAGGGACCCATTTTCCGATGACTCTCCGACGGTTGGGATCTCGGGAATCATCTCCGCAGCCATTGTGCTGGTGTTGATGACCAAAACATGTACAAGTTTATGTGCCAAACTAAGACCAGCACTGAGTTTAGTTTTATGCGAAAAGTAAGAAGATTCCGCATTCAAAAATCAACATTGACTAGTGGATGAAACAGTGCTCGTGCTGATCAGGAACGAATGACGTATAAAGGTAAAAGGAACAAATTATCGTAATCTCTAAAACCACTTGCTTGCTCTAAATATGACCTCAAAAGAGAAAAACTAACTGTCCTAATTGTTTATGTCTACGGGATCCCGACCACTGGTCCTAATACAATAGGATTCAAGGCTTCAATAAAGACGATAGAAAGATCATAAGCAAAGGGAAAATCTCAAATAAAGACCTGAAGTTGAGCCATTTTCTCAAAAAAAAAAAAAAAAAAAAAGGATCTAAAGTGAATATTGTCTCAAACAAGAACTCGAAGTGGCTAACTTACTCTCAATTAAGGATCTGAACTTCTAATTTTATTCACAGCCGGGAGTACTATTGTCCAAGAACATTGTTGTATTTTTTGTCTCTCTCTTTCTTTTTTTTTCTTTCTTCATCTTTCTCAATCTCTACATCACCTCCATTATTAGCTCCTCCATCGCTCTTTGTGTCATCTCGTTGTATGACCAAGATTGGGTTTTCTTTAACATGAGCCATTACAACGTAACCTAACTTGTTGAAAATTTTAAATTTCTCTCCTCAAAATGGTTTGTAGACAATTCCACGAAGCTGAAATGAGCCTTCAAAAATAAGTTCTTTTTATTCCAACATTCATCACAAATTCTAATCTCAAAGCCATAATATGAATCTGCTTTTTCTGAGACTCAACTTCTTGTCCAACTCTCAAGCTATGCAACTAATCCCTTTGGTGACGTATTTCTCTCGCCTCGAGAGTGCATCGAACTCCACTTATTCCAGGCCTTCCGCTAACCCAACAATTGCAATTTTTTGTGCTGTTTTCGGTCCTACTTGCCAACAACAGAGTAGCAATATCCAAGCATCACCAAATCGTCTTGTTTGACTAACTTATGCCTCTATTCAATTAACACTTGGTGATCAACAATTTCACGCCAAAGAACAATTTTGTTGCAGTCAGCAACTATTTCAACCTCGACAAGAGTTTGCCTCATCAATTTCAAATTTGGGTTTGCCTCTCTTGCATAAATTCAATCTTTCAAAGATCCCCCTTCCTCTTTGCAATGCCAATGGCTCCTTTCAATAATCCCTAGTCACCCACTCACACTCTTGCCATTCTCATCGACACAGCTCTTCTCCTCAATTAATACCCCATCTTGAGATTGATCATTAGTCATATCTGACATCATTAACGATAGAAACTGTTGTACTTCATTGCCCCATTGCCGCCATTGACAAGTCCTATTCGAACTCTCGACCTCATCGACCGCCACCCCTAATAGGAAATCTACATCGTCGTCATCAGATGGAGGTCAATCCGAGCTTTAGGCTGAGCACAAGCGAGCCGAAATTTGATACATCTTGAGGAACTAAGGATTTTAGCATCCGAGAAGGTGGCCAGTAGCAAATAACTCCAATCCGACTTCTTGTCACAAGGACCAACTACGTGATGACATGAAGCTCATGAGGTCACTGGTAGGGGCCTGATTATGGTGTTGAAGAAGGAGGCAATGTAGACCAAAGGAGGAGGTGTGAGGAAGATGAAGAAGAAAAAAAAATTAAAGAAAAAAATGTTTTTGGACAAAACTACCCCAAGCTGTAAATAAGATTGAAAGTTTGGGTCCTTATTTGAAACAAAATTAGTCACTTTGGTCTTTATTTGATATAATGTCCACTTTTAGTCATTTTTTGAGAAAATGAACCTACTTCAGGCCCTTATTTGAGATTTTCCTGGGAGAAAATAAAGGCATGGCAGCAACCCTAAGACCTTTTTGGACACTAAACACGAATGAATAGATTCACACATACCCATCTTGGATTGATAAGGATTGTGGTCATATGAAGAGAGGGTTTAGCTTCGACAATTAAAGGAATCAGAAAATGCATTGAACGAGACAATGCTTGACCTCAATCGCATCACACAAATCAATTGCATTTGAGGGCATATAGTAGATCAATCTCCAATTAAGTTTGCCCGATGATTGTTCGCTTCCAGTTTAATTAAAGAGATTTCGTTGGGATGAACCCGAACGAGAGGGGATGGCACCTCAAAAGAGCCTTGTCAAGAAGATCTTCACCGTTGACCATTCTGATTAGGGAAGCATCATTCGATGACTATCCGACGATTGAGATCTCAGGGATCGCCTCAGTAGCCATCATGCCATTGTTCATGGCCTCTGCTGAAAAAATGTGCAAAGCTAATAAAAAAACTCTAGGTACAATTTTATAGAAGAAAGTACATCGTTCACAGATGATCCATCTTTTTTTTCTTGGTTGGTAGACGAAACTGTGCTCCACGTGCTGAGGAGGAACCAGGCATTTAAGAAGTTTGAAGCTAAAAGGAACAAATTATCATAATGTCTAAAAGACAAGAATCTGGGGATTGGGTACAAACCTTCCGCTCAAACTAGAGAAACCTAACCGTCTAGGAATCTATCTACTGGTCCTAATACGATAGGATTCGAGGTTTCCATAAAGACGACAGAAAGATCATTAGCAAATAAGAGATAATAAAGGCTTGACAGAAACCTTTTTGGACATTAAGCATGATTGATTAGATTCGCACGTACCCATCTCGGATCGGTAAGGATTATGGTCATATGAAGAGAGGGTTTAGCTTCGACAATTAAAGGAATTTGATGTTCAACCATATTTTCATTCTTTGCCCTAGCACCCCACAACTAAAGGAATTCCACATCTCTTGCAAGTGTTTTCATTGTTCGTATGGATCGGAAGGGCTCATCTCATCAAAAACGATCTCCGTCGTTCGGGACCACCCCAAAAGAGCCACGTCAAAAGTGATGTTCTCTGTTCATTCCAAAAAGCAATTTGTACGGTGACTTTACGCCACCAATCAGAAAATTAAGGACAACTTCAGCAGCAATGATCGGTACTCATAAGCATATTTGGAAATATTCGCAAAAGAAAGAATAGTTGCCAATCGGAAAGCTTCGCACTATTAGAAGAATACCATGATACTAACGAACCCGGGTTTAAAAACTCCGCAAAATTAGCTCCTCTTTGACTGCTGATGCAAAAACAGGTAATTTTATATTTCTTGTTTATAAAAAGAAAACAAAAAAAAAATTGACAAAAAGAAATACCAAAACGTTTAAAAAATGTTTTCAAAGAAGGAAAAAAAAAGAAGATAAAGTTTCAAGAAAAAACAACGAACGACTGTCGGCGGACAACGCGGTTTATGCCCGCCATATCGAAACGACGAAATATTTGACTTCTCCCACGTGATGCCAAATTCGACCCCTTATACGAGAAGCTATTGGACCACCATCCACCATTATAGATTATTTATTATTATTATTATTATTCTCTTTCCTCCTCCTCCTCCTCCTTTTTATTGCTGTCTCTCTCTCTTATCGCTGTTCATCTCTTCTTCGATTTTCTTCGACCTCTGAGAACGCGAGCTCTATCCTCACCTGGAGAATCGTCCATTCCATATACATTCCAGCGCCTTCAACCGAGTTCTTCTGTTCTGTTCGATACGCTCGCTTAGACATGGAGAATCGACAATGTAGGTGTGGAAGCATGGCGCAATGGTTCACAGCCCCAAAACTGGCAGTTGAGGGCTGAGGGTAGGTCCCCCGAGGCTCTATGTACTATGTAGAGTTGCCCCGAGACGCTATATCAAATTTGCTAACGTGACTCCGTTGTGGTGTGACGACAGCACCCGCCAGGCTTTACAAAGTTACTAACGTTGGACATTTTGTCCCGAGGTGAGGTCAGACCCCGAAACTATATTCAGAGTTGTTAACGTCAAGCTCGGCGATGTGGGATTTGTGTTAGGATTTCATACCCACTCCCCCCCAATTGGCCCATGGCCGTTACTTTTATCTTATACGGAGTAAGGTTCTCAGCCCCAAAACTGCACTTGTGGGGGTGAGGGCAGTCCGAAAGGCTAATGTCACGCTAGGCGATGTGAGATCTGCATTAGGATTTCATACCCACTGAAGCTAACCTGCGACTGATGCATTTTCGTATATGTCCGAAAATCGAAGCAAGTGTTTTGATTCGTTAAAATTTTAACAACCCGTTGTTTATTTGTAGTCGATTCATTGTGGCCGAATGATTGTGGGATAGCGGATGAGTTGACTTTCTCGTGTTTTGTTCTAGAGTGGAGGTCGTTAGTGTACTGTTTCCGATGCCCGCGGTCAATGCTCGTGTGTCTTTCATCATGCTATTACCACTAGAACCGACGGTTTCCAATGCACTGGGATTTTAGAAAGTGGCGGCTGACTGTGCCGTCTCCTTGCGAATCGAAACGTCTCGGAGAGGTCTACCGTCCATCGTTGACTGGACAACGTTTACACAATTTTCGTCCGAAACCGAGAGAACAGAGAAAATATTACACATGGCCCACCTGTGGCAGCTCCAGCTAGCAAACTGGCAGAAGCAGAAGCATGGCTTGTTGCTGAAATGTGGAAGTCCCTTATGCCCCCACCATTTCAGGTAGCGGCCCTGATTGTTCTAGCTGGAATTTTGGGTGCTGGGACGGATTAGAGAACGGCACATTCTCTTGCCCACTATTCTTTTGAATTTGCTGGGATAATCTTTGGCTGACTTGGTGAGTCTGGCATTCCTTGAGGCATTTCCAGCATTTGGCCTGGTATCGTGGCCTTAGGAAACATCCAGACGTTGTCTCTGCTCCTGGAGTTGTTGGGGATGACTTGGTTGCTGCAACGCCCACTGTTGCACACAAAAGTGACTGTTGCTGCCTCTGAAGCTTCTGTAGCAGTTGAAGCTGAATCTGGTTGTGCGACATTGGTAACTGCGGGCTTGATTAAACAGGCATCTGTGAGTTCAGTGTACTCTGCTGTTGATTCTGATCCATAATCTATTGCTGCCGCAGCTGATGTAAACTTTGAGGAACAATGCATTAGTTATATGTCGAACTCGAGTAAATTGTATCCAAGAACGAGTAGTTCAGCTTGGAATGCATTAGTTCAAGTTAGAGTGCATTAGCTCATGAAGGAGAGGGTCAGATGGGGTGGGTTTGCGATTGCCAAGACCACCAACTCATCCCCCTTGCTCATCAATCCTCAGCCTACTGGGTCTCATCATCCTCCAATTCAGCTTGCATCGCAAACGATGTAGCAATTACTTCCCACGTTTCTCTTAGCTTATTTATGTTTCTTACTCAATAAAATGCTCATGTGGGTTGGTTTTGAGCGTGACATATCTGCCATCTCTCTGTCCTCTCTTTGGGGAGAGAGCTTCCAGAGTTCCGTGTGATTGTTCAATTCTCCATCTTCTTGATTTTGTATTCATTATAGTGTGAACTGTTTTCTGCGTTGTTAAATCTAATTAAATGGTCAATGGTTCACAACCAATCCGCAATCATTCTAAGCTTAACTCATGTATTCTAAGGTGGATGTCTGTCTCCCAGTAAAAGCTTCAGCTTCAATCACTCAAATTTTCGATATTCCCCTTTGTTTCTCATCAAACAAATCACATTTTCTTTTGGAAATCCTAGCCATTTTTAGCATGATATTGAGGAATCTTATTGCTCTTACTCAAATAAGCATGAAATGTATCCTTGCATATTTCTATGGTGAACACGTGTCTCTCAAACCATAAGTTTAAGTTGGTTCTTGCATATACATTCACCTTTAATAAGAATTTAAATGAGTGATGGCCACCGTACAATTCTTTTTCACCTGCCTCCTTTTGCATATGCAATGAGTAATCACTCTCAAGATTAATTGACGATGTTGCTTACTCTAACGTTATAGCAAAGTAATTGCAGCTACATCAACATTGATTGACCAACTTACGGGAATCTCTAGAAGATGAACCGTATCCCGCTTTTTAAGCACCGTCTTTTTGCATTAAGACGATTAGCCTTTAAAACTAGTAAGACAATTTTACAATGTGTTATGACTACATATATTTAGTTGTGATGACACCTCATAAACTTATATGATACACCTAAAATATCACACAAGTGATCCTAACTTATGTGGTTCGAGTGGAGGACCTGGCCGAGGACTGCCTCTGGCAGGCGGTGACAAATGGAGGGAGTGAAGCTTAGCTGTTCTGGCGCAGCTGAATTAGGGGTTGTCCATGGTCGATCGGTCACGTTCACTTTGGATAAGATAAAGGATAAGATAAAGACACTAAAACATTTAGGTTAATGGGTCGATTATTTTGCAAACAGATCAACAAAGAACGAAAAGAGATCAAGCGAGGGGTCGAAGCAAAAGAGGAAGACGACTTTCGTAGGAAGCGTCGCGCAACAACACATGTTCCATTCCTTTGCAAGCACAAAGACTTATGGGAAGACACGCATCTCCAACGGTTTTCCCTAGCAGGTGTAAACTCCGCTCGACTGCGACTTCGTACTGTAAAGCATTTCTAGGTTTTAAGGTAAATGTAATAGGAAACTTTCACATATCGTCCAGCTCTTTGTAGATGTCTGCTGGTGATGCTTTCGTGCAACGATGCTGATGTGGATCGACGCCCGGAAGATGCGACTGGCATATTCTCCATTAAGTACCCAGGAAATATACAGGAAACAGTAGAATGTCTACTGATGTCAATGGTTATTTTCCTCCAAAAGCCCGGTTGAAGTTGGGAGCTTAATTCCGCGAGGTCGTCTGCGAAAAGGAATTCTGCACAATCCTCGAAAGCATGGAGCAAAAGGCCATGATATCGAAGTTTCTGATCATGAGAATACCACGAAACAAAGGTCTATAATTCATAGGGACCAGTGCGCTTTTTCAAGTAACCGTTGGTTAACTTCTTGAATAAATCGTGAGCGTTTGCTACTCAACAAACGAACAAGTCATGCCAACTGCAAAGCATTTTAGCAAAGAGAAGTTTGGAAAAGATATATAGATCGTCAATGAAAAGAATAAACATATGGGACGCTACAGTGGTCAGCTGCATCTTAGTAATGAACAACGTTTTAGAAATAAGAATGAACAACGTTTTAGAAATAAGAAATCTTGATCTTCTCTCTACCAGAGTAAATAATGGCCTCAAGACAATCATAGAAATGAGAAAACTTGATCTTCTCTCTACCAGAGTAAATGGCCTCCGCAGCTCCACCATGCTCACCCTGGGCCGCCATCTCTATCAGCATGTAAAGCTTCTTGATGGGCATCTAAGAAAAGAAGGAATCATGACAGCACAAGTTAGACTCTCTCTCTCCAAATGGATGGGAAAACAGCATGGAGAACGAAGATATCTTAACTCTCAAGTCCTGAATTACGCAATTTAATGAATTTCTGTTGCATATCATCACTCTAACAAGGCAAAACATAAGAAAGCACAAGTAGATAGATCTAAATCTTACATCGTTCAGAGCCTCGGCAGCTGCATCAACATCATATTCAGAGAAGACCTTCAGCTGTTCCAACACCTGGAGGAGGAAAAAAGAAAGTCATGTATACATACATATAGAGCTCCAAGGTGATGTCAAAAGCTTCACATCCACATTTTGGATTGACCCAACTTAATTAACAAGATACTCTAGCCTGCAGAATTTGCTTCAGGAAATTTGCAAGAAAAACCAGATTCACAGTCAATTAGATAAAGTCAAATCTGAGATATTACTAATCCAGCGCTTTGAATGAGGTCTGAACTGTTCTCATACAACGAACACGACTTTTTTATAAACCAGCCCATCCCATCCCAATCCCTTTATCCTCCCAAACTCCCCTGCTTTCTGAGGAAAAGGGACTCCAAAGTTTCGCTGTTCAGGAATATTAGATTCCTCAAAATTCACAATGTCTAGGCTAATCCAAATGGTTAATCCCATATCCCTCTTCTTGAATTGAAATCTGATGAAGGGATGCTTTCGATACAAGCACCTCCAGACCCCCAATATTTGCAAGAGAATCAGAAACAAGGGAAGTCAATAAATAACTTGTTTTTTTAAAGCAGATATAATTGTCTTTAAAACAAGACTGCTGCACATTTCTACCCCTCTATCTCACGTTTTCCAGCGGAAGAGAAATGAAGAAAGAACAGCAGAAAAACACCAAACTAGCATCTACAGCAGTTTACCTTCTTTGCGTCCTTTGTCTTCAATGTGGGGACATGGTAAGTGACAGAAAAGGCACCACAGACATCAACTGAATCCAAGAAACTCACTTGACTTGTTGTCCCTATCACGAGAAGCTTCTTTCCCTGGAAAAGATAAAGCCAAATGTATGTATATAACAAGCTAAAAAATTCAGTGTGAAAAGGACACTGGAATCGAACCTTGTAAGTCAGAAACCACCAACTAAATCAGTAGAGATAAAAACAGCTAATATGATACCATTAGAATCACAATGCACAGAGGAACACGTGCATAACCTAATACTTAACTAGTGAAAGCATATTTACTAATAACATTCTATTTGTCATATGTCTATACTAAAATGCATCTGTATATGATAATGCACTCAATCTTGAGGACATACATATAAAAAAAGCTTCTCCCCCCTGGACAGCCTTGAGAAAACACACATGAACCAAGGTTGCTCTCAGTCTGTTGCTTTCTACAGTAGAACAAACATCACTACTTCTCCATCTCAAACAGGAAGACCAAACAAGCCAATCATTCTAAGGTTAACATGCACGAAAATAATACCAATGAACTGAATCTTAGTTTCTCAAACTCAAATTTCTGATTAGCACCTGCCTCATGACATTATTATTGTTTTCCCTCAGCAACATGACCAGGGATTATTGATTTCTACATTCTCGCTCATAATTTACATTTCCTGGGAAGTAGGGGAACTAATTCCCACTCATCCACCTTGAAGCATTCTTAATTCAACAATAGTAGTAACTTTCCTGGCATTAACTTCCAGATGAAATTGTAGAAAAGGGTAGTTACTCTTCACACCAACATCAATTTGTAAATAATGGCAAGGGGAGAAGGAACTACCTTTGGAGGAAGACGCTTCAAAAGGACTAACAATGTCTGTAATATCAAATTAGAAAATCGAGGACCAACGGCAACATAATCCAGTAGCCTGCAAAACAATTCACTCAAGTCATACTGATCTTTTAATGCCAAGGATGACTACAGAGGTTGACTAATATAAATCAACAGAACTTACCTTTCAAGGTCATCAAGGATGATAATGCTCAATGGAGATTTGTATGCATCCTCAAAAACCTATCAAAGATTAGAATCCATTACAAACCTTCCCCAGTCATTTTGAAAAATGTAAGATAACCACGCCTCAAGTTAGTTAAAAGTGGAGGGGCAACAACTAATTTCCTATTCATCAAAGCACTAATCGACAAGATATAAAGGTCAAAAACCTTTGCAATTTGTGCACATTTGGTGCTCTCATGCAATCCAATCATAGTTTCGGCCGAGACCTAAGCATCAATAAGAAAATCAGAAATTAAACATGATGCACAAAGAAGTCTGATTACTCAAAGAAAGCATAGCATGGAGCAGAAGATTACAATCTTAACAAATGGAAAATCACTGTTGATGCCAACTGTAGCTGCCAAAGCAGTTTTGCCACTGTACAACAGACAAAATTTTTAGACCATTCCCAATTGTTTTAAGACATAGGAAAAAATGCTTAGCAAAAACGAAAAGCAATGCTTTAGAAAACCCAAATACCTGCCACTTGGACCCTCCAAGAGGCAAGTGACAAGCGGACTTCCCTTGCTCACTTTAACTTGCCCAACCAACAGCATTGCTGTCTCAAGTATGTGCTTATGTCGATCACCACAACTCACCATGCCATTAAGCCTACAAAAATATTTGCATAAACAAATGAGGCAGTGGCACATGCTTAATAGTGTTTGCTCTGTCTTTAACTGGAACATAGGAACAAAAGCTAATAATTAATGAAACTTGAATAGAAGCACACAAAGGATGTGTATATTAAA
Source organism: Eucalyptus virginea (assembly GCA_014182375.1). Classification (NCBI taxonomy): domain Eukaryota; kingdom Viridiplantae; phylum Streptophyta; class Magnoliopsida; order Myrtales; family Myrtaceae; genus Eucalyptus; species Eucalyptus virginea. The sequence goes on from CM024518.1 coordinate 44,276,822, forward strand.
AAATGCTGTCAGGTTTATCTTACTAAATAAGAAGTCAAAACCTGACGCCATTTTAGAGTCTTTATGAGATGGCGCAAAAGGTGCTAAAGCAACAACACTATGGACTCTCCAAGCAGAATTAAAAATTCACATCCGCAAATGCTTAGTGAGATTGCCACAGTTTCATGATCATTTTTGGCAGAACAAAAAGAATGCTTTCACGTCAATTTGTCAATTAGGAGAACCCTGAGCTCTAAGATTATGGTAAGCATGTGTAAAAGAAGCATGTGGGAAACCCATTTATTTTCACACAGTCCAATCTATTTGCATAATGAAACTTGAAATGCCTTCCTCTGAGCCAACAATGGACCGGACATCTTTATGGATAAAACTTGTAGCAAATTTAACTCCCACACCTCAGCTCAGAGAGAATTTTCTGAATTACTCCCCTCCTCTTCGTTATCTTTTCCAGAACTAAATCTAAACCAAATCTAACATATAATTCACCATGGACCACACATAATTAGGTAAGACCACACATTAAAAACACATCAGATTAATCTATTATGATTCAATAGTAACAAACACCAAGTTGAGAACCTAACTCCAAACAAGAAAGCAGTTTCAAAGAAATCAACTCTCATCTCAGCTTCGTTCATGTTTAACCAGATATTCATTCTTGTAATTACCTATCCATAAGTAAAAATCAGAGATCCTCCTACATTTTAATAAGAATCACTTGTATAATACTAAAGCCTGCAGCTACAGCAGCTAAACCATCTCTAAGGCATTCATTGTGTTGTTCTACATGTGATCATTTATACTGCATACAGAGATTCAGAGAAAGCTTTAAGGAACCTATTGCGAATCAACCTTTTTTTGCTTCCCCCTTCTTAATGACCTAAATCTCAGTCCTCAGGAGGCTAGTACTAAAAGGACATCACATTATACTTTACCATTGTGAACAAATGTACTTTCCTTCCCTCGCTATACATGATGGACAGGGAAAGTATCATTTGAAACCCAATAAAAGTATCAACTGGGGGAAAAACAGTTACTGACTCCACTTAGTGGGATAATGCTTAGTTTATGGTTAGTGTACCACTAGACTTTTGGGCAAGCAATTTTGAAAACGTGTAATTTTACATGCAATATCCAGTCATAAAATTCTTGCTTCACTGGAACTGAGGATTATAAGAACATTGCTACAAAAGATAGATGTTTAGAGAATATCAACATTCAATGATTCCTACCTGCATCTTTCCAAGTCATCTGTGGAAGCTCCAAATGCAGCAACGATTTCTTGGAGTGCATTCAAAAAATCATTCCTAGTGACTTTGATACTCTCTTCATCCACAGGCTTCGTAAGATCATCGAGACTTAATTGTCTATTCAAAGCATATGATACGGCACTTTTCACAACACCTTCAATTTCTGCACCACTGTAGTTCTTTGTCCAAGCAGCTGCACAATCGCAAATCGCAAATAATGTAGGGTCATCTCCAGAGATGAATTAAGCGTCACCCTTCGTAGCATATGTGCCTTCTTTTTCTTTGGTAATTAAGAACCTCCCAATTCTCAGAGAGGACAGTGGCCACCAGGCTGGGGACCCAGTAGTTCTATAGTATAGACATAATGCGTACAGAAATACGAGAGTTAGCCAATTTGGTCAAAGAAACACGAAAAATCATTTGAACTACACTACTACCATATCATATGCCAATTTTTTCTGCTTCTGCATGACAATGATCACTAGAATAAGCCACTTCTAAAATAAAAATTGAAAATGTGCACCATGAAGTTCCCTTCTAGTAAAAGCGACCAGCTGACTTACCAAGATCCTCAAGTATGACATCATCAGCAAGAAAGGAATTCTCACTCATCTTCTTCGTGTGGATCTCAAAGATTTCGGTGCGACCATCCTTATCAGGAAGGCTTATCTCAACTTGTACCTCCAAGCGTCCTGGTCTGCAAATCCAATAGTCCAAAATGTAAAGAACATCTTTAAAAATCTATTTTTACCTCTAAAACCAATATTGTAAAAATACATATGATCCTGCCAAAAGTATGACGCCACCACATGTCAACAAAAAGATAACATTCTTTTTTGCCCTCATAGTGCTTGGCACAATAATGCTTAAGAGCAACAATAAAAGAATCTCTCGAGAAGTTGCATGATGACTAGTGAGTGCTTTTTACCATCTGAGGATATTAAAGTAGCAGCTAAAAGACTTGGATATGAAGAACCGGAAGAGAAAAAGAGGGACCACCTCAGAAGAGCCTCATCAAGAAGATCTTTTCTGTTGGTCATTCCAATAAGCAAAACATTGTTCAGTGACTCTACACCATCAATCTGAAAATCAGGTACTATATCAGCAGCAATGATTGGTATCAATGAGCATAACAGAAAATATTCGCGAAAAAATGGACCTAGTCGAATAACTTCGCACATTTAGAACACTAAGATACTAATACGAACCTTTGTAAGTAGCTGGTTTACAATACTGTCATGAACTCCAGTACCATCTCTTGTTGATCCTCTTGACTGCAAAATCAGGTCATTTCATATCTTTATTATAGAAAGTTGACAACCAGCAACAGTCTATGAAACAATAGGACAGAACACAGCCATTTAAGAGGGAAGCAACAAATCACCATGATTATTTTCATGATTGAGATGCGACTATTAGCAAAAAGCGCAGTTGATGCAATTGATGCTTCAATTTTACATCCATTGTTCCTTTTCTTTAACTTTTTTGGAGGGTTGGGAGGGGGGTGTTGGTGGTTGTTGAGAAAAGTTCTGCGTCGCACATGTTTTCTGTCATACTTGATAAGAATTCTAGGAATGATTTAGGCACCTCAACATAACATATTTTTGGTCAAAAAAAATGTATATCAGATCAGTGAGAAGTGAAAGTAAACCATCAGGGAAAAATCCTGAAGCAGAACCTTGAAAACTATAAAGGTCATTATAGAGCAGCTACCAAGGCAACAAAATATGAAAGTCTACCCTTACAATTCGCTAAAGTTGACCTTATACAAGAAAAAAACCCTGTCAATACAATGTCTGCTACTCTATATACACTGCTTCCACAACTTAAGCCAAGACAACCAGTTAAAAAGTTCCTCAAAACTAAGAAATGAAAGGAAAGATGACATTTGCTCCTAAAGAGACTAAGCTATTCAACATTATAGAGGACAGAAATGCATAAATCGACCAGATAATTCATACCTTGCATATAGCATCAATTTCATCAAAAATGATGACATGCAAATCACTCTCGTCACCTGAAAATTAAGGAGAAGCAGAAGTTACAGATACTTGCTAAAAAGGAATCATAAATCCAATTCATTTATCTGAAATACCGCGAGCCCTCTGATCCTGTTCAGCATCAGCAAATAAATCTCGAACATTCTTCTCAGTTTCACCAACAAATTTGCTCATCACTTCAGGACCATTGACTATCTGGCACAGAAAATGAAGTCAAATTGAAAAAACAGACATACATACAAATAATTTACAATGTCAGTAGGTAGGTCTACATATGTGAGTACAAAGGTCCGTTCGCATGCTTACATCTTAAAGCTGATTCAAACATGCTCAGCAAAATAAGTAAACTACCATACAAACAGTAATGAAGCTATGTCCAATAGGATTCGAGGTTTTGAGAAATACGGGAGACACATCCTAAGCAAATGGGAGAAAGTAAAGGCCGGGCAGCAATAAACTTCTAAGTCCTTGACCTTCATGGAAACTAAGTATTATTGATTAATTTCACCGATACCCATCTTGGATTGAAAGCCTTTCACGAAAATAGCATTCGTAGTGATTGAACAACCACAAGAGATAGCATACCATACCTTTGGTTCTTTGCCATTCAACATCTTCCCTATTTGACGAGCCATTAGGGTTTTGCCAGTACCAGGAGGGCCATAAAGCAGCATGCCTTTTACGTGTTTAATACCAAGCCTGGAATTGACCTTGTATTAGAGTAAGAAAACTGCACCAGAATATAAGACATCATATAAATTGCAAAGCCCAGAATTCTGGTTTCTTTACTTGCTAGTCACATGAGGAGGGAAAACACGAGAAGCAAAAGCCCTTCGAAATATATCCGCAAACTCTGCACTCAAGCCACCAATGCCTAGGGACCGAAGGTTAAATTCCTTCTGCCTAAATATGTTACTACTGGCAGCTTCACGTTGATTGAGGACCTGAATAACAGGACAAAACAGTCAAAGACAGAATCAGCAAAATTACCACATTATGGTATAATGGCCAATAAAACAGCATTAGGAAGATGTTCATTATCGAAAATTCACACAGGAAAAGAAATAGACTCCAAGCAAAAAGTGCAGAGCAAGATTAAGATCACAGAAGTTTCAGCTGTGCTCCATGAGCACAACAGACACCCTCACTGCACCCAAATTCTAATTCAAAATGCTATTGTTCCTGCAGTCTAAAATCAGATTTAAAGGATATACTGAAAAAAAATTTCACTATATGACTTCAAATCTGGACCACAAAAAATGAAAACTGTATGAGATGAAAAAGAAAAGAAGTTAAAAGGAAAACCTTTATTCCACTAGCATTTGATGCTTCAAACACAATGTATGTGTCGTTTGAGATCATTCCTCTTTCAGGAGCATTTGACCTTTCTTGTCCCTCCACAGCAGCTTGATTGACTGTGAAGACATAGTTGTTCCCATGATACTCAAATGTTACCCTTTGCCCTACTGTCATAACCTGAAAATACATTTGCATGTACATCAAAAAATTTACATATCAGTGACAGAAAGGGCAAAATGCACATCTAAGAAAACTTCATAATAGTCATGGAGGCAAATAAATACATGAACTTCAGAGTCCCATTTCAATAATTTTAGCTGACATAAAATCAGACTTAAGAATGTCATACTTCACTAAGTCCCCGACAAGGAGACATAAAGGTACAAGATACAATCCTATGCTAAATATGCACCTTTACCTCCAAGTGCACCTATAGTCAGACATTTCCCCACGAATTAAAACAGTGCATTTCAAAGAGATTACATAATATACTAAGTCCTTGACAGGGACACATTAGAGATCCAAGACACAACCACACCTCAGCAATCTTATGCCGAATTGGCACCTTTATCTAGAAGTGCTCCTATGCTTGGATAATTTCCTTACCAAATTAAGAGATGGATTTCAAATACACTTAGATACAGGAGTGAGTTCCCAAAAATTCTCTCCATTGTACTAGCTGTTAACAAGTACTAGCTGTTAACAAGTCCGTTGATTGTCCTCAATACTTGAACACATAGCAGGAGTTGTTCAGCAGCTCAAGTTTTATTAATGAAATACTCATCAAAAAACAAAATCTCTCTTTCAAGTGATTTAATATTGTCTGGGATGAAAAGTTAGAGAAACTTAGATGGTCCTAGAAATTACGGATTCTAGAGTCTTGGTCAGAGATATGTGTACAGTTTAAATGGAAATACCACAATATCCTTCATAAACTCGTACCACTTATCAAATGCACTCACTCCTGGTTTGGCATCACCCAGTTGGATATTTATGTAGCTACAATCATTGTCACTTGTAGACAATGTTTCCATGTTTAAAGGGCAGAACATCTTACGAAATCATTTTCTTATGTCTAGAGCGTGTTCATCTTTGTCTGGTGCACGTGCACACTCAAATCTATTCATTGGAAATCGTACTAATTTACTTAGCTACCGTGAATGTTGATGCATTTCCTCATTCTTTTTTCAGACTTGAATCAGATAATTATAATTAGCTTGAAAATGCGATTCTTATCCGTTGGAAATTTTTATGCAGCAGTTAAGCTCTTCTACTTATCCCAAAAGAAAGAGCTCATTCACTCATTTGTGGATTGTGGTTCAGGTTACCTCAAGAAATACTCTGTTCCGTGCCTCATAAACTAGCAAGTGGATCGTGAATCTCTCCACAAAAGCGGGAAGAATAAAACCTTTTAAATCATTAACTTGACTAAATGAACATAATCTCTACACTCCAAGACTGATTCCGGCATTATGCGAACTGGAATTATTCTCATAAAAAGTATGTAGTACCTGGTTGATGAACTTCTTCCGTAGCTGATTAGCCAGCAGAACAGCATCAATCTACAAAATTCACAAGAACAAAAGAGGACTTTTCTTGAGACTGCTATTCCCACATAGAAAAGCAGGACAGTAGGCTCACGACATGCACACCTCTTCACTTCTGGCTCCCCTCTTGACAAAATCCAACTCGAGCGTGAGCAACGCCAGATCGAAATCATCCGGTGGCACGAACCTACATGCGCAACAACCCCTTGAGACAATCTCCATTTGCTACCAATGCAAGTACCACGGTTCGCCGTGAACTAACCTGCTAACAGAGATCGAGTCACCGGTCGAAACCCTCACATAGCGCCGTTGAATGGCATTCAGCGCGATGTGACCAGGGCGGATATTCTCGTGAGGAGTTGCTCTCAGTTAAGGCCAACACACAATCACTGGACAGTTCGAGCAAATGTCGCGCAACACCACCAGCAAACAATCACACGCTTAGATAGACAGTCCTCGCAAGCAAGAAAATCAAAACCATCGATATCTATCGCTAACTCAACCATGCCGACGAAACCAACACCTCGAACGAGACGATCATGCACGTAAAACGATCAAATGACATGCAGGTTGACGACATCATAAGAACGTGACTCGCGAGGGAAAAGGATATGAGAGCGAGAGGACGAAGGAGTCCCCGACGGAGGCGAAGGGGAGCCCCGTGGTGGCGCCGCCGGGGACGGTGAAGCGATGGACATCGGAGGGGCAGCAGTAGGCGAGGTTGGTGAGGGCGAGGTCGGCGGCGGGCGTGTTGGCGACGATCAGGGCGGACGGCGACGGGGGCTGGGAGGACACACCTGCCATGGCTTCAACAGGAGATCAACGTCAAGCGAAGACGATGAAGATAAAGATGAAGATGAAGATGAAGGAACGAGATGCGGTGACATTTATGGTGTTCAGTTCTTGGTTGTTTTCTTCGGCCGTAAGGAAACGAGAGAGGAGAGGAGAGGCGAGGAGAGGGAAAGATGGTTTGCGCGGGAGAACGATTCTTCCCAGCGGCTTCGTTAGTTAATGACGGTTAACACAAATGGCAACTTAATAATTAAGTTATACTTTTTATGCTTTTCTTATGCATGGCGTTCTTCTCTTGCCATATATATTCGAGATCTCGAAATCTTTTTCCTATTTCGACCACCGCCCGTTGACATAACCATTTTGGGAAAACTTCAGAGGCGACGTTCAGATTTGAATTTGGTCGGGGCCCAAGTTTCCAGTCGGATGAGCGGACCTTTGGGTTCGGTTTGGCCCAATTGGTTGTATGGAAAATTATCGTGCCTTCATGATATTAAGGCATCGTGATGGATTCTGTTTATTGCTAGGGTTGTCAAATGGGCGAGTCGAATTAAGTTTGGGTCGCATCGAAAATGGCTCAACTCATATTGACTCGTTTAATCTACCTTGACCCATATTCATATAGTGCAAATCTAGTGATCAAGACTCTATGTTAAAACATATTAATATTGTAGGAAAAGTCATGCCCCCTTTAAGCTATTTACATTTATATGTTAATTGAATAAAAACTTCAAATTAAATTTAAAAATTAAAAAAATTAGTAAATAAAATAAATATAAGGATCTATATATTAAAATGTTTTTAAAGATTCAGAAAGAAAAAATAAATATTTATAAAGAACTTAGGGCTGGCAAACCCATTTTGCAACCCGGATTTAATTAGCTCAATTTCACATTGGTGAGTCACAATCCGAGCGAGGCCTCTAAGTTCCCCCTTTTAGGAGCCAGCGTCTGAGCCAATGCGAAACTACAGACAGCAAAGATGCAGAGCCGAGCATGGCTATCGGTGTTCAAGCCGTCAAACGCGAGTGTAGGGTCAATACCATGTGAATTAACCACCACACTGAACGCAACTTAGAGACTAGCTGACGTTGTGCCCTACAGAGAATAGACAATTTGGCCCAGGATGTCTTGTGTCGGCCGCCCTCATCCTACTTCTACCGCCATTCTCTAGGTCCCAGCCCGATCACCACCTGTTTCATTTGCCCCGAAACGATCGAAAGTTTCCCGAATTTACCACTACCGTACTGACTTGTCAAATGCCATACATATATTTCCAAACAAGAACATTATTTTCAAATTTTGAAAGGAAAGTCATGAGCAACTGGCAAGAGCAGACAAACAGCGGATAAGTTTCGACTTCCAACCATTGTGTCTTCCCTTCCACTACCAAGCAACTAGTACACCAAAGCCAATGAACAATATCCGAGTCTCCTTTAGATGGAAACGTGCCAATGCCCATCAATCATACACTCATTCCATAATCTCAGAATTCTCGCACTCCTGAAGGAAGTTATGGACTTTAACAGAGAAATTCCATAGGACTTCCACATTTCAAATGCAGATGACAGACAACTTGTCCAGTTCACATCCAAGCCCCCCGTCAAGTTCAATGCAACTGCGTCTGTTCCAAGATATATAACCAGCGGAAAAATAGAAGCACGATCTATCTACCTAGTCTGCAAAGTCGACCAAGGCTCACTGCCATCATTAGCGGCCAAAGCGGTACTCACGTCCCCACCAAACTCACAATGGGTTATTAAATCGCATGAATAACATTTACCATTCAACAACAAAATTGTCCCAACCTCTCATTGCTTGCTTAATGAAACTGATTATCTCTTAAAACTTTGATCCGCTTTAATTCACTAACATTTCAGCAATCAGGCCAGGCAAAGCACATCATACAACTAGGGCAAGGAAATAACCTTGAGCTATAATTGTATCAGAGTCCATGCAAGGAACTTCAAACAAAAAACACTACCCCAAAGACATTGAATGTAACGCCCATAATTAAAAGTAATAAGAACTCAACGCTTCTTGGAGACACCAACAGTTTTTCCTCTACGTCCAGTAGTCTTTGTGTGCTGGCCACGAACACGCAGGCCCCAGTAGTGCCTCAAACCACGGTGGTTCCTGCATTATTGCAGTGCTAAAGTCAGATACTGACATAAAGGAAGTTCTGCCAAATTGGTTACTAGCAGAAATAACTGATGCGACATGCTAATTACTAGCTTTGACAGTTGAAATTGATGGGAGACTCCACTCACAAGAACATACTACTAGAAAGAATTGCGATGCAAATGCCAATCTCCTACCCCACATATTCACACAGAAGGAAAAAGACCATGGGACAGCAATGTAAATCAATCCTACAGTAGCAAAATAAGCAAATTCTGGTCACCTGATCTTCTTCAACCTCTCCAAATCATCTCTCAGCTTCATGTCCAATGCATTCGAGACAACCTGAGAGTACTTTCCATCCTTGTAATCCTTCTTTCTATTCAAAAACCAGTCTGGAATCTTAAATTGGCGTGGGTTGGCAACAATGACCATGAGGTTGTCTAGCTCAGCAGCAGTCAATTCACCAGCCCTGGTGGAAAAGAAAAACATTCTAGCATTAACACATCAGAAATACCAATTATCTTGCAAGAAATTTTAAACCAAATCATACAAGGGACTAAAACATGCTAGACTTTGCATCCTCTTAGCACCAATTAGATGCACTGTAAATAAAATAAGAAACAGTGGAAAAGCAACTCTGACAGAAAGGAAACGGGGCGCCTGCAGCTAGATAACAGGTTGAAATTTTCCTAAGCCGTCCCGTGACCTCCTTCATATTATTCTCAACAAGATCAAGGACAGTCAGCACATATATAGCATACTCTAACATAACACCTACACAACCCTAAAGTAATGAATTGAAGTCCCCAAGTCATTGATAGATTTGAGCCAAGTAAAAGCACAGAATTAGAAATTAAGGTTTCCACCAATCCAAGTGCCCATCATCGTTTCTGATTAAACCCATGAAATGTCAGAGGCAATTGTTTCCTCAGACAATGGACCTCCTCATAGAACCATGGGAATCGCTGCATCAAACCCACAACTGGGCAGATCTTCTAAATGCCCCGGACTCAACAGTAGATCAGACTAAACAACAGTCGTCTTCTCCAATTCTACAAATCAGATTCGAAGCAAATCACAGGCCCAACAAAGGATTAAACTAATCATTAGTGCTCTCTTGCAATTTGATACTTCCGCAATGAAGACCACTATTCCCAATTCCTACTCAGATCACAAGACGAAACACCCAAAATCCACACGTTCCCTAGATCGTCCGCACAATCCGCAGATTGCAGACGCCACAAAGAATTACAGCTAATTCGCATCCGACAGCACCCAAGTAGTAAGTACCTAGGTAGCTCGACCCATTGTGGCAAACAGCTAAAATTCACGAACTTTTTCGAAACCACCGCAATCGCATGCGCACCGCACCGCACCCATTTCGCTAAACAAGAAAAACAACGCACGCAGCACGACGACTGGTCGGGAGCGGGGAGACGAGATGGGAAGCCGAACCTCTTGTTCATGTCGACGTCGGCCTTCTTGCAGACGATGTTGGCGAAGCGGCGGCCGATACCCTTGATGGAGGTGAGGGCGAACATGATCTTCTGCTTCCCATCGACGTTGGTGTTCAGCACACGCAGGATGTGCTGGAACTCCTCGTTCGCCACGAGCGACTGCCCAACACAAAAATTCAACACAACACACGCTCCCGGTCAGTCAGTCGATCGATCGAAGCAACACAACGAGACCCGGAGGCTCGGATCGGAGCGGATCGGGTCGGGTCGAGTAGGAGGAGCAGCAGCAGCTTACCATGGTCGTTGGGCTAGCAGGCGAGCGAGGTAGAGAGGAGCGAGTCTTGCTTGAAGAGAGAGACGGCTGAAGGACTGGAGCTAGGGTTTTGAGTGTGGTATTTATAGGGGACTTCGATGGGTTAGGGTTTTCTTTGGTGTTCCTTTTCCCCCCTCGTTCTTCTGTGCATAAAAATTGAATTTTTAAATAGGATAGAAAGCCACAAAATATATTAAATTATACCAACTGTGATATATTTATTCTTAACATTATTTATAACACCAAAAATCGTAAACTTATAGTTATATGACATATTTGATCAAAATTTGGATAATGTGATATATTTATCCTGAATTTTTTTTATAATAATAAAAATATTAAATGTGTATCTATATGACACATTTACTCCAAAAATTTAATATTATAAAAAAAAATTTAGAATTTTTAATGCGACATTTAAAAATTTTGAAGGTAAATGTGACACACGAGTATAAATTTAAGATTTTTGGCATTACAAAAATTGTTTAGGATAAATTTGTAACAATTGGCAAAATTTTAGGGTTTTTTTGTGGCTTTTTCCCATATAAATATTGTTAGAGGCACCACCACCCGCGGTGGCCGCGCGGTTAAGAGCTTGGTACCCTTTTCGCAAGAGGGGAAGAGTTCGAGACTTCGTGGACGCCAGATCTTCATTGCACAACGCGCGTCTTACCTGCGTACGGGACTAGTGGTGGGAGGCCGGAGCCTGGGGTTTACTCTTCGCGCGCGAGCGCGCAGTGCGGAGGTTCGCAGGTACCAAAAAAAAAAAAATATATTGTTAGAGGCTAATCGGGTGAACATCTCATTTTTTTTAAAAAAAATTAGTGAAGCACATCAAAAGATCTATATTTAAAAATAGAAGAATTCTCGTATGAAGTGTTTTTTTTTTTTTTTTTTTTGTTAAGTTTAAAGACATCGTTATGATATCCTAAACTCCCTTGTTATGTGGAAAAGATAATTATGAATTAAGATTGCTTGAGCTTTTATCGAGGAAAAATCCACAATGAGAAAATCATAGGAAATCATGGTACAGGGATATTTTATCTTTGGAAAGAAAATAATAATTTTGTAATTTCTCATAATAATTAAAACAAAAATAAACAGTGTCCTTACTTTTAAGAGTAATAAATTCCTTGGACAACTAATCTTCTCTCAACATCTAACCTATACATTTTATAGTAAAAATAGATTTTCGGGCATGAAATGAACTCTTGTAATGGAATGACTCTCTTCCCTTGTTAAATAAATATTGAGTTTTTTGAGAAAATGAAAACTAAAGGAAATTAGACTTGTTGACGCCTGGTTAGCCGTCAAAAAATAGAAACAGCCAAAATAGACACTCGGGTGAGCTAGCAAATAGCAATAGATTTTTTTTTTTTTTAATTATTATCTAAAAAATTAAAAGAAAAAAAGAAAAAACGAAACGGGCCGGTCCAACCTGGCCCCTTCTTTTCTTTCCCCGCCTGGGCCCGGCCCTCCTCCTTCTCTCTCCCTCCCTCCCTCTTTCCCTCAGCGCTCTCTGCAACAAAGGACAGCGACGCTCGCGCAATGGAGGGCGCAGGACGCAGAACAGGGCCTCGAGCAGAGTTTTCGGTCCAGGCCAGGCAGGGGTTTTTCATTGTACTTCAGCGTCTCGACTGGCAGGGGTTTTTCTTTGTCCCAACTTGGCGACTTGGGTGTTAGGGCTTGGTCTGACCAAGAGAGGTGATGCCGTACGCTTATAGCCAGCATGAGGTGAGCCGTTGTCTAGAGGACACAGCTTTGCTAGAGTCGTGCTTGGCTCGGGCGATGAGACGGGGCAGCCGAGCTAGGGTCTCCCTGCCCGAGCCGAGCTAGGGTTAGTTGAGATGGGATGCTATTTGGAGGCAAAAGGGCCGGTCTGGCGTGGGGAAAAGGGATCGAATAGGAAGCTGGGCTCGATGGGATTGAATAGGTTTAGTGGGTTTGGATTCATTTGGTTTAATGGGTCTAGGCTTGGTGTGGGGCTTGGCATAGGAAATGGAAGTTGGGGTGAGATGTTTGTTTAGGGTTGACAAGGCTGGTCCTTGAATGGATCGAGCTCATGTGTTAAGCCTAGTACTAGCGAAGGGCCAGGTTGGGCAGGACTCGAGTCCGTGCTTACCCTTTCTAGGCATCAGGGTCCGACCCGAGTCCAATTTTAGTAGAAATTATTTATTTTAAAAATATTAAAAATATTTATTAAAAATTTTAAAAATAGGAAAGTCTATAAATTAGATTTTGATTAGTTTTCCTATATTTTCGTGCTAATTCTAGTTTAGAGTTAGTGTTAAATTTTCCTAAATTGGAATTCACATAGTTTAGGATTTTGATAAATGTTTTAGGGTTAGCATAGTCTAAACAAATGTTTAAATATTTGGACAAAGATTAAACCGATTCGAAGAAGCTCATAAGGCTCTACAATAGGGTATTGTATGTTCTTGGAGAAAAGTGTTAGAGAAAAACGTTAGGTTATTGATTGCGTATTTCAATTTCAATTATATACTCGAGCGTGCACTTTCAATACTTTGATTGTTATTTTCCTTCTTAGTGCAGTAAGGATAAATCCTAAGAATTTAATAAACAAAAATTGCAATCAAGTCTAGGTACCAAAATGATCAAGTTTAGGTAAGAAGACTACCTAAACACTTTAGTGATTAAATGATCGAGTTTAGGTACCAAAATGACACTACTTAGAAAATTAGTGTAATCAAGTTTTTGACCCCAGATCTCTAGTTGCCAAGAAGTGAATTATGTTCTCATACCTCATTTTGTCTCTAGTTAACCTCAATAGGCTAGTAGCAACTTTTCATTTGGGATTCTCATGCTAATTGAATTGAAAATTGAATATTCCAACTTCGTGCAAGGTGAGGGTTTGGGAGAACTCGCGTTGATAGAGGATTGTGGGCCTATCTTTGGCATTACCTCTAAACCTAATCGGCTGGGCGGTAGTCCCTCAAAGGGTAGGTCTCAACAAGACCTTTGGACGTTGGATGCACTAAAGTTAATGACATAAGCCTTTTCTTTTCCAAATAAAAATTCTAGATTTTTGCCAAAAATGTGAAGTTAAAAAGATAATCTTTTGAAATCTCAATGTACGTGCAAATATTTAGAGAGTGATAGTTCTGGGGAAAATTATTTGATAAAGAAAAATAGTTTTTGGGTTGGAAAATCAATTTTCAGGAAAATCTTTTTCATTTTCAAATTAGGAATTTCATTTTTCTAACTTTATGCATGCATATTTTCTTTAAATGTAAATAATTTTTCACTGACCGATTATTTTCAGCACCCCAAATATGTGAAAGTATGGAAAACTAACTTGCAGAAAACTCCTTCGCTCAAACAAACTCGCCCTTAAATTATATTATCATTTAAATGCAACAAAAATTGACTATATAATAGTTGTGAAGTGAAGCGAAATATTGTTAAATGTCTAAATATATCATGATTTATACACATGTATTAAGAGAAACGTATTTCAAAGTGTCTAACTATTCGTAATTAAATTAACATTATCACCGTTGAATTAGAATGTGTCAAAGCCTAATATGTCTCTTTTGTAATTAACAAATATGTGAAAATTCTAAGGGCCTGTTTGGTAACCATCCAAATAGGCTATGATTGTGATTCTTTGTTCCTGGGAGTAGTTTTAGAACATAATTGTGTTTGGTAAAATTTTTGTTTCTGGGAACAAATCTCTATTTTTTTTATTCTTGGAAATAGATTTTGAATAGAATCAAGAATTAAAAAAAAGTTGATTCTGTGTTCCCAGAAACAAATCCAAGAGTCAAGCCCATTTTTTCTTTTCTTCTTCCCTTTTCTTCTTCTTCATCTACCGCCATCGTCGTGGTTGCCATCTGCCACCGTCCGCCATCCGCCGCCCATCGCTATCGGTCGCCGACAATCGGTCCAGCAAGCTTACTGGAGGCAAGCCCAGCCACTAGCAAGGCTGGGCGAGCCTCGCTGATGGCTAGGCGAGCCTCACCCAGCCCCGGCGAGGCTCGTCCAGCCCCGTTGGTGGTTAGGCGGGCCTCGCCCAGCTGCTAGTAAGGCTCGGCTGACGAGGGCTGACGACGCTTCGGTGAGGTTGTCGGTCCTCGTTTGGCCGGTTACCGATCATCCCAAGGCCGGCGATCGGCTAGCTTGAAGAAGAAGAAAGAGGGGAGGAAGAAAGGAATAAAAGAAAAAAAAAGAAAAAAAGGAAAAAATTAATAAAATTATTTAAAAAAATGATTGGAAGTATGAATTGAAATTTTGCTATTTATAGAATACATATTTAATTTTGTATTTTAATTTATTATTTATTATTTATATTTATAGTTTATACTATAGTTTATTATTTACTATTTAATAAAAATTTGATAAAATTTTAGAATTGGAATAGAAATTTTATGTAGTTACCAAATGCATTTCTGTTTTTTTTCTATTCTGAAATCAGAAATTTTGCACCGTTACTAAACGCAGTCTTTTGTTCGAAATTATTTAGGGAACAGAATCGTTACTAAACGTGCTTTAAAAATAAATCCATACAAAACATGGGCTGAGCACTAGTTAGATAAAATGTAAAGATGTGATGAAATAGCATTCAAAAGATCCACTTATTTTAGAGTTATTAGGCACTCTTTCTGTTGCTTAGTTGGCACATTTTTAATTGACCTCTCTAGTCACCAGTTACCTTTCTTTATATATACGAACTAGTAAGCACGCTAGTGCTTTTAACCATTTGTGTAAAATTGTAGCATTTTTCTTAAAATTTGTTAAATTGCATTTAACCATTTGTCATTGCTATATGAAATAGGGATATTTTATATTTAATCATTATAATATTGAGAAAAATAAATAAATGCCTTCCAAGGAGTTACCTAATAGAGAGATCTAAAGAAGATGTTAGATCTCTCTCTCTCTCTCTCTCTCTCTCTTTTGGTAAAATTGTCCAAAAAGTCTTAAACCTACTGCATGACAATCAGCTTAGTTTTGTCAATTTGTCAATTCAATTCTAAACTTTTTTATTGTGCTAATTTAGTTTTAAAACTTTTAAAAAATTACCAATGTAGTCATTTTGGCTAATTTTGATCAAAAATTGCTAACATGGCGGTTCAGTTGACGTTGATAATCTTATGTGGTATGGTTGGCGTTGATATGAAAAATTTTCTTTTTTTTCTTTTCTTTTTTCTTCCTTTTTCTACGTAGAGTTGACAACTATCGTTGGATGTTGGGCAAGGGTAGACAACGCTCACCGGCTAATGGGCAAGGGTTGTGAAGCCCTCATTAGCCATTGGCAAGGGCTTGTGAACCCTCGTTGTGGCTGGCGAGCCTACAGAAGGGCTGCCACCCCCTCACCTAGTCTCAAATTTGACGAGAGTGTTGCGGCCCTCGCCAGGCACAATGATGGGGGCAAAGGTCGTGCATTCTCATCGTATTTGGCTAGGTGAGGGCATCCTGGTCTCGCGTAGGCCCTCGCTAGCCACAAGGGATTATCTTTAAGAGTGACAAATAGAACTCTAAAGAATTACCAATTTAGTTTTTAAATTTACCAATATAGTCATTTTGGCTAATTTTGAAAGGAAATTGTTGACGTGATGGTCCAATTACCAACGAGCATCCTATATGGTGCTATTGGTATTGACGTAGTCGATCATTTAGTTTTTTTTTTTTTAATTCAAATTACTTTTAATAGTTTCATTTTTCATTTCTTTTCTTTTTTTCTTCAATGTGCCGACGGTCCACTAGCTAAGGACTAGTGACCACTGGCGGTATCAAATAGGATAATCGACATTAGTTGGACAACTACCGTCACCATTTTTAGTCAAAGTTAGCTAGAAGGACTACATTGATTATTCGTTATAGGGTTTAGGATTAAGTCAATATAATTTTTTTTTTTAGTCGGTCCTACTCTATTCTTACTCTAATACTCTCTCTCAGACTTTTGCCCTGCCTCCTTGCAGGGTGTGGGAGTCGAAACCTACTTTTGAAACTACATCGTCCTCACCCCAACCCCCCCTAAGAAAGTGGGGATTCAAATCCTCCACCTCCCCCTTCCATGTTGAAATTAACAAATTGTCAAAATATTTAGGATAAATTGTCTATTGTATAACAGGTTTTTTTTTTTAAATTATAATTGCTAATTTGCAACATTAAAGCTTGTCAAAACTAATGTTTTGCTATTGTTCAACAAACCTCATTAGTAGAAATACTAGTTGTAAGCAAAATAAGACAACAATGCAACGATGGTACTCTTTGCAAGCAAAATGATCAATCCCTTGAAATTTAGAGTCCAAGCCGTCTCACATGTCGATCCATCGGCCATTCATTGAATTCAATGAATATCAAAATAGAAGAGAATTTACCTTTACCAAAAAAAAAAAAAAAAAAAAAAAAAAATAGAAGAGAATTAAAGACGAAAATGCTCACATTATAGCAAAAGGCATCATTATATACTCTAGCAATTCATTTCATCGACTTCCAGAATTTCAAATTCGAGATCTCTTCATAAGTGAAAGGGTCGTTTTTTCAAGAATCTTGATTGGATCGGCTTACTTCAATGAGATACGCGAGTGTTTCCTTTGGGGACAAAATAGTAGAGATGGACCACCAACGAAGTTATTCCTTTTGGCATTAGTTTCGACGTTATGAAAAGAGTCGTGCACTAGTTACAAAACACTGTTTGAGCATAATTACTCAGTCTATGTAGGTATACAAGCTTGTGTCACGGGCCAATCGATTGGGATCGTGATCGTTTGGCAACTCAAGCTCTTTTGGATTGATCGCTCACTCACTTGCATAGTAGAGAGAGAAAGCCTCTAGAGAAAGAAGCTCCAGAAGAGATAAATGAGCCTTTGAATTACTGAACGGTTGAATGGATACAAATGAGGGAGATGACACCCCTTCTTATACTAAAAACCCTCGGATTACAACCATTGATCGAGAATTCGTCCGACGGATGAGATCGTACTGCCCAACCTACCAACTATCGACACTAACGATAGGAGAGTTCTAGACTTTGGCTCAATTACCATATTGCCCACCCTTGGAACATTTCGGAAGCTCTCTTGCGGGAAACCGTGACAAATTCGGGAGGTCCTCCTCGAAGATGCACGATCCTTTAGCTACAGAAACTTCTTGGCCATGACACTTGTCACTGCAACCCTATCAAAGTGCTAAAAATGAAGAAATCTCTCACATGAGATACCAAATGCCCAGACACATGTCGATTAGAAGTTTGCTTACGACTTGTCTCGAAACTTATGACCTCATTAATTGTGATCTTTTTACCACTAGGTTACCTCGCTCCTTGGTGATAACAAGTGATTGTTGAACATTTCAGAATGACAGAGTTTTGCATTTTTTTTCCGTCAGCCATTTTGACGAGAATCAAGAAATTTGGGAAGCGATAGTAACCCTGAACTTTCGCGCTAAACTTGATGGATCGGTTAGAACTTGTAAGATTTTTCCATATTTCTTAACTTGCCCCTCAAATTGAAACTCCGTATCCGTCGTTGGCATGAAAGATAAAACTCAACTGAGGGCAATCGGACGCCACTCAACATTTTGTTATCGAGGATGACGCCCTGCTGAACCGAGTCAAAGATCGATACGAGAAATCCACGGCTTGTCGAGAATGAGATAATTACATGGTTTTCTCTCCATTTATAGAGAGCTGGAGGAGATGTCTTCAAGATCTTCTTTTAATGCCCGTCTGCGTGCGTGTCTGTACATTCTGTTTACCAAAGATGATTAACATCTTTCAAAGTATTGATGGATCGATGAGTGATCAAAAAGGTTGAGAATGATCCTTTATTAATTTTGGCTAGGAAAGTAAATGATAAGAAATTTAATGATACAGAAACCGAATACAATCGTATCCAACCTTGTAGATTGCAAGAAAGTACAAATATAATAAATTTATAGAAGAATGTTGAGTTATGTGGTTGATGGTTTACAAAGAGTACACTTGGGGTATATATAACCCTCCATGACGTTTAGATACAATGGTAACTAAATTTGAATAAAGAAGTGATTTCCTAGTAATATCGGTGGTTGCAAGAAGTTACACGATCTCATATTATCTAGCAACACTTACCCATGAGAAGTTACAAACATTCGATAGAAGAAACTACCTAGTAATTATGTTCTTGGGTCGATTTATCATTGTTGCCTTCGAAATTTACAATAAATGTCGATGACCTTGTCAACTAATGAAGGCTCTTGTCGACAACTGGTGATGTTTATTATCAATGACTTTCTTGGAAAGTCGTCAATTCCCTTCGAGTTGTCGATTGTTTTATTTAATGTTGACCAAACTTTACTGTCATAGAGTAAGCCTAATACTTATCGATAAAAACAAAAAAAATGTCGATGATCTTGTCGACTAATGAAGTCTCTTGTTGACAACTGGTGATGTTTATTATCAATGACTTTCTTGGAAAGTTGTCAATTCTCTTGGAGTTGTCGATTGTTTTATTTAATGTTGACCAAACTTTGCTGTCATAGAGTAAGCCTAATACTTATCGATAAAAACAAAAAAAATCTGTCATTTTCGGGTCGCATTTTTTCCACTCCCACCATAGCTAATAGATTCCTTGTGACAATGGTTTGACAGTATCAACCATTGTAGGTCCCATCTTTTAAATGCATTCTTCATTTGCTTTTCTTCTTTTTCTTTTTTCGCTCCGTCACTTGTCATAATTTATTTCTCAATGTTCTCTCCGTCTCTCTCTAAAACAACCAACTCATGTCAATAATAAACAAATTATTTACACCCCAACGTCTATCAACAGCACCAAAAGATTAAAAAACGCCCATCACCGACACAAGCTACCCACTAAGTTGAAGCCTTGATTTCTAGAAACCTCCTCCTCACCCAACTAGTCCTCTTCCATCTCCATTTCTTCAACTCAAAGCTCAGTTGTAAGTAAAAAACCATCTCATATCTCTTCACTCTTCGCTGTTCACCCCCATTCCATCCCTTTCGCTCTGTGTTATTCGTTGTCTCATTTCGCATTAGACTCTCTAATTGATTGATTATAGAGACAAGAAAAACTCCCATCAAAGATTCAGATTTAGGAGCTGAAGCCCTCACCCAAAACCTCATGAAGCTCATTAGCAATGTCCACTTCTCCACCATTATCTACGGCCCAAATCCGCCCTTGCTCTCACTGAGTTGCTTATGCAAACTGAAAAGGCCACCTTCAAGAACAACAATTCCATCCTCAAGACTGGCGAAGATTTGCCCCTCTTTGCCTTAGCGCTCTCTTCTACTTCTGTCCTGACCTTGGTTGCCAAGTTGCTGTCGCAAGCAATTGAGAGGGTTGAAGTGGTGATTACAAACTCGACCCTTAAGTCAAAGCCTTTATGCAATTTGGTGGCCTTGTTGCCCATCAATTGTTCAGATCCCCATTTTCTTGATTGCCGTGAAGAAGTTCAATGTGAGAGCCTTTAGGTCTATTGTGTTCTTAGGCATCAAACTCTGGCTATAGATTCAAAAATTGATAAGTACAGCGTGGCCTGGATGACAAGTGATAGAGATAGATCATGGAGCATTCTTTTTTTTTCTTTTTTCTTTTTTTTTACAGGTATTACCAGGGGTTGAACCGTGATCACAATTAAGACGGAACGAAGAGAAGTAAAGAAGGAGGAAAATGAGACTCACAACAAAAGAGAGAGAAGAAATAAACGGAAACCAAAACCAAACAAAAAAGGATGCTAAAAAAAGTGGGACCCAAAAAGGTTGTCAAAACAATGTGATAGGGAGTGTTTTAGCCATGGTGGGAGTGGAACAAGCGTGATCTTCACTTTCTATGGGTTAAATTGTTCAAAAAGTCCTAACCTATTTTACTTTTTGTTAATTCAGTCTTAAACCCTTCAAGTTTACAAAATTAAGTCGTAAATATTTTCACTTTTTGTCAATTGAGTCAATTTAGTTAATTTTATCTAAAAATCGCTAACGTGGACACTGGTTATCTTACATGACACAATTGACATTGATGTGGACAATTATTAATAATATATATTTTTTTAAAATTTATATTATTCTGTTGAATATTTATTTTATATTTTCCTTTTTTTCTTTGAGTTTATTTTTATTTTTTGCCAACAACCCTTGCTAGCCGTGAAGGCCTTGCTAGATCTAATGAGGGCCTTCTACCATCAGCCGCCACCAGCGAGGCCGTGATGGCCATAGACAGGGCTTTACAGCCCCATCGTCCATTAGTGAGGGTGCAAAGGCTTTGCCAAATTTGGATGAGGTCTTCATGGTTGGTGAGGATCACTGATAAAGAAAAACAAACAAAGAAAATAAGGAAAATAAAGACAATCGAAAAGATATGGAAATATTATTAAAATTGTCCCGTAAGTGCCCGCCGTGCTGCGAAGGATGGCTAGCATCCACGTTAACAATTTCCAACCAAAATTGGTTGGATGGACTAAAATGGCGAAATATGAAAAGATTTAGGACTTATTTAATGAAATTGAAAGTTTTAGGACTAAATTTTTAAAAGTGTAATTAATTTAGGACTTTTTAGACAATTTTTCCTATTTTACGTGTCAACACATACATTCTAATATATATAGTTTTCAAATCGGTTTGATCATTCCCGATTATCCTTCCCAAAACTTTCGTTGGTACTAAAAAGTCTAACTTGGGTCTTCAGGTCTTAAGTTGAAGAATTCATTCTACTTGGACAATACGAATATCTAGTGAAGTAGGTCGTGTTGTTTTAATTATTTTTGGACTAACATTGTTTGATTGCTCGAAAGCGGTTTGGAAAATCACTACCTGTCATCTTTGTGCTCGAGTGGAGCTTTCTTCTTAAAGTAAGTTTTGAGAGGATTGAATGAATTGCATGACATGTTGTCTACTTGCTTTTTTTTTGGTAAAGTTGTCTACTTGCTTTTTTTCTTTATTTTTTCCAAAAAGAAAATGTTAAGCATTATTATATACAACATATAAACACGTAAGACAATGATTAAAAATGCCCGTCAAATTTGATTTTTCTGTTTAATTACATCCACCAATATTTAGGACAAATAATATTTGGGAACCACTATATTGTGATTTATCCATATGTCAATTAAACTTTAGTAAGTTAATGTTATTTTACGGATACAAATTTGATAATACAAGAGTTTTGGCATTCCTAGGATGATACTTACGAGAAACATCTAGGCGGCGATTCTCGCGAGGTTGGCGAAGTTATTGGGAAGTTTCCAAGAGTTCACGCCTGACGTTATGTTTCATGGAGTATATGACATACATTTGGTAATGTGTTCAGCAAGAAATAGTCAAGGGCTAAAGTCGAAGGACATGCGTCCAAACTCCACTAATGATAGCATCGACCGACAGAAGTCAATAGCTGGGTCAAGTCAAGTAGTTTGTCGGGTGCTAACTCGTAGAACAAGGTGCTAACTCGTACAACAACTATATATATATATAGAGAGAGAGAGAGAGAGAGGTGATTTGACAATTCAATAGCCAGATATAGAAGCGAACCGTGGAGGATGAACCGGGAGAAGATTCTGGCGACGGCCTTCTTTATCTTTGTGCTTGTTTTCGCGGCGAACCGGCCAGCTGATGCTGCAGAACCACCTCGTCAGAGTCTGGCCTTGCCAGGCTGCCGGGACACGTGTGGCAACCTGACAAACATTCCGTACCCTTTTGGAATCGGACGCGATTGCTTCTTGAGTCCCCTCTACGAGATCGAATGCCCGCAAACCCACAACATCTCCACTCCGGTACTAAAGAATTTCAGCGTAGTGGTGTTAGATATCCAGCTACCGCGACATTTAGGCTCCCCGGGCCTCATAAAGGTCAGCCAGCCGATATCGTATTCACATCATAACTGTACGACCAACCAGCAAAATGATGCCCTAATGGACTACTCAATGGGCAATAACAGCATTTTCGGGTACTCCCGGGATGATAACTATTTTGTTGCCGGAGGTTGTGACAACCAGGCCTTGATGGTCCTCGATGGTAACCCAGGGGAGGTCCTAGGATGCAAGTCTTCCTGTGACGGCGGCAGACACAGGACTCTCGGGCAGCACTACTGCCATTCTGGTACCAGAGGTTGTTGTATGACTCCGATCACCAAAAATGTCAGCAAATACAGTGTGGAATTCAAGTCTTACGAGGGCAAAGCCATAGCGCCAGGGGATGCGAAATGCAGGTTCGCGTTCTTGGTGGAGGCTGCATGGTGGTCTCGAGCTCATCTGAATAGTTTACCACTGGATGTTCCGGTGGTGCTTGAATGGGCGATCACCCCAGATGAGGAAAAGCTGCTGAGCAAACGAAGCAATGGGCACAGTAATAAAAACTCCGTCTCCTGCCAAACGCTCAAGGATTCTTTTCATATATCTTGTGCTTGCAATCCAGGCTACGAAGGGAATTCTTTTCTTCCCCTTGGATGCCAAGGTGAGCTTAGAACGCCCGCTTTTACTTTGTATCTTAACCTTATTCTTTATCCAAAGCCGGGTAGGACGATATGCAAGCTCGAAATCTACGAAAAGCCTACGGGTACAGTTGGAATAATTAAATTGTTCAGATCAGATAATGGATGCTCACAAATTGGTGACATAGGATAATCCAAGAGAGAATTTGACCGCTGAATATTCCGTCATATATCTTGAAACCGCCTCTTCTTTTTGCTTCTTTCCTTAACCCATGTATCATTCAATATCAATCAGATATCAATGAGTGCAAAGAACCGAACATCAAATGCCATGGGAAGTGTGTGAATCGACCAGGGACACACCACTGTGTACTCCATAAGACCATCGCCATGATAGGTATGTCACTGCCTGTCCTCTCTCTTCATGCTCGCGGAACGCGACTGTCTGTAGATACACCAACTTCTGCATGAGACGGGGAAATATATCACCATCTCTCCTCAATTTAACTGTACTTTCATAATCTGTACTTTCAATAATTCTTTTAACTCAGTTATATTTTCCAATTCTATGAATTTAATAATTTGATTGAAATCTTCGTTTCTCACCCATACATGATGCATCGTACTCGAGGATCTTTCGAATTATATTGTTAAGTGGATCCTCCTTTCTGTTTTCGCTCTTCAAAGCGAGAAGGCACTTGTTCAAATTGGTGGAAGCAAATTCGTTGACGATGAAGATGAAATTGGTTATGTAAATCCTAGGGCCAAGAGAATCTCTCAGAATGTCATCTATTAGGTTCCTAAAGTAACTGCAGTTGACTTCTTTTTTACACAGGTGTGGGCACCAGTGTCGCAGCCGTAGTATTATCTTTGCTTCCTTGGTGGTCGTACGAGTTCATCAAAAGAAGGCGCGCGGCAAAGCTCAAGCAAAAGTTCTTCAAACGTAATGGCGGACTTATCTTGCAACAACGCCTATCTTCTGTTGAAGACAATCACACGGCGAAAGGCAAGTTATTCACCTCATTGGAGTTAGACATGGCTACGGACCATTTTAATGAGAACCGGATACTAGGTCACGGTGCTCAAGGAACAGTTTATAAGGGAATGTTGACAGATGGAGCAATCATCGCGGTCAAGAAATCCAAAGTTGTTGATGCAGAGCAAGTCGAACAGTTTGTCAATGAGATCGTTATTCTCTCTGAAATCAATCATAGAAATGTGGTCAAGCTGTTGGGATTCTGTTTGGAGAATGAAATCCCTCTTTTGGTATATGAATTTGTTCCCAATGGAACTCTCTACCAATATCTTCATAATCCATGTGGAGGATTTCCTGTGCCGTGGGAGGCACGGTTAAGAATCGCCAATGAAGTTGCTGGAGCTCTTTTGTATTTGCACTCTATTGCGACCATTCCCATTTATCATCGTGATATCAAGTCGTCGAATATACTTTTGGATGAAAAATATCGAGCCAAAGTGGCGGATTTTGGAGCTTCAAGATCAATTACCATTGAGCAAACTCACTTGACCACGAAGGTGCAAGGAACCTTCGGATACTTGGACCCCGAATACTTCCGAACAAGTCAATTTACGGACAAGAGCGATGTCTATAGCTTTGGGGTTGTCCTTGTCGAGCTATTA
This sequence comes from Eucalyptus virginea, assembly GCA_014182375.1. NCBI lineage: Eukaryota > Viridiplantae > Streptophyta > Magnoliopsida > Myrtales > Myrtaceae > Eucalyptus > Eucalyptus virginea. The sequence goes on from CM024518.1 coordinate 44,301,624, forward strand.
ACAGGAGAAAAGCCAATTTCTCAATTGAGGGCAGAAGAGGGCAGAAGTTTAGCCACGTACTTCATCATTTCGATGGAGGAGAATCACCTGTTCGACGTTCTTGACAAGGAGGTATTAGATCAAGGCAAGAAAGAAGAAATTGTTCTTGTGTCTAATTTGGCGAAAAGATGCTTAGACCTTAACAGAAGATATCGACCTACAATGAAGGAAGTGGCAATGGAATTGGAGCAAGTACAATCCCTCAAAAATCCTGTCGTTACTTAGCAAAATGATGAATAGATTGACTGCATTAGAATCGGATCTATTCGTCCTTTGGGTGCGGTCTCCACATTGACGCGATCAGAAGTAGATGTGGAGCTGACTTTGTTGGAGGAGGATCAGTCCCTCTTGTACGATTTGCCGAGATGAAGATGCATTTCTCTGTTTGTGTCTAGTTTTCTATGACGCGAAACATCATGGTCAATCATTTGCCCTTTGTATGTGAGTTACAGAATAATGATATACTCTGTGTATCTTGAATCATTGGAGATTATATTATCTCTTCTTGATTTCTTGTTAGTCTGCTCTAGCCTTTCAATGGGTTTAATATCAATGACTCATGTATATGCCTTTGGCAATGGTTGTCCATATACTTTTCCTTTCCATTCTCTTTACCACACAAGCCACAAGGTCTCTAGCAAAGCTCGGCCGCTGCCAATGCTGCGGAGATGTCACGACTCCTTTCTTGTTTTGTAGGAAGAAAGTCGGCGAAAGAAATGACTTACCTTTAATATGCACAATGAACAAATTACCCAAGAACGAACAATGAATAACGAGCGAACAACAGACAATACTATTTCACGATGGTCCAAATACAATCATGAGGAAAGTATTCACGTTCTACACCATTAATGCTGATTGTCTTTTCAAAACAGTAATCGAATTGCCTTTTGTTTGTTCTTCTTTGATTGAATGTGAGAGACAAAATGAAGAGCGTTCTTTTCTGAAATGTTCTATTGTCATCCATCGATTATCTATTGAAGTCATCCTATTTATACTTCCTTTAAGAGATAATTACTCATATCCCTTCAAAGAGTGCCTTCTCAATCACATCACATTAAGACAAATCGGTGCCTTAATCGCACCTCATCAGGGACGTAACATACACATATAACATGTTTGAAATTGGAGAAAACTGTTATCTCAACAAATGATTCGAGATCAATTGCATCTTTAAGCGCCTGTTCCAGGCAAGGGCGGGCTTAGAAGTGCTGGAGATCACCTTGGCAACTTATCGCAAAGGACAAGGCAATTTTCATGTCTGATCTCCGATCAGATATGCGAACGGCAGCGGCAATGGAAATACCAATGCGTCTGCTAGCTTGGAAGGAAGTCCACTTGTGTGACGAAGGTCTTTCGGTTTTGCATATTTTCCCTCCTAGTTAGGGAGATAAGTAAATGTTCGAGAACTCTTCACAAAAATTGTGACTTGACTAACTAGAAACTAGTCTAGAAACCTCCGATTCACTGAGTTACTTCAAATGTGAAGATAATTTATAAAATCGGATTAATACAAGGATAATGATTTACAGTCCTGACTTTAGCAGTGATCTAAATGATCTAGCATATAAATGAAAATCAAAATGCAGAATAATATAATTTAATTTAATTTATAAAATCGGGCGTAAGTTGGTGTTTGTTTGTTTGTTTTTGGTTTGGTGTGTATTTATGAGAGCAGAAGAATCTTACATTTTTCCCCTAGCCATTTGGACGAGAATTAAGGACTCTGGAAGCAATAACAACCTTGAACTCTCGCACTAAAGTTGATGCATTGGTTTCAACCTTGAACTCTCGTACTAAAGTTGATGGATTGGTTAAAACACGAAAAATTTTATTTGTTTCGCAAAAAATGTCTTCCAAGAAGATCATCTTCAACCAAGCCAAGATTAGTACAAGAATCCATAACTCTTCGGAATGAGATACTTATGCGGTTTCTCTTAGAGAACCAGAGGTGATTTCTTCAAGATCATCATCTAATATCCAGCGTGTGTGTGTGATTTCTCAAAGGTATAGATAGTTTCAAAAGGTTTGATCTTTCCTAATTATCTTGGCCTAAACTTTCGTTCATACTAAAAATCCATTATGACCCTTTAAGACATAGGTTGAATTGTTCATTCTAGGGGTGAGCAAAAGGAACTGATTGGACTGAACTAGACCACTTCAGTTTGGTACCAGGGGCGTCGTTCTGATTCCCCAATTCCAATTTGGAGTTAGTGATTTAAGTCCAATTACAGGGATGAATCGTCTAGACTAAATTCATTATTTTTAAAATTTTAATTTTATTTCTTTAAAAGTATTAAAGAAATAAATTGAACTCTTAATTATTAGGGATTTTCTCAATGTTGTTGAGTTGCAAATATTTGGACCAATCGCAAGAAAGGCATGCTTGAGGTGGCTTGGCTTTTACTCAAAACCCCTCTTATGGACTTTGCGTGCTTGTTTGATATGGGATTCTCAATGTGTCTGGCTTGTCTCTCCGGGTGGTGTGCAGCCTTCCATGCAAATGCCTTCAATATAGGACTCTTGGCTTGTCTCTGTTGTTGTGTCCATCCATGTGAATGTCGAGAGTCCCATATTGAACGAGCGAGTAGAAACCCTAAAAGGGGTTGTGAATAAAAGCCAAGCTATATTCAAATCAAACTATGCCTTTCTTGGCCTTTTGGTTAAGATTAAATGTAGTATTTGTTAAGTGTGTAATGCTCACATAATTTTTGAAGCATTTTGATCTTTTTTGTGGGTAATGAGCAAATGCTTGATTTCAAAGGGGAAGGGGAACCGGTTTTCACCGTAATTCACTAGTTCTATTGGACTGCTTGGGCAGTTACTTCCGCTTTTAGTCTACTTGGAAATGATGAAACACATATCTAAATGATTAATAATAAAAAAAATCCATGATTCAATTACATTTTGAATTAATCATTGTGGTAAACCCTAGTGGCCACCCTTCCAACTTGAAAAGAGGAGGTGGGGGGTTCGAATCCTCACCTTCTTGGGGGATTGGGGTGAGAAATAATTAGTTTCAGGAGTGAGTTTCGACTCCCACACCCTGCAATGAGGCAGAGCAAAAATTTGAGAGTGAGAGTTAGAATAGGAATAGAGTAAGACCGACCAAAAAAAAAAATTACATTTTGAATTGACAAAATATACATTTAGATGAACAATCACAAAAAAAGATAAAGCAAATTGGAAATTTAGGAAAGTAAAAACAAAAGAATTCCTGACAATCAATGTATCGTGCGCTTAATTATGTACAATACAACTTATTGTTGCATGGTCGTATATGTGTGACTCTTGCTCTATTAACTTATGAAAGCTTCATATTTGAACCGTATACGACTCAGAAGAAAAATAAATATATTCAATGAAAAAACTTGTTTTTGCTAAATGTTACATCAATGAACGGTGTATGCCCGACTTAACGTTAGAAAACATATCTTATTACACTAAAGCAAAAGTTCGGGGGTAATTTTAAGTACATGTTAATGCTAGAGATAGTGGGATAATTTTATTACATCCGTAATATATTTTAACAATAAAAAAATTAGTGGAAATTTTTGGAGGGGTATTAAAAAAGTCCCAAGTCGTGAAATTTAGTGATTTCGTGAATAACAAAACATATTTGGGGCAAGTTTGGTAAATATTGTGTTCCCGGGAATGATTTTTGCTCATAAATATTTTTTTTTAGTTCTATTTCCAGAAACAATTTCTTAATTTTTGAAAGTATTTGGTAACTGTTCAAAATTTCTCCTCCTAGGATATAAATGTGTTCGGTAAGATTTCTTTAATAATCATGAGATCCAAAACTATGCTTCGATACCAATTTTTAGAAATAATGTAATTATTTTTGTGAAAATTTGAAAAAAATAGGGATCTTCAATATTCATGATTTTTTATGATAAGAGATATGAATGCATGTCATTATCCACAGCAATATCATTGAAAATAATTGTCGTAGAAATTGAAGAGATGAAAATATTTGATTTCTCTCCCTTGATTCACTTTTCTTAATGTATTTCATCTTATAGATGATAGAATACAACCTTCGTTGTCTTAAGTAGAGATAAGATAAGACTCTGTTTATACTAATTATCAATAAGGGCCTTTTATTAAAGTAAATTTTTATAAGAACCGTAACTTCCTCATAAAAATTGTATATTTTCATGAGAGTTGTAACTTTTCATAGCCAATATTTCTTTTATATAGCATTTAAATAATTATTAAACCATTAATTAATAATATAATGTGGGCTACAATAATTCTTACGACATAAACCTATCTAGCACTTGTTATGCCAAATGAAGGAGAAGGAGAGGAGGGCGATCAGACTTCGAAAAATCACTCCAAAGAAAGTCGCTAGGATCTCTAAGCACTTCTTAGGGTCTTAAATTTTGGTACTTTAGGTCGTTTCCTTCATGTACCTAGGTCAATTGGCCAGCGTAAAGTTACCTGGCTTACATTGACAAAAAAATAGCCAATTCTTCGGAACTGATAAATAGTAAAATTTGATTGGTTTATCGAGTTTGATTAAGAAAGATGACTCAAAGGACATGCGGAGAAGTGGATATCGAGAACTATATGGCACGGTCACTGTGGATTACATGACATGGTTAATCTACGTCAGGCAAAGGACATGTATCATAATCCAGTGATAAAGACTGTTGGATGGCCAATTAGTGTGAACATAAAAAGGAAAACGCATGGACCAAGGATGTCGAATGGGAGCGTCGATGCGAAGTGACGGTTTGGTATTTCGATGACCTCGAAAGTCGTAACCGCTTACAAATAGGGCCAATGAAATCTCGAAATGTGCAGCTGTGACCGGATACCAACCGCTTGTTAGTAGTTATAATTTAGTGGGCTTTGGATACCCACAGTTGGTAATCATTGTTAACCTCTATCACGCGAATTCCCCAATGTTTCCGACCAATGAATTAGCATGTTGTCTTTTCCTCGTCAACGGTGGTTTTATCATTTCCAATTCTTCATAATTTACCATTCATCTTCACCATGAAGTCAAGCGTTTTTCCTGTTTAAGATCAACCTAGAACCCCCTTCCACAAAAAACCAAAATGAACCTTTTAGGGAAGGGTTTTTTCACTACTAGGGAAAGTCCCCATTTAAAATGAAATAATTAATAATGGGAAAAATTATCTAAAAATTTCTAAATTTGTTATATGGTGGTTAATTCAATTCTAAATTTTTCAATTTTTTCCAATTTAAACTTAAATCTTTTGACGATTTACTAATTAGGGATCCCGTACAATTTTGGATGGAAATTAATGACGTGTATGTTAGGTGTTTTACATAGCATGATCAACGCTGATATAGAAAATTTTTGTGAATTTTTTTTTCTTTTTTTTTTTTTCTATTCTTCTTCCCTGAAAGGCCGGTAGGGGTCGCTTGGGCCTCGGTGATGGCTGATGACCCTTGCTGGCCACAAGCTTGGGCTACATAGAATGGTGAAAAGAAAAGATAAATTAAAATTTTATAAAAAGAACTCAAGAATTTTTTTTTTCGAAGAATTATAAAAGATATCTATGTCATCTATTTCCAATCAAAATTGGCCAAGAGAACCAAATTATCAAAAGATTTAAAACTAAGTTCGTCAAATTTTCAACAAGTATAGCCGAATTAACCGCTATATAATAGGATTAGATCTTTTTGGACAATTATCCTGTTAATATGATTTCATGGATACAAGTACAATAACAGCAGAGTTTTGGCATTCTTAGGATGACACTTACGAGAAGCATTTGGGCGGCAATCATTGTGGGGCTTGTTAGGTTATCGGCAAGTTTCCTAGATTTCATCCATATTATTATCTCTAAATCCACGTATTGTTTAAGCCCCAGCTCAAATTACCCGTTAAACAGGCTATGATCATGCCTGACGTCATCTTTGGACAATCCGACATAAAATTCACCGCCATATTTAGCAAGAATAGGAACAATACACGGATATGCATGCGTACTCCACCAATGATTCCATCGACGGACAAAAGTCGAATGGCAGAGTCGAGTCCAGTAGTTGCCAACTGGGACGAGTAAAATAAATAGAGAGGGCGAGAGAGACAGAACACCCGAGACTCAGAGAGGCGTCATCGATCAACGAGAGAGAAGTAACAGGGAGCGTTATATGTTTCGTGGCATGCTGCTTGACAATTCAGTAGCTAGCTGTGGGAGCAGGCTGTGGAGGATGAACAGGGAGAAGGTGATCCTGGCGACGGCCTTCCTTGCTCTTGTGCTTGTTTTCGCGGCGAACCGCTCAGCTGATGCTGCACAACCGCCTCCTCCGAGTCTGGCCTGGCCAGGCTGTCCGAAGACGTGCGGCCATCTGACAAACATTCCATACCCTTTTGGGATTGGACATGGCTGCTTCTTGGATCCCTGGTACGAGATCGATTGCCAGCCGATCCAGAGCATCTCTACTCCGGTACTTAAGAAATTCGGCGTGGTGGTGTCAGAGGTCCAGCTACCCAATTCATCCTCCCCAGGCTACATTAAGGTCCACCAGCCAATATCGTACTCACATCCGAATCGTTCGACCAACCAGCAAAACGATGCCCCAGTGGACTTAAGGAGAAGTAACAGAATTTTCACGTACTCCTGGCGTAAAAACTATTTTGTTGCCGGAGGTTGTGACAACCAGGCCTTGATGGCCATCAGTGAAAACTATTTTGTTGCCGGAGGTCGTGACAACCCGGCCTTGATAGCCATCAGTGATACCCCATGGAAGGTCATAGGATGCAAGTCTTCCTGCGGTGGAGACGGGACTCTCGGATTAAACCAGTGCGTTAATGGTACCGGTTGCTGTGTGATTTCAATCATCGATGATATCGGCAAATACAGTGTGGAATTCCAGACTTTCAAGGGCGAAGCCGTATCGTCAAATGATGCAAAATGCAGGTTCGCCTTCTTGGTCGAGCCTGCATGGTTGAACCAAGCTGATCTGCGCAGTTTACCGCCACATGTTCCTGTGATGCTCGAATGGGCGATTACCCGATATGAGGAACAACTACTGAGCCAACAAAGCAATAGGCTCGTCAATAACAACTCCGGCTCCTGCCTGCCAAACGCCAAGCGCGGGTTGGAAACTATACTATATTGTTCTTGCAATCCAGGTTACGGAGGGAATTATTTTCTTCCCGACGGGTGCCAAGGTGAGCTTAGAACGTCTGCTTCTACTTTGCATCTTAGCATATTCTTTATCCAAAATCAAGTAGGGTGATATGCAAGCTCGAAACCAATGAAAATTCTGCGAATATAGTTGGGATGAATAAATTCTTCAAATCACACAATGGATGCTCACAAATCGGTAATATAAGAGAATCCAAGAGAGAATTTGACTGCTGAATGTATAGTCATCTATCTAGAGACAATCTGTTCTTTTTCCTTCCTTCATTAATCCATCATTTAATATCCATCAGATATCGATGAGTGCAAAGAGGATCCAAACATGAGAAAATATTAGGTGGGTTTGACCCTCCACGTAGGCATATGGGTAAAACAATCAGCAGTCGACGCGTGGCGCCACGTTGGCGAGGGCGTCAGACGTTCAAAATTCGCGCGGGCGGCGCGTGGGGCCCGCGACTCGACGCTCCCGCTCGCTCTCCCCTGCGACGCCCGAGCCCCCTGTCCAATCGTCCTCTCTCTCTCTCTCTCTCTCTCCCTACTCCGTTCCGTTCCGTTGCGGAGAAAAAAAAAGGTCGCACAGCTGCTTCTCTTCCCCCTCCTCTGCTCTCTCTCTCTCTCTCCATTCTCGCCGACGAGCTCTCTCTCTCCATTCTCGACTCCGACGCCCCGCCGACGACGCCGCCTCCGCTTCCGCCTCCGCCCTCGACGCCCTCTCGCGACTCCGACGCCCCTCAAGCCGGTTACCTCCGACGCCTCCGACGCCGCCTCCGCCTCCGCCTCCGCCTCCGCCCCCGCCCCTCAAGGTCGTGTTGCGGGTCCGCCGATTGCCTTCGTCGTCCCCGACTCCGACGCCCCTCAAGCCGTTGCCTCCGTCGCCCCCGACTCCGACGCTCCTCAAGGCGGTTGCCTCCGACGCCGACGCCGCCGCCTCCGCCTCCGCCCCGACGCCCTCTCGCGACTCCGACGGCCCCGACTCCGACACTCCTCAAGGCGGTTTCCTCGGACGCCGACGACGCCGCCTCCGCCTCCGCGTCGCCTCCGCCCCGACGCCCTCTCGCGACTCCGACACTCCTCAAGGCGGTTGCCTCGGACGCCGACGACGCCGCCTCCGCCTCCGCGTCGCCTCCGCCCCGATGCCCTCTCGCGACTCCGACACTCCTCAAGGTCGTGTTGCGGGTCCGCCGGTTGCCTCCGTCGTCCCCGACTCCGACGCCCCTCAAGCCGTTGCCTCCGTCGCCCCCGACTCCGACGCCGACGACGCCGCCTCCGCCCCGACGCCCTTTCGTAATTTTTTTTTTATGCTTCTTTCATTAGTCTTACAGTTTATTCGGTAACTCACACGACCATTCCAATCCTATTGGTGGAAATGCAGTGAAGGTCGTGTTGCGGGCTGATATTTCGCCCGCTACATATGACAAGGTCGTCGTTATATCAGGTTAATGTTGTCTTCCCCGCATTTCTATGTTAATGTTTTAGAATCTAATTGTGCGCATTGAATTTCTTGAATTCTTTGTCGGTGATGTCCATGGCATCAGCGTGATATGGTTGTTATCTTTCGTTCCCGCCAATGTTTCTATATTCGAAACACTTTTTTACCTCTCATTTAGAAACCGTTGATCTGTTCGCAACTCCTCATTCCCCACAGCTTCTACTTCATCTACCCAATTAATTCATTTACAGTTCAATCATTTAGAAGGAAAGTGATGGACTTCAACAGCGGGCCATGATTTATGCATAAGAATCTCCAGTTCAATGATCAATGCTATTTCTTTGTCAGGTGGCGGTAGCGGCCATGAGCCAGCTCATTCGGATTCGTGGGTGAAGGGATGCTAGCAGCTGCAATATGTGGTGATGTTTTTGCTTCTCCACCAGTTGATGCTGTTCTAGCTGTATGTTTTCTCATGATTATATGACTAAACAAGGAAAATGTCATGGATCTCTTGCTTTATGTTTTGTCTCCTTGTCTATGAGATTCATTTTGCTCTATTGTATATATTTCAGGGCATCCGAGCTGTAATCGGTCCAATGGGGTGTCTACTTATTGTCAAGGTACTTCCTTTACTTTATCCTACCACCTTATAGAGTATTTTGGCATACATGGAAACTTGTGTATACAAGGGAAAAACTAAAAATTTTGTAAACAGCACTTTCATTGCCACGGAAATTCCGGGAGTTTATGCAGTTCTAGCAGCCGCATAGACCACAAGTACTTATTTCCACACTTCTTTACTAAACGTAGCTAGCAGTTCCTCTCTAAAATACCCCACACGGCCCATGTAATTTCCCAAGTTGACAAAGCCGTACTCAAGGAGCGGTTATATTAAGTTGGTGCAGGCTATGGAATTCCTTCCCTTAAAATGTTAAAGGGTGCTTTCACTTTTTAAAACGAGAAATACAATATATATCAGCTACTAATTATTTTCTGTGCTTCTCGCATGATGACCTAAATGATAAGACATATTATTAGCATTCCCCATCAGTTTCTGCAAAACAATTTTGCTGAAGCTTCTGAAGCAATAATCTTTAGCTCTTTTTACGTTGGCTAATTGCAATTTAGTTTATCTGCTGTATACAGAATACAGGAGATGAGAGCATATGATGCATATGGAGGAAAAATTAAGTTTACTCTGGATTTACAGACTTATTGCAACTTTATTTCTCAATCAAATTTGCTGACAGGAAGAAAGAGCCAACATGGAATGAGGAATTCACTTTTAACATTAAGCTCCCTTCGACTAAAAACCTCCAGGTTAAGCCTCTACCAGAGTGATATCCATTACTTCCTTTCCACTTTGCATCTGTGGACTAACTGGAGACCGAATTGCTGGCATGTTTAGGAAGGACTTATCCTAAAAATATGTGATGCTACTTTTGTAATAAATGAATGAACGCCATTTTGAGGGGGCCAACTGCTGCATCAATTTTTGACTCCTCTTTTACATGCTAAGGAGATTTGCTCATTTGTTGCCTTATTTGATACAATCCCAAGTTGATTGTGCCATATATCTTGCATTAACATAACACGAAGCAAGCAACTCCACCATTTTGTTTTTTTTGGGTACAAGTCCTTGCTGATTTTGGCGCTCAGCAAATGGATACAGCTATCCTTAAATGCATGAACTGAAGCTGAATAATTGTTGATCTTTTTGTTGTTCACTGTGGTGTGGATGCTAGGTGGCAGCTTGGGATGCAAACTTGGTAACTCCACACAAGCGAATGGGCAATGCAGGAATCTGTTTGGAGCTTCTGTGTGATGGTGAGAATCATTGAATTTGTTGTCGATTTGTATTTTGAACTTTATTGTGCAATGCTGGTGGTGGTTTAGTTGGGTGGTTCAGAAGTCAAATAAATGAGCAATATACCAGATCAGTTTTTCTCCTGTGAAACATTATTTGATACTCTATGACCTTGGCAATGGATGAAATGACTATCATATGGAAATTGTACTTTTTCTTGATGAGCATGTCTGTTTCCAGGAGATTCACATGAAATGGTTGTGGAATTAGAAGGAATGGGTGGTGGAGGGAAGATACAGTTAGAGGTAAGTGTGGAAACATTTTTATATCAATCACATTGTTGGAAGCTCTCTTAAAAGGACGATTAGGATTTCTGTTTGAAGACTCTTGACTTCTTGAAATAAACATCTATATATGATTTGTAATTGTTCAAGAGAAGTTCCAATTAGAAGGTAGAGTTTTCGTTTAGGCCTATAGCTTCCAGCATCTATCTGTGAATCATTGAGCATTAGCAAGAGCTTTTTATTAACGTTTGCATATTTGAGTACCTGGCAATTACTGTATAAGAGCTTTCTCGAAGATGTTGTACAAGTAAAACTACTGCTTTCTCATCTCAGATTGAATTCTGCTCATGGATTCCAGGTGTTTCGAGCCCCACGAAAGGGTTGGGCTGTTAGATCATGGGACTTTATACCTTCGGGAGCACCAGTATGTGAATACATTGGTATTCTCAATAGGGGTGAAGACATGGAAAATGCCTCTGACAATAACTACATTTTTTATATTGATTGCTTGCAAACCATGAGGGGTCTTGGTGGAAGGGAGGTTAGCATCCGATACTCGCCTCTCATGACGAAATTCCACTTATTAAAGTTAAATGCACACATGCATGTAAACAAGCTACATGCTTTCAATCCCATGCAAGTTTGAAGAAAAAGATTTCTAACACAGGTATTCGTTGATATATAAGTTGCATGGGAATATTTTACTATATGCAACATGTGATTAGATGTTTTTGTATGTATTTTAGGAGCACCATATTTGAGGACAGGGTGACTTAATTACTAGTTCCTAAATTAATCTGGCTAATTAATATTTCCATAATGAATAGGGGTAAGATAAAGCTTTTAAAATGGGTATGATGGTAAATATAGAGTCAAGGTCATTGAAATATATTAAGTACATGAACTTGATAAGGGCTTAGCAACTGTTCAAGTATCCATGAGCTTGAGCTTAACTCCAGATCAATAATGAGCTGGTAAAATTCTAGAATTTGGCAAGCCCAACCCTGAGTAGTGTACAACTAGCTTGCTTTGATTACACCATGAAAAATCTTTGTTTTTGATGGAGTTATAGGTGTTCTTTTTCTTTTTTATCAAAAAGACATTTATTGGGATATGCTGTCTCTATACGAACTATACTCTTGCATATGAGTCCAAATATTTGTGGGGATTGGTATGAACTTGTGATGATACAAGCTTTTCCTTTTTTTAATTGCTTGTGATTGCTTGAACAATACCTAGTCCATTAACTGGATAATTACACTGTGAATATTGTAGTTAAATTTTTAGAGCAATTTTATCAATTAAGCATTTCATAGATGGATCTCAACTTCTCTAAATAAGTGCTAGGCATTTGTGTCATGGGGATAAAGTGATTGGTCATCTAATCAAAAGTAACTTTAAAATTTGTTGTTGCATTGCGCTGAAGTGTTGTCCACATCGCTTGTATAGGGATTTATCATGGCCTATTAGCTTGAGCTTTGGGGTTAGACTTTTGACATGGTTTTAAGAGTCAAGTTTTAATCGACCTGCCAGTTTTATGTTTATTTCACATGTAGATCCCTGATCTGCAGTTCCACGTGCATACATATGGTTTCATTCTGATTTGCACGTGAGACGGGGTCTAAATTTTATTCCACCTCACTTGTTTATGGGGTTGGGGTCTATTGCGACCTTATCTGCATGAACCCTCTTTCCTTTCAGTAACTTAAGCTTTTTGACATTGTAATTTCTAGCCTTTTTAAATGGGAATGACGTAGGATTGAGAAATGAATTGAGTATTTTCATCGTCGCATTAGTATTATGTGGTAGGTGGCATATCGTCTACAATCAGCCTTTTCAGTGCTTAAAATTGGAAGTCTTGAAATTTTGCTACAAATATGGAGGTTAGTTACCAAGGTATTTGTACAGGAGAATAGTGCTTTGTTTTGAATATATATTTAAGATATGTAGATGGTTCAAAAGTTTGCTTGGCAACTTTTTTTGTACTGCTGTCTTGAGAATAGTTTGACTAGTCTGTTTTCAAGTTTCCTGAATGCTGTTCTCTTCTATTGGCATCTGGCCGTTTCTCAAATTTTAACAAGAGTTATCCAAGATCTATACACTGCTTTGTAGTATTGTCTTCTTAGACTGAAAGTTGAAAAAGGAAAAGCATGTAACCGTGTGAAAGCTAACTCGGAGTCACTGTCAAATGCATTTTTCTGTCAAGAACAGCCGAAATGTGACTTCATGTTTCTCATATTTGTCATCCATGATCGAGGAGGTCACGAGATGCATCCTCCGGGACAGCTGATCAGGTGGAAAAGCATGATGAACAGAAATCTGAGGTCCCGAGTTCCGCATTGATGCTGGTTCAGCTGGAAACATTGCCAGGTTTATCGATCATAGCTGCGAGCCCAATCTATTTGTCCAATGTGTATTAAGTTCCCACCAAGACATTAAGCTGGCTAGGGTGGTTCTATTTGCAGTTGATAACATACCACCATTGCAGGTAATTCATTTTTCTCTTGTGATGCACTCTTTGCTTGGTAGCTATAGACTTAATTAAATATATTCAGCAAAGATTGTGTCAAGTTGTAGCTCTCTCTCGTCCGTACTATGTGTTCGCTTACGAGATATAGGTGCATGCAGATAGCTGCTACTCGAAAGCCTTGCGTATTCATGAAACCGACTGCTTTTATTTTAGTAAACTTTTGCTGATAGATTTGTTGAAAGAGTGGACCACTGGTTCTCGTTAATTTTGACGAACCGACATCTTTTAAGCGGGTTTGTTTCGATTCTTCTCAGCATGACCGACTCCCGTTATTTCGTCTCGTAGGAGCTTACGTATGACTATGGCTATGCGCTTGATAGTGTTTTTGGCCCCGATGGAAAGGTGAAAAGAATGCCATGCTACCGTGGTGCAGCTGATTGTAGGAAGCGCTTGTTCTAAAACATTAAAACATTCCAAGTGCTTGTTCCACCTTCGTGGTTCTTATGCTTTTCTTGGCCAAGCAAATTTTGTGGTTATGTGCTATTGCATAAGCTTGTCTCATTCTCGTAATCTTGTCTCGCCGTGACAGGTTTGATACTGAGAGGTTAGATTCTATAGCCGAAACGGAGAGGGAAAGCAAATAGGTTCTGTTGTGAAAATCAAAGAAGTGCACGTCGTTTGTCGGCTAAGGAAGTTTTGTGTATTTAGGATCTGTCATTTTCCCGTGTTACGACACTTTGGGCTTGGATCTGTCAAACCAAAAGTTCTCCACCGGATACCGCGGCCCGGAGGTTTCGGGTCCTCTCACGACCACCAGTCAACTACCAAAACCGGGCGTGGATGGAACACCGTGCGCAGAACAAGTCGATTATGACAGACTCAAAGGCTTCTCACCTAAATGTGCTTCAAGCTATATAACGAGAAGGATGACATCGCCATGTGGCGAAAACCTCAAACAGCAGTTGCTACAATCGCCTTGCGAAACCCGATGCCTACCCACCGAAATGCGATGACAGCCTTGAGCTGGACTCGCTTGGTATACTCCGCTCCATCCTTGCGTGGTTGTTCCGGATCCAAAGCTCAAGAATATCAGTCTCAAATCCATCCCCAAATGGCCCGAGCAACCGCACGTCACACCCGAGCGCATGTCGAAATACAAGGAAGAAGCGCGAGTGCTTTCAAGCATGATGATAGTAAGTGGAAGGTGCGGGCAAAGCACTACAAGAAAGTACTACCTGCACTTGGGACTCGATAAAATAAGAAATGTCATGGATATGTACAATGTCTATGGAGGTTTTGCAGCTACTCCGATTGATGATCCATTATGGGTTATGAACGTTGTCTTGTTCTATAGGGCCAATACTCTTGCCATCAAGCATTTATTTGTGCATTATAATTGTGTACTAATATATTTTTTTGAACATTAAAATCTAACATTCTTCAGGAATGACTTAGGAGTGTACGTCAAAGCTTAAATTCTAAGCTCAATTATGATTCAATGCGACATTTGTCCATCATTACGACATCATACTATCAAGTAATCAACGACTAAATTGGACATTTGTCCATCATTACGACATCATACTATCAAGTAATCAACGACTAAATTGCGGAGAATGATCAATAAATCTGTGATGTCCTACTCCTTTGGCACTTGAGTTCACTACTAAATATAAGAATTAGATCCAAATATGATATGAATGTGGAAAAAATGTCCGCTCATCTTTTCATGCCCCGCACCGCACTACTAATTCACATCTTGGTGCTACTCATAAGCATTGTTTAAGTAAACATCGGCATGAAAACTTTCTAATGAAAAATAAGTATTGGTGGACGTTGTTATATGAAACTCCATAATCATTGACAAATAAATATTTACGATACATTTTATAAAATTAATTTATTAAAATACGAAATATTATCATCAATTGACTAAATAAGTAAACACTTTCAACCATCAAATAGATTTTTAAGTCCTCCTTGTTCTCTGCAATCTCATTGAACATCTCAATGCACTTCTTGACAAGATTTTTCCTTATGACCTTCACAATCTTCTTCGTTGCAAAGCATCTCACGAGAAATGTTGAGGGACAAGTCATCGGAATCGGCAACTCCTTTCACGAATCCAAGATACTTTGGAATGAGCTCCTTGCAGTTGTCCATAATGAAAACCCTCCTAACATAGAGCTTGATGTTGTTCATCTTCTTGCGAGTATCGAAGAGGTCGAACGGAGCACGTTTTGGGACGAACAAAATAGCCTTGAATTCAAGCTGCCCCTCAACGAGAGAAGTGCTTCACGGCAAGATGGTCTTCCCAATCACCGGTCAAGCTCTTGTAGAAGGAAGCATACTCCTCCTTGGTGATCTCCTCCGCCTTTCACAGCCGGATGGGTTTCAGTTTGTTGATGAGCTGCCACTCATGAGAAACATCCTTAATCTTCTTCTTCTTGGACTTCTTTTCTTCATTCTCCTCATTGACGTCCTCAACATCTCCTTCCTCTTCCTTCTTCGGCTCATCGTCCTCATCATCACTGATCTTTTTCTCGGTTGTCTTCTCAATCCATAGATAGATGGGGTAGCTAATGAACTCGGAGTGCTTCTTCACAAGGTCCTTAATCCTTCTTTCTTCCAGGTACTCCAGCTGAGAAAAACAGAGACGTGACGCTGTTAGCATCACGTATCATCCAAAACCAATGCAAATCTTCTCCACCAATTCATAAAAGCAACCGTAAATGACAACTCACCTATCAGCGCACTTCCATCTCTAATTGCACGATATATGTTTATTTCAGTTTCCAATATCTTTTGTATGAGTTCCTTTTCACCTTTCATCTGCAAAAGCAGTTTGAGATCTGTCACGTTGGACTTGTGCACCAGCAATGGGTTTAACTCACCAATTCATTTACAGTTACTATCTCAACATACAGTAGAGTAAATAGACACGAGCTGTTCTGTCCAAGGTAGTTTAATGCAGACATCTAAATCAAAAATCAAAAACTGACAAACCAGACAATAAGCAGACATATATATTGGCAAAGTTCATCAAGACTGCTACAATTTTGCATGCATGTCTCGTGTGACTTCACCAAGCACGTTTCAGCGAACAACAAGAAGGTAGTCTAAAATGAGATATATAAGAATGTTCTGATATTAAGCGTATGGAAATATTGATTTGTCTATTTAAGGAACTTTCAGTCACGAAGGAAGAAAAGTGAACTTACAAATTCACTAATTAAAACATCTAGCGTGGCTTCACCAACAAAGTCACCTTGGTAACCATCAGCTAAGGACTGCACATTTACCTGAACAACATCAACCAAGTGTATAAGTAGTTGATCCGGGAAGATCTCGTACAAGTAAAACTACCGCTTTCTCATATTAGCAACAGAAAAGTAATACGAGTCATGATCCAAATTCCTACCGATGCTTCCCTTGATAAGTCCACAAGTAAATGACTCGAACACTTGAAACCATCAGCTAGTTATTATTAATCCGAGTATTTCACCATGCAACAGAGTTCGAGTGGAATAACTGCACCAACATATTCCTCAAGGGAATGGGTTGAAGAGCTTAAATAGATGAAATTTGTTCACTCATTCTGGGTAAGAAGGTTAAAGCTATATAGATACCAAGGCATCCTTAACATCTCCTCGCTGCTAGATAGATGGGTTGGGCCACGTGGCAATAACCCATCGGGCGTGGAATTGACGGTATGATATCCCTGTGATTCAAAACTCTCCAGCTGTCCTTCACTTTCTGCAAAGCAACAGACAATTGCATCACACATACTACGTGCGGTACTAGAAAAATGCATCAAAAGATTTTCCAATAATAAGGGGGAGATCATGCTTAGGCCACCTAAAAGTCTGCTGACATGAATCTATAGAATTATAAGATGCCAAATTTTTAAAGAGATAGCAGCAATCATAGCAGAAGCTCAGTTGGAGGAGACATTGGAGTGTGACCACAACATCTAGAAAAGAAGTCACTTACATGAACAAGAAAGCCCTCCTTAGTGAGTTGCGTCACTAAAATAAGTTACTGCAATAGGGAGTCGAATGATCCTCTCAACTTGGAAAAATAAGTACCTTTCAGAATAAACAAGAGTGTAGTAATCCACAAAGAATTCTTGAGAAGATTTATAATGATGAAAGGCATGAGTAAAGAACAGAAGAACTTCATTTTATGACAGAAGAACTTCAAACAGCTTAAGCTTTTGCAGTAAGTCGGTTGTGCACAAAACTATAACATGGTATAACAGCCAAAGATCTTGATTTCGATTCCTCACACCTAGTCTTTCACCCTTTCTAGTTTCCCTTCTTCAGATATCTTGGGTTTCAATAATCTTCGCCCATAAGCCATGTTTATTGAGTTTGCATGCTTCATGCTTTCCCCATCATAGCAGCAGTCTCCATGAGGAGTACTACAAAAATGGGATAGAAACGTAAGATAATATAAGCCAAAAGAATTAGTGGATTTGAACAATTCAAACAAGCAACAAGCATGGACATCTTTTCACATAGAAAAGAACACACCAAAAAGAGCACTGCTCGAAACCTTTCTGCAAACACAGATGTCAATTGGCATGTATCACTCACCAATTCCCAGGTATCATAGGATCATTAACTATAAGCCCTGCTCAATGTAACAGAACTAGTTTCAAGCCTAATCATACATTCTAAATTATTGCTTAGCACTGCAAATTATGAGGAGACAAAAGACTAACATCATATCGACTGGGACAATCTTCAAGCTACAATTCGTTTTTCCTAGTGAGAAACTAAAGAAGGTTGCAAATTTTGATTTTGTACTTGTTAAGGCTAAGATAGAGATGATGATATGCTCCTACATGACCAACTAACAGGCAAAATAGTAAAATACTTGTAATGGCATATATGTTGAGAGAAGACTATCTAGTGAATTAATTGATTTTTCACATTACCCAAGAGGGGCCAGCATCAAATCGGTAGGCAAGTCCTTCCATCTTGACTGGGAATAACAGATAGAAAAAAAAAAATTAATAAATAAATATCTACCTCATAACCACATAAATAAGGTTGCCAAGGGAAAGATAGTGAAGCTGATTACTTGTTCTGTTCCTCTAAATGCAACAACTAATCTTCTTTGTGCAGAATCACGCCTGCATTGCGCCTGCAGTAACCTTACTTCATTCATGCATGATTCCATCCCCAATTAAAAATGTGTGAGAAAAAGTAGATTAGGAAGCAGCTTCTCAATACGGGAAGACAATACCGTGTATCGTGGATGCGTTATCTAGGAAGCAAATTTTCTCAAATTCAGACTTAACAAAACTAGGATGACCAAGAGAAGTGGCAAGCAGCGCCCCGGGCTTCCATAGCACTTTCTCGCACTAGAGAAAAGAGTTTTCATCTCCTCCGACTTCTTTTCATCCAATGATGATACGTCGATGAGACCGCAAGATTCTCACTCTTAGAATACACAGAATCATCACTTTTCATTTTATTATCATTCTTTTCCATAGAATGCGCTTCCTTATTTAGCCGAGAAACTGCCGCAGTCAAAACCATCAATGCCCCCAAAACAGAATCAGTTTGCTGCAACAAATCTTGTGTCACTTTTTTTATATCCGGAATTGAAGACTGAATTGCACTTCTTAGAAGTGGCCCGCTCCCTGCGGAATCATCAATATCTTGTCTACTCGGCGTTGCAAGCCCAGATTCAACGTAAGCTTTTTCTGCAACTTTCCGGGATTGTATGCCAATCTTATTTAGTACATCAAAACCATCCCATTTTACATTCTCGGGGACAGGAAGACCAAGTTTCTGTACAACCTTCTAATTGATAACATCTGCAAAGTTCTTCCGAAATGTTTGTCAAACCGTATGGATTCACCAACTAGCATTTTTTCTCCATTAGCATTCTCAAATCCAGATGAATCGGGGAAGACTCAACAACAATGTTCTCTTCATTCAGGCTCTGGTCATTCAGCAATGGAACATCTACAGATGAAGACTTCTCGGGTGCAGCAATGGCATTGACCGATTCCCCTTCGCTACATATTTACCACTATTTAAAAGCTTATCCTTCCAAGGATATGTCTCATTAAAGGATTTCAACTGCCCAAAAGCATATTCAACAAACTGCCGAGTCGGCACACTATTAGACCCAACAATTGATTTCAAAGTAGACTCAAACCCATTTTGCCTGAGGAACTCTGAAACAGATGGGAGCTTCCACCACTTCTTTCCCCCATCAATTTCATCAAAACTTTTATATCTAACCTGAAACAGCATCACCAATGAGCTTGCTCATTTTTCCGGCATAACACGCATAAGGACGATAACTGGTATCTTAGTAAAGCAGTGCCGATTAAAAAAAGGAAGAGGTTACCTTTATCTATATCAATGGAAGTTTCAGCTCAGACCTATTAGCTGCCTTTTTGCTGAACTTGTAAACAGCACAAGCACTATATTATATGACGGTTCCTCTAGGCTATTTATGTTGCGACCGTGCATTATCTGTGCTTTCACAGGGGCCTCCCGATTCATTCATCCCAATATGTTGAAAAGAGTTTGATGACCCCTGTACAAGAAAATGACAAATATATTAATATTTATCTAAATAATATGCTTAGATAAATGTCTTAAATAATCCCATATCAATGAAAAGTAAATTGTACCTGACTCAGAATTGTTCCATGAGATCTATTATTGTACTCCAACATCTATCCAAAAATAAGCTACTAATAGTAAATATTACAATGGTAACAAAAAGTTAAAATAATACTAACAAATAAAATGATTCATAATAAATACCTGAGTAGTGAATGGAGAAAATCCATTGAAATTGCTTGGCGGCATGATATATGATGATTGCATCTACATTAAAAAAATGACCCCTTTACCATAATGCAATTAAATTATCATAATTATTGTAACTTTTGAGAAAGTGTTTTCTACCATTATAAAGAGGCATAGTAACTTCAAAAATATACAAATTGATAGATCACCAATTAAACTCTATACATAGCTATTCAATACCTGATTAGGAAATTGGCAAAATCCATTCCTAATCCCCGATGGCATGATATATGGTGGTTGCTGCATCTATACAAATTTTTTTAACAAATTAGTAAATTGTAAATAAAAACGGAAAGCTAAGAGCAACATACCTGATTATGAAAATTCATGGTTGGACCACCAATGTTGCTAGGATAAAGGATACTTTGAAACTGATTTTGATTACTCAAATAATTTGGGAAATGAGTTTCATTACGTGTTGCTTGAACAACCAACTCTACATTAGAAAGCAACAAAATGTTAATTAGCATCATGCAACATAAACAGAAAATTTAACTTATCATATTAACCAAAATAATGTTACCTCGATTGTCTATTTGCATTGGGGGCATTCCTTTGCTAGATTTTTTCTTCTTTTTCTCAGTTGAACTTTTTAGTCTTCCATAACTGATTCCCTTTCCTTTCCTTCGATGGGGGTCTAATATCGAGATATCGCACAAAGAAGCCTCATTATCACCATCATCACTAGCGTCATCAGCCACGAGCATACTTGCATTGTATGATGAAATTTGAGCATTCGCTCTTTGCATATGCTCCCTCACTATCTGCATAGTGTTTACATCTTTGGCTCCCAAACTCATTAGCTTAAAAGATTCTTGCATTAATGTGCAAAATCGATTAAATGTAGACGGACCAGGTGGCAAAGATTCATCATTCACAATCCCTTCTTTGGCACCCTTGGTCCATCTTTTCAAAATATAGGGAGATGGAATGCTCTTAACTATCGATTTATTATGATTCAACACGTACAATGCATGGCGACACAACCACCCTTTTGACTCAAATAATTTGCATTCACAAGAAATTGATAACTCCACAGGGTTAAATCTAACAATGTATTCATGTCGACACCTTATGATATATGAATAAACCGATCCATCAAATGTAGTACCTGAAACATCTACAGAGAGACATTCCATTAATTCTTCAGAAAACTTCTGAAAAATAGTATGGGTATAGACTGCAGCAGCATGTTCCAGGAGCTCATTAGACGAAACCTGCAATTTGAGCTTCCCACGAGACTTGTAATCATCTTGAATTTCAATTTCTCTCATGTGCTTCAGTTGCTCTTCATAATAGTAGACAAATTTTATAAGGGATGACGTCTTCTTCGAAAATTGCTGAAAGACATTGTTAGTGCTCTCACTTCTTTGACTTGACCTTATACCACATGAAAAAATATCACGACCAAAAGCTAAACTCCATTTATGTCTAAGGCCGTATAATCTCTTAAGCCAATTGTTGTTCTGAGTATCCCACTTCTCTTCCATTTCCATCCAAATAGATTCAAATTCGTTTTCCGATTTGCATCTATACATAAGCCTAAAAAAATACTTATCTCTAAAATCCGGCTTTTGGTAAAGCTGTGGAATGTTTTTAATGGCATTTTGTATGATGTGCCAAGTGCATAAACGATGCTGTGTATTCGGAAAAACCACTCTAATGGCTTTTGCCATGGCTTGATCTTGATCGGTGAATATGGTTTTAGGAGCCTTATCTCCCATAGACTCCAAAAACACATTAAATAACCAAATGAATGATTCCGCCGTCTCATCCAACAAAAATGCACAACCAAACACAGTATTTTTCCAATGGTGATTAACCCCAACAAAAGGTGCACAAATCAAACTATATCTATTAGTTCGATACGTGGAATCAAATACTAGCACATCACCAAAACAATCGTAATCGAATTTGGACAAACTATCTCTCCAAAATAAATTTGTCAATCTACCTTGTTGATCTACTTGTACAGCGTAGAAAAACATTGGGTTTTGCATTTGCATGTGATGGAAATGATTCAAAAGTTGTTGACAATCTCCCCCTTCCATAATCTTATTGCTTTCTGTCTGTAAAAATTTTTGACAATCACGTAGAATGAAACCCAAATTTTTACTTCCACCTGCTTCATTTGCTAAGAATTTATATGCCATAGTCCCACCAATGCCTGCTTTCATCATGTCACTTAAAACACCTTTGCAAGTATCGGATATCATCCTTCCACATCTAATCAAATGCTTTTGATCTTCCGGTACAAATGCATGATTATGCTCAGAAACATATTCTATAACCTCATAGACACCATTATCAACCTTAAATTTGATATGAGCAAGACACCCACATCTAACTTCAGCCTTCTCAAATTTCTTTTCTTGATCAGATGAGGTGACAGAATGGCCCTCACAATTGCACAAAAATGTTCGTCGAGTTATTTCTCCTTTCCTATTTTTAACCGTATGACCCTTCCTCACTCCAAATCCTTTTCCAATTGCATAAGCCACATACTTATAATATGCTTCATCTTCATTAGAAAAAACCATCCCGATGGCAAACTCAAAATCATTTTCCATATCACGTATTACATGTGCAAGATGGGAAGTTTCATGCTGCAACGAAATGAACAATAAATATTCAATAAAAAAATAACATCAAAATAAAACAAAATATATTTCACATTGTATGACAATATATTTCACATTGTATGAGTAAAGAATTACCTCTGATTCAGCCATTCGATAACTTTACACGTGCAAATTAATTGAGGTGATGTCTTCAAAATAGAAATAAATCTTCAAGAGTTCCCTTCTAATAAAATACAAAACAAACCAAAAGAGCAACATCGTTAATGTAGAAGTCAATTAGGGTCGCTGTGAAAGACACCATCTAAAAGCATCCACGATGAACAATACAAATCAGAATACCTAATTATTTAAAGGGTGAAGATGATGCTTGAAATAAGTGACCACATAATAAAATTAGCAAGGGCACGCATCAATTTGTAAACCCAATTATTCATACACTAAAGTCCCATTTCTTGTATCACATGTGGAAGCATGTATCTCTTTGAGAGGACAATTTTTCAAGCTCTTTCTGATTTTCTCTTAATTGAAAAGAAGCCTGGACAGAAGTTTGATGATGTTGGGGCCACAAAAAATCTTAAAACAATATGTCCAGCATTACAACAAATATTTACGATATGGAGGCCCAATGCTATACATTATAAACAAACACCTGATCTGACTTTTTAGGGGAAAATTTGCTCTTACTTCGTCATTCAGTTGAGACAAGAACTTAGGCTTTTTGCACCTTTCCACAAACATGACAGACATGTAAAATAAATACTTTGCAAGTCCATAATTTATAAACACAAAAACATGCAGAAAGTTATCAAACCAAGCATTTGGCCACTCATCACATACCACTCCAGCAGGATCATCATGATTTCCATCACGGATTCAAATTTCACAAGCATTCCTAAGTCCACACTAAATTTTCAAAAAATAAAATGCATCACATTGGAGCGATGTGAGGTCACTACCAGTGTCCGGATCAAGAAAGTAAGGCTTTGGTGGCTGCCCAATGAAGACAGTTGTGTTATATGACCTGAAATAGGCAATTCACTTGATCATCAGTCTTGGCAAATACACAAGCTTTTATAATATTCAGATCTGATTATCGCATGAAGAGAGGAGCATTATGATTCAAAAGATTGAACAATCAATTAGCGAAGTGTGACAGAAAAAGGGACACAAAATGAATGACAAGCAAAGTGAGAATGAAGTTAACAATTGAGAAACACCCAGCGATCAAGAAAGAGAAGAAAAGCACTGCATCGTTTTGACATATAGAATAAAAATGTATGGAAACTGATAAAACACAACTTCCCCTCGAGAAAGAGACGCTTTAACGTGATGAAAACCATATAGAATCTTCCAAGCAATTTTCCCTTGGCGTGAAAGATTTAATCTGATGATCAACATACTGAAACTTCAGGAATTCCTAAGTGGGGTGATAATAGTATCTATGGTCACCACTTAGGGAGACATAAGTCACTATGAGATTGGATTGGATGAATCTTCAGGTCATCAAACAGCAATCCAACGTAGTAACAAGCCAAACTGTAAGAACTTTTTGACCTTTTCATATCACCAAAGACAGTTAAATGTGAGAGATGACCCATACTTTCTAAACGTGAACTTTTGGCGAGGATTTATGCTGATGTCTGTAGTAATTGAGGAACCATTTTCTCCAGGAAATCCAGGCTCCTAACTTAACTCGATAATCAATGGTAAACAGCTTTCGTTGGTTGTCAAAATTGGACTCGCAAATGAACAATCGGCCACCAAGCGACATGCCTCTACAACTTTATAAACTCCCAGCACTGAGTTGCATTTTCTGTTTACTGACCAATATCATAACAATGCACGTAAAGCCTCCAAATCGCACTTTCACAATGCATAATTGACCAAAAATTCTACACTGTTCTGATCAAAATTACTGGTCAATGTAGCTCTACTGGTCCTGTTGAGCCAATGATTTCATTTTGTGATAAGCACTTAGCAAATGGGGAAAAACAATAGTCAATTGTATTTATCACTTTGTTTCACTGGATCGACAAAATTGAATGCAAAGTGACAGCATGAGTTCACAGCAAGCGCTCGTTCGAAAAGAAAAGACAAAACATCCGCACCATTTGAACATATAGCGATTAACTAATCCAACATTCTCAGAAAAACCAAAAAACTCTCCCATTCAAATATTTAGAAGTGCCTATAACCGCAGTCTTCTGACTTGAATGTCTTGACAAAATGGAAAGGAACTCATCAGCGCAAAGATCCATATATAAACATCAAACGCGAGACGTTACTGTAGCGCATCAAACGAATAATGATTAGATAATAAGTAAAATACAACTATCAAAAGCAGCATGAGACCAATAATGCACTCCAAGTGTAAACAGATCAGTCTATAGACACACACTATCACATCTCATGGTAAGAATACATGTCGAAGAGATAAAATGCAGATCTCGGATTCGCAATCCACTCTATGAGGCTAACCTTCGTGCCGAAAGGACCGACAGGATAGTTGGCCGCGTTCTTCGGCAGGTCGTCGATGTCCCTCGCCGAAGCGGAAGCAGAGGGGCGTTCGCGTCGGAGTCGGGGGGGCGACAGAGGCAACCTGTGGAGGCGGAGGCGGAGGTGGAGGGGCGTCGGCGTCGACGTCGGCGTCAGGGGCGAAGGCGGAGGCGGAGGCGAAGGCGGAGGCGGAGGTGGAGGGGCGTCGGCGTCGACGTCGGCGTCAGGGGCGAAGACGGAGGCGGAGGCGATGGCGGAGGCGGAGGCGTCGTCGTCGGCGTCAGAGTCGGAGTCGCGAGAGGGCGTCAGGGGAGGAGGCGGCGTCGTCGGCGTCGGAGGGAACCGCCTTGAGGAGCGTCGGAGTCGGGGCGTCGGAGTCGCGAGAGGGCGTCGGGGGCGGAGGCGGAGGCGGAGGCGGCGTCGTCGGCGTCGGAGGCAACCGGCTTGAGTCGGGGCCTCGGCGAGAGGGCGTCGGGGGCGAAGGCGGAGGCGGAGGCGGAGGCGGCGTCGTCGGCGTCGGAGGCAACCGGCTTCAATCGGGGCGTCGGAGTCGCGAGAGGGCGTCGGGGCGGAGGCGAAGGCGGAGGCGGCGTCGTCGGCGTCGGAGGCAACCGGCTTGAGTCGGGGCCTCGGCGAGAGGGCGTCGGGGGCGAAGGCGGAGGCGGAGGCGGAGGCGGCGTCGTCGGCGTCGGAGGCAACCGGCTTCATCGAGGGCGCGAGTCGCGAGAGGGCGTCGGGGCGGAGGCGGAGGCGGAGGCGGCGTCGTCGGCGTCGGAGGCAACCGGCTTGAGTCGGGGGCCTCGGAGTCGCAAGAGGGCGTCGGAGGCGGAGGCGGAGGCGGAGGCGGCGTCGTCGGCGTCGGAGGCAACCGGCTTGACTCGGGGGCGTCCGAGTCGCGAGAGGGCGTCGGGGCGTCGGGGGCGGAGGCGGAGGCGACGTCGGGGCGTCCGAGTCGCGAGAGGGCGTCGGGGGCGTCGGGGGCGGAGGCGGAGGCGGCGTCGGAGGCGTCGGAGGCAGCCGGCTTGAGTCGGGGCGTCGGAGTCGCGAGAGGGCGTTGGGGGCGGAGGCGAAGGCGGAGGCGAGGTCGTCGGCGGGGCGTCGGAGTCGAGAATGGAGAGAGAGAGCCGGCGAGAATGGGAGAGAGAGAGAGAGAGGAGGGGGAGAGAAGCATTCGTAAAGACTTTTGTTCTCCCCGCAACGGAACGGAACGGAGAACGGGGAGAGAGAGAGAGAGAGAGAGGACGATTGGACGGGGGCTCGGGCGTCGCGGGGAGAGCAGAGCAGGAGCGTCGATTCGCGGGCCCCACGCGCGGCCCGCGCGAATTTTGAACGTCTGACGCCCTCGCCAACGTGGCGCCACGCGTCGACTGCTGATTGTTTTACCCATATGCCTACGTGGAGGGTCAAACCCACCTAATATTTTCTCAACTCCAAACATCTGCCGAGGGAAGTGTGTGAATGTACCGGGATCATACTACTGCGAAGACACAAAGGCCATCATCATCACAAGTACGTCACTGCCCGCTCTTTTTTTCTCCTTCTCGCGGTACACACCAATTTCATCCGCATGAAGGCGAAAGATATTGCCATCTCTGCTCAGACAAACTGTTCTTTCATAATCTGCACATTCAACAATGCTTTTAACTCAATTTTGTTTTCCAATTCTATGCTTTTGACAATTTGATTGAAATCTTCGTTTAAGATGCATGGAAAAATCGTCCAAAAAGTCCTAAACCTAATGTACGGTGGCCAATTCAATCCTATAACTTTCAATTATGCCAAGATAGTCTTAAACCCTTTGACAATTTGCTAGTTTGCTTTTAAACATTTTAATTTTGTCAATTTAATCTTAAACATTTTGAGAATTTGACAATTCGATCATAAACTTTTTAACAAATTATCAATATAGTACTTCCAGTTAATTTTGGCGAAAAATCATTAACGTGGCAATCTAGTCAATACTAGTTATCCTAAATGGCATGATCACTACTAACATTGGCATTTTTTAAAAAAATTTGGATTTTTTTTAATTTCTTCTTTTCTTTACTTTTTCTTTTTTAGTTCAAACGCCGGCACTTGGGCGAGCCCTTGTGGGCCATGGGTGTGGGTTCACGGCCCTTGCCGCCCAACAAGGGTCTAGGTGAGGGCCGCAGCACCCTTGTTAGTGATAGCGAGGGCTGGCAAGCGGTCGCTAGATTTAGCTCAAAGGTTCAATGACCAAAAAACAAAAAGAAAAAAGAAAATTAAAAAATTCGAATTTTTTTTTTTAAATTTAAAAATTGTCCACGTAAGTATTGACTGTGCCACGTAGATAATAGGTGCTAATTGGATTGCCACGTCAATGATTTCGACCAAAATTAACCAGAAGGGCTATATTAGTAATATGATAAAATGTTTAGGACTAAATTGGCAAATTCTAAAAAAATTGATCACTAAATTTCCACAAATAAAAATTTTAGTGGATATGTTTTCTAGAAGTCCTAAAACTTATCATGCAAGTGCAATTAAGTCATATAACTTTCGAAAAGTGCAATCGAGTCCTAAAACTTGTTAAATTTGTGTAATTGAGTCCATTTATTAACTCCATCTAATTTGACTAATGGAAAATACTGATATGACTTTTTTTTATTACTGTCTCTCTCCTACACAATGCTAATGTGGCCAAAACAACAAAGACAACCCAAAAACGATGTTTTGATACAAATGTGATTTTTAATATAAATTTTAATTTAATTAAATTTAAAAATAAACAAAATTTTTTATTAAAAAATAGCAAGGCCACCGTTGCCCTACCATCACTCGAAAGAGCTAGTGATGGTGGGGCGAGGATCGGCCAAGATCGCCAGGCCTAGGCAACCCTAGCCGACCATAGGCGAGGGTCGCAACTCTCCCCTAGATCCAGCTGACAGCCATTGTTGGTTGGGGCGGGGTATGCTACCTTTTTCTAATTTAATTTAATTAATATTAATATTTAAAATCAAATTTGGATGAAAACGACGTCATTTTGAGCTAATGTTTCTTGTTTTGATTATGTCGGTGCCATGTAGGAGAGAGAAAGTAATAAAAAAGCCATGTCTGCATTTTAAGTTAGTCAAATTGGACGAAATTAATGAAAGCACTCGATTGCATCAATCTGATAAGTTTTGGGACTAAGTCTCAATTACACTCTTATGACAAGTTTTAGGGACTTCTATTGAACATTTTCGAAAGTTTAAGATTGAATTGGCAAAATGTCAAGAGGTTTGAAATTGAATTGGTATAATTAAAAGATTTAGGATTAAATTGGCCATCATATAGTAGTTTAGAATTTTTTGAATAATTTTTTTCGAGATGCATGGCACTTGAGGGGCTTTCGAATTATTTTGTTGAGTGAATCATCATTTCTATTTTCTCTCTTCAAAAGCAAGAAGCCACTTTTTCAAATTGGTGGAAGCAAATTCGTTGATGATGAAGGTGAAATTGGTCATGTAAATCCTAGAGTGAAGAAAAACTATCTGAATATTATCTGTTAGGTTCCTAAAGCATTTGCAATTGACTTTTTCTTTACACAGGTACGGCTACGGGTCTTGGAGCCATAGTATTACTTTTGCTTTCTTGGTGGTTGTACAAGTTCATTAAAAGAAGGCGTGCGGCAAAGCTCAAGCAAAAGTTCTTCCAACGTAATGGTGGACTTGTATTGCAACAACGCCTATCTTCTATTGAAGACCATCACAAGGCAAAAGGTAAATTATTCGCCTCAACGGAGTTAGACATAGCTACGGACCATTTTAACGAGAGCCGAATACTAGGTCAAGGTGGTCAAGGAACAGTTTACAAGGGAATGTTAATAGATGGAACGATCATCGCAGTCAAGAAATCTAAAGTTGTCAATGTAAGACAAGTCGAACGGTTCATCAATGAGGTTGTTATTCTCTCTGAAATCAATCATAGAAATGTGGTTAGGCTGTTGGGATTCTGCCTAGAGTGTGAAGTTCCTCTTCTAGTATATGAATTTGTCCCTAATGGAACCCTCTACCAATATCTTCATGATCCATGTAGAGGATTTCCTATATCTTGGGAGACACGGTTAAGAATTGCTAATGAAATTGCTGGGGCTCTTTCGTATTTGCACTTTGCTGCGGCCATCCCAATTTATCATCGAGATATCAAGTCATCGAATATACTCTTAGACGAAAGCTATAGAGCCAAAGTGGCGGATTTTGAAACTTCCAGATCAATTACCATCGACCAAACTCACGTGACCACAAAGGTGCAAGGAACCGTTGGATACTTGGACCCGGAATTCTTCCGAACAAGTCAATTTACGGATAAGAGTGATGTCTATAGCTTTGGGGTTGTTCTTGTTGAGCTACTAACTAGAGAAAAACCAATTTGCGAACTGAGGGTGGAAGAAGGAAGATGTCTAGCCACATACTTCATCATTTCGATGGAGGAGAACCGTTTGTTTGATATTCTTGATGAGGAGGTATTAGATCATGGGGAGAAAGAAGAAATTAATGCCGTGTCTAACCTGGCGAAAAGATGCTTAAGCCTTAAGGGAAGGTATAGGCCCACAATGAAGGAAGTGGCGATGGAATTGGAGCGAGTACGATGCCTCCGAAATCCTGTGGTCGTCTGGCAAAATGATGAAGAGATCGACCCCATAAGAACTGGATCTATCTATCCTTTGGGTGCGGTCTCCACATTCATGCGATCGGAAGCAGATGTGGAGCTGACTTTGCTGGAGGACGATCAATCGCTCTTTTATGATTTGCCAAGATGAAGATGAATTTCGTTGTTTATGTCCAGTTTTTTGTGATGTGAAACATCAAAATCTCTTTACTTGCCCTTTATATTTGAGTTACAGAATAATGATGTGCTCTCTGTGTGTCTTGCATCATTGGAGATTACAGTATCTCTTCCTGATTTCTTGTTAGTTTGCTTTAGCTTTTCAATGGGGTTTATTATGTAAGTATGAACTCTTTACGTCTGTTACAATCATAAAAATTCTCGATGGTTTCTATAAATTGGAATATTTCTTTTTTAATTTTTATGCAAAAAAAAAAAATTCTTGAACTATGATGATTTCTATATGTTGTTAATTGTTTTTGTTTTATATGCTCTTCGTATTTTAAACATTCTTTTTACTTAGAAGTCGCCACTAGAGAGGCGGCACGAACTTGACACAGATGGAGCAAATCATGAGTTTTTAAACTTCGTGCAGCTAGTGCCAAAGGAACATTACGGGATGATAGTTGAAACGGGGTGGTTGAATTCTCTGAATTAGTGCGACATGTCATAGTCCTTGATTCTCTCATACTCGTTATGCTTGTGAGTGGAACTTGGGGTTATCAAGTGAAAGATAAGTGATGCAGAGAAGATAAATACAATTGGTTTGTAGGAGTGAAGTCAAGACGATTGGTATTAAAAATTCTAAAATAGAAAGATAATATTACTTAGGACTTAGGAGCTCTCAAGGTGGGGTTAACCTCCCGTA
The DNA here is from genome assembly GCA_014182375.1 of Eucalyptus virginea. Classification (NCBI taxonomy): domain Eukaryota; kingdom Viridiplantae; phylum Streptophyta; class Magnoliopsida; order Myrtales; family Myrtaceae; genus Eucalyptus; species Eucalyptus virginea. Next base: position 44,332,182 of record CM024518.1, read on the forward strand.
CACAAACTGGTCAGGAGTTTATGCCGCACTCCTAATCAAGCTATAGCAAGCCAAAACCAGTCGTTAAGCCTAAAGTAATCTGCTGTCTCGCTCGATAGATTAGAACACTTGTGCTAAACTGGGCATGTTACGACTTCATATAAGGAAGGTATTCACCGTATTGTTCTCTTAGACAGCTATTGAACAAAGGCTGGTTTGGCGACTTATGCTCGCTAGGTGCTACACAAGTTGTTCTGCAGTCAAAAGAACTGTCGACCCATGACAAAAGGACATTACTGGTTATCGTCAAGACTTCGGCTAGAAGTGAGAGATTTGAACTTCTCGGTTAATAGTGGTAAATGATTGCTCTAATGTATCATGAAACTTTTTTGTTTTTATATTTTATTTCTTTCTGAGAACAAGTTTAAAATACATATTCGTTGGGTAAGGCAATTTCGTTTTTCTATTTTTGGGGCAAATTTTTAACTCAAAAATAATTTTGGAATAGATATGAAAAATAAAATTTTTCTACTTTTTTTATCTTTCAAATAGAAATGAAAAATAAAACCATTTCTCATCTCTCGCCCTTGCCGCTGACTGGCCGCCAACCTACTACTGCCCATCCACCATCCACAGCTGCCAGTCGCTCGTCGTCCGCCGTCGACTGCTTAGGGCGCATATGATAAAATTTCTATTTCTCTATTTCTTTGTTTCTCTGTTCCCCCGAACAGGTTTAGAACAAAAATCCGTTTGGTAATGCAATTTGATTTTTCTATTTCTTGAACAGATTTCTATTCCAGAAATAGATTTGAAAAATAAATCAAAAGCTAAAATTTTTAACTTCTCAATTTCTGAAATAGAAATTAAGAAATTAATTTCTGGCCAAAAATCAATTTCTGTTTTAGAAATTTTGTCATGCGCACCCTTAAGATAGAGATATTTAAGAAAGTATATCAAATGAATTTCTGTTTTAGAAATAGAAATTTTATGTTCTTATCAAACGTTTATTTTTGCTTAGAAACTTGTCTAAAGAATAAAAATAAAACAAAAGATAGCGTTCAGGAATATAATGGATTATCATGCGTGCCCTAGTTACTACCTTGCATAACGAGAAGAGCATCAAAAGATTACATTCACTATTGCATTAATGCAAGGAGTTGCTAAAGCGGATGGAGGATTGCAGATCATCAGGAAATTGTTGTTCTTATCATGTGTTAGAACTATTGCACAGGATGTCCTAAATTTTGTATACGAAATGTAATCAAGTCTCCAATCTTTCATTGATTCAATTAAGTCTTGAGTTTTCTTTGAAAAAGTGCAATTAAATCCTTCAATGAACAATACTTTAAATTGCATGCATATCGCTCAAAAAGTCCTTACATGACATTCTTCAATTGTATTTCTCATCGTATTATTATACCCAATGGCATTTTCCAATAAAAGTCGAGGACTTATAAACTTTTAGGATAAATGTACCCTCAAATATACTGTTTTTTCTTATAATATTCATGACTTGATTGCACAAAATAAGAGCCAGCAGTGCCATTTCCATTTGAGTCTATATCATGAAAAACCCAAAACTAATATACATATGATAAATTTATCTAAAACTGATTTTTTTATCATCAAAAACCTCAAATCGGCATACTTATGATAAATATCTCAAATGATTAAAAAAAAAAAGAAACCATAAATCGGTACATTTGTAATAAATTTACCCAAAATTAATTCTTTTGATAGTCAAAAACTCAAACCATATATTTGTAACAAATATATTATTTGTTAAATTGGATTAATACCACAGAAATCATAAAACTAATACAACCATGACAAATAGAAAGTAAAATCACAAATTAATGCATTACTTAACTGTCACGTATTATCCAATTTAGCAATTTTATAATAAAATTTAACAAAAACTAACATGGGATAAATTTGTCATAAATATACCAGTTTAAATAAATTCATTAAAAGTGTAACAGTTTGGGGTTTTTAATGACAAAAAAAGTTAATTTAGAATAAATTTATCACATATTTATTAGTTTGGAGTTTTTCATGACTGTTTTTATTATAAACTAAAAACTTCTCTCTAATGAAACCCTCCATTCAACTGGAAAAGAAAATAAAAGGAAACAATAAAAAAAAAAAATGAACAAGAAGAAGAAATGAGCGAGAAGGAGAACCCCAACCGGACTAAGCTAAAACCCTAGTTGTCGCCTCGCCTCTACGAAAATGAACTAAAGAAGGAAGAAGAAGAAGAAGAAGAAGCAAACCAGAAGGCGGCAATGGTGAGCCGGCATTGCCTCCAAGCCCTAACCCGCGGCGCCGCGCCTCTCTCCTCGTCGCTCCACCGCCTCAAGACTCTGCCGCCGCCGCCCCTCTCCGCTCCGCTCCTTCCTGAATCACTCTTCCAACCTCGGTAGGCGTCGGCTCCTCAAATATGTTTGGAATAAAAATGAAAAATAATTTTTCTACTTTTTTTTTTTTTTTTTTTTTTTTTTTTTTTTTTTTTTTTTATCTTTGAAATGGAAATGAGAAATAAAATTATTTCTCATCTCTCGCCCTTGTTGTCAACTGGCCGCCGACCCACTGCCGCCCATCCACTGTCCACAATTGCCGGTCGCTCGTCGTTCACCGCCGTCTGCTCGAGATAAAGATATTCAAGAAAGTCTAGCAAATGAATTTATGTTTTAGGAATATAAATTTTATGTCATTATCAAACGCTTATTTTTGTTTAAAAACTTATCTAAGGAATATAAATAAAACAAAAGATGGAGTTCGGGAATATAATAGATTGTTATTCGTGCCCTAGTTACTACCTTGCATAATGAGAAGAGCATCAAAAGATTACATTCACTATTGCATTAATGCAAGGAGTTAATAAAGCCGATGGAGGATTGTAGGTCATCAGGAAATTGTTGTTCTTATCATGTGTTAGAACCATTGCAAAGGATGTCCTAAATTTCGTATATGAAATGTGATCAAGTTCCAAATCTTTCATTGATTCAATTAAGTCTTGATTTTTCTTTAAAGAAGTGCAATCAAATCAATGAACAATACTTAAAATTGCATGCACATCACTCAAAAAGTCCTTACATGATATTCTTAAATTGTATTTCTCATCGTATTATTATACCCAGTGGCATTTTCCAATAAAAGTTGAGGACTTATAAACATTTAGGATAAATATACCCTCGAATATATTGTTTTTTCTTATAAATTTTTATGACTCCATTATACAAAACAAGAGCCAGTGGTGCCATTTTCATGTGAGTCAATATCATGAAAAAGTCAAAACTAATAAACATGTTATAAATTTATCACAAATTGATTTTTTTATCATCAAAAACCTCAAACCGGCATACTTATGATAAATTTATCTCAAATTACCACAAAAAATCCTAAATTGGTACACTTGCGGTAAATTTACCAAAAACTAATTCTTTTGATAGTTAAAAACCTCGAACCGGTATACTTGTGACAAATATATCATGCGTTAAATTGGAATAATACCACAAAAACCATAAAACTAATACAACTGTGACAAATGGAAATTAAAATCCCAAAATAATGCACTACTTAACTGTCACTTGTTATCCGACTCAATAATTTCATAATAAAATTTTACAAAAACTAATATGGAATAAATTTATCACAAAGTGTATCAATTTAGATAAATTCATTAAAAATGTAACAGTTTGGAGTTTTTGTTGATCGAAAAATTAACTTGAAATAAATTTATTACATATTTATTAGTTTGGAGTTTTGGTGACTTTTTTTTATTATGAACTAAAACCTTCTCTCTAATGAAATCCTCCATTTAACCGGAAAAGAAAATAAAAAGGAAACAATAAAAAAAAAACATAAAAATAAAAAATGAAGAAGAAGAAAAAATGAGCGAGAAGGAGAACCCCGGCCGGACCGAGCTAAAACCCTAGTCGCCGCCGCGCCTCTGCGAAAAATGAACTGAAAGAGGAAGAAGAAGAAGAAGCAAACCAGAAGGCGGCAATGGCGAGCCGGCGCTGCCTCCAAGCCCTGACCCGCCGCGCCGCGCCTCTCTCTTCGTCGCTCCGCCGCCTCAAGACCCCGCCGCCGCCGCCCCTCTCCGCTCCGCTCCTTCCCGAATCGCTCTTCCAAGCCCGGCGGGCGTCGGCCGGCCTCGAGCCGAGCCGGTGCCCTCCGTGGCAGCCGCGGCCGCGTCTCTTCTGCTCCAACAGGAGGAGCGAGGACGAGGACGACGAGGACGACGACGAGGGGGACGAGGATGAGGAGGAGGAGTCGGACGGCGAGGGAGGCGAGGTCATGGAGGAGAGCGACTGCGAGACCGGGAAGGCCTCGTCGCGGTCCAAGTGGGATTACACGCCCGAGGAGAGGGAGGCCGAGGCCGCCGCGATTGGGTACACGGTGCTCGGCCCCCTGCAGAGGTCGGAGCGGGTCTTCACGCCTTACGAGCCGGTTTTCGCCGTCGTTCAGGTTCGGTGGTCCGGGGTGGTGTTCTGTTCGTTTGTGTATTTTTCGGGTTTGGTTGTATTCATGTGTTTAGCTGCTAGGCGTGTGGTGTGTAGATTGGATCGCACCAGTTCAAGGTGAGCAATGGGGACTGCATTTTCACGGAGCGGCTCAAGTTCTGCGACATCAATGAGAAGGTACATTGCAAGCTGATGAATGTTGCTCGCGAATCTTGATGTGGGTACTTTTGATAAGTCATTCTGCTAGTAATCTGCTTGGTTGCGGTCTCATCTTGGTTACTTTTTTAAGTAACTTGTGACTACTGTGATGTTGCTTGAAGCACTAGATCCTTTTGAATTTGTGTTTACCAATCTCTGTTGGAGTTCAAATTGATAATGAATCAAGTCTAAAGTCGGCTTTTGAGGGGTACTGATGTTTGAAGCGGGAATGAAATTGTATTGAAAGAAGAATTTTCTTGAATTGATATACAAAGTTCGACTTTTTCAGGATGCAGTAACCACCACTGAGAGAATACGGAAAAGACAGTTTTTTCGTTCTGTATCATTTAGTACTCAGCTTGTACCTAGCCTTCAATTTTCTTGATGTAGTAGAGTAGTTGTTTCTTTTGGTTTTGGGGCATTTTCTTCTGCTCATTTGGCCTCAAAATACACGGCGACAGCCCATTATTTACTCATAATAAAACAAAATGCAAATTGTTATGCTTTGGATTGATCCATAAAACCATCAACCATCTCATTGGAGTTCACCTTCTGTTAAATCTAGTAGCCTTTTTGATCTTCCAATGACAGGGTGTGTATATATATCCATTCCTTCTAGTTCCATACCCATTCTCCTAGAAGTGCATTATTCACCCAAGTAAATGAGGCAAACTGTCTGCACTTTCTTTTTTGCATTAATGGAAGCTTCTATTCATGATTGCATTGTTCTTCCTCAAAATTTTGGATGTGCCGAATTTTATCTGTCCCTTTTGGATGATGGTTTGGACTTGTGCTTCTTTTTTTATCTTTTCTTTCCTTCTGAGTGTGCGTTAAACTTGTCAACAACCCCCGGAAATCATCCTAGAGCAATTGGCTTTAACATGACTTGTGCTGTCTTTTCTTGTGGTTTACTATTTGCCTGCCCATAAATTAATCTACAAGCAAAATATTCTACATCTAGGTTGCCTAATTTTCTCTTTTTGTTGTCCTTTGTCCAATAGAATTGCGTAGTCAATGCTTAAAACTCTTTATGTGGTGCAGTTAATTTTGAACAAAGTTCTGCTGGTCGGCTCACAGACTCAGACAATTGTTGGCAGACCGACAGTTCCAGATGCAGCTGTACATGCAGTCGTCGAGGAGCATGTGAGTTTTGCATCATCATCACCCACTTTCACTAAGAAATGGTGTTGAATACTCAAATGATTTTGGGAAGTGTGAACTTAAGTTCTGAGAGTCGGCATGTCTTCTGTAAATGATCTGTTGAGCTGAGTCATGTGTAAAATCTTGTTCGGTTGCGATCCTTTGTCAGATCCGTAACAGGTGAGTGCTTATCTGATTTGCATTTTGTCTAGAAGTTCTTGATTGGTATAAGAAATTATCAGAGCCATACAACATGACCATCTAATTGTGGGATGAAAGAAACTTCCTTTTATACAGAAGTTTTTACTACTTAGTCATATACGAAGGCATTGGTACACTGACAGCATTTTATTTACTCTTTCTACTCACTGCCCTGCCTAGTAAGAATTTAGTCCCTTCTAAAAGTTAGGATATCATCTTTTTTTCCCATCATATGATTCCTAACTCCTTTTCATTTAATACTTCAGGCATTAGATGCAAAAGTAATTATTTTTAAGAAAAAGAGGAGGAAGAACTACCGGCGAACCAAAGGACACCGACAGGTACATCATAGATCAGCTGATGAGGAAATTACTGTTTTTCTGTTCATTCACCTTCTGGTAATTTCTACTGACCTACCTTTTTTGTCCCCCCCTTCTTAGGAACTCACCAAGTTGAGGATAACTGACATTCAAGGAATTGAGAAACCTGAGAAGACAGACAATGAGAAACCTGTCAAGTCAGCAGTTAAGAAGTCAGAGAAGGTCGCTGTTGCAGCGTAGGAATGATTTTTTCCATGGTCATTTGCCAATAATGGTGCCAATGCTACTTCTGCATCATGGGCACCAGTTGGACATGCTGCTTGCTCAATGTATTGTCTGCCGAGTGCCAAGCACCTTTTAAGAGGGTAATACCATCATAGCACATGCTTTGAGTCTCAGGATTTTTCTGGTGATCCATTCCTGAATTCCTCCGGATTGATGTAATATTTCTAGGATCATGGGAGCATTAATCTTGCTTCTTATATCCGGATATGACTGATGAATCACATGTGGCAAGAGATCTTGTACCTAGATCACTGCGGGGCATCAGGGTAGAGCTTTTCTGTACTTCCTTTAATGGATCGAATGCTTATAATTTTGATTTTTATGTATTGCGACTGCGACATAGTGGGGATAGTTTCGATTCAATCTGCCTGATATATAGGGTTCACAAAGGAGGCATTGCCTTACCAGTAACTCCTTAGAAAGATGTGCGGTGCTGCGGGGTTCCACGCTGCAAAATAGTTTAGTGAGTGAAAATCATGCAAGAGATTGTAGCCGTGATTTACATTGTCGAATTGCTAATTTTCTATTAATCCTTATACCAGTTGTAATCCCGGCCTTAACTTGCACCAACTTGGATGAGATTTGTTGACATAGATGTGTGCAAATTGTTGCTGGTTTAGAGAATTAGTATCATATACGAAGAGGATACAGTGGATGTATCATAATTGAACGCCGGATCGACGAATAATCTATGACATTAAGGATCATGCTGTGTCGAAGAATAGGCGGGCGATCCATATGCATAGTTACATGACTTGGTGGGAAATCGAAGTTGTGTCATGCATTGTTAATTATACAAATTATAGATTGAAGTCGTGTTGCGCATTGGAAATTATAGATGGATCTCAACATGGTAGAGCCTTCAATACGATTCGAACACGGGAGATCGTAATACAGGAACTGTTAGTTTCGCAGCGGCCCATGAATACAAATGTGAAACCCTGTCATGTGAGAAAAAACAAGAAAATTACCAAAACTATCCTAAATCTATTTCAATTTTTTTAATTTGGTTTTAAACTCTTGTTTTGTTTATTCAATTCTAAACATTTTGTTATTATGTTTATTTAGTCCATTCGACCAATGTTGATCGGTCAATACTAACGTAGATAATATTTTAATAATATTTATGTTATTCGAATTTTTATTAATTTTTTTTTCTTTCTTTTTTTCTCCTCCTACCTCCTTCCTCCTTAGGGCAAGTCTTGCCCAGCAAAGACAAGGCCACCCTCGCCATGGTTGAGTGAGGCCTTGCCAGATTTGGTGAGGTCATGGCCTTTGGCAAGACACAATCTCACCAGATCTGACGAGGTCAAGTGTTGTCCATGGCCAACGAGGGTCAACTCTCACTAAATCTGACAAGGGAAAGTCTCACCTAGCCACTAACAACCCTCACTAGAGGCCACGCAAGGTTGTGACCTTTGACTTGGCGAGGTCGCCTAGCCATAGCCAGGCTTCCTCGAGGCTAGTGAGATTCGCAACTGACCTTGTCTTTGGCCGGCCAGCTAGAGGAAGGAGGAGGAAGTGAAGAAAAAAAAGAAAGAGAAAGAAAAAAAATATTAAAAATAAAAAATTATTCAACTATCTACATTAATGTCAGCCCACATTAGAATTGATTTGTCAAAATTGACCGAATTGACTGAATTTGTATAATTACAAAAGATTTAAAATTGAATTAGAAAATTTATAATAAATGTTATGACTTCTTTAGTAATATTCTCGCGTGAAACAAAGCATCAGCAATTTCCCCGTTGCTGCCCGGGTAGTCAATTCGCATGATGGCACTCTCGAAAGTGCCGTCCTTCATCCGAAAGTTATTTTATTCTGATTTGGAATCATCGTCACGTCATCGTTTCGGTGATCGCAACGCCCCATCTTGACCTTTTCCTCCATTCCGATTTGCTCACTTTTCTGAGTGAGCTTTGTACCTCTTTTGGAATTTTTTTCTACGGCTTCCGACGCAAAAGCTCGTGCGAAAAATAGAAACTTTTCCCCGTTACTTTTTCTTCTAAAGTAGATTATCAGTTAAACGAAGATATATCATCAACAAGTTTTTCTAGTGTTCTTGGGACACGAGTTAACCATGCTTTATTAAGAAAATGTCTTGATTTCAAAATGCACTAATCACACAACATGAAAAAATATAACATATTAACAATTACGATCTTTTCTTAAATGGGTATTTGATAAACGCCTTTTCAGGACATCCATTATCAAAATTTATAACAAATTCCATTCTCTCATTCGATTACCTTTGTCATCAGTTAATAATTTACTCACGTATAAACACATAAAAATAGAGCAATAAATAACTAAAAAATAAATTACCCTTTTCACGTATGGAAAAAAAGATAAAGAAATTGGACCTGAGCAAAATCTTAAGGGGAAGAAATAAGCGTGTTATCTTGCAACGTCATCTCATATTCCCATTTATTCGAGAAGAAAAGCTTGGGTGAGAACTTAGAACAATAAATAAATAAAGAGAAAAGTTTACCCTTTTGAGGGATGGAAAAATAAGGAAAGACATAAAATTAAAAAATTAAACTAGAGTTGGTATCTTTTTTTATTTTTTTTTGCAGTTGTAATATTCCCTATTCTCCCTTTCCCCTTTCTGACCTTGCCGGCCCAAAGATTCCTGCCTTTTTTAAGCTCTAAAAAACGTAAAACCCAATGGCCAAAAGTCTCCGCAAAAAGACAGAGATCTGTCGTCATCTCCTGGGTTTTTCTGCCGCGCATTTCTACAAATAGCTTCACTGCATCCCCCGTCAATGGCGTCTTGACACCCCTCGATCTCGCCGTCCCCCTAGCCACTGCCCATTTCCGTCGTTCCGTCCTCCGGCGAAGACCCAATGGAACCCACGTCCTCTCCCGCCGCCCTCCTCCTCTTCGCGGCCGCCTGCTTCCTGGGCGTCGCCGCGTCCGCCGCGAGAATCCACTCCGGCGACTTCGACTCCTATTACGACAAGCACTGCGGCGGCGTGGTCCCCCGGAAGCCCAAAATCGCCTCCGAATCGGCCAGCTCGTACGCCATGCTCCTCCAATTCTACGGCGGCTACTTCTCGGCCGATGGTGGCCGGCGGAGTGGGGCGGAGTCCGGCCATGATCTGAAGAGGGCGGTGTCGTTCGATCCCATGGCGATGCGCAGGACCGAGTCCAAGGACGTGATCAGTCTGCATGGGACGCTGGTGTTCGCGGACCCCAATGTGAGTGCGATCTTTGGGAAACCGAAGAACCGGAGATTGCGCCAATTTCACGTCCGCGGGCCGAGAATCCCCGTCAGGCGGGATATGGTGAAGTTCAGGCTTAATGGGTACTGGTCTCAATCTTCAGGTAAGCTTTGCATGGTTGGATCTGGCATGTTGTTTTTCAACCATAGTTTCAATGCCGTTTTCAAGCTGAATTATCCGCTGCAATCGAGTATTAACAGTAGTTTTGTTAGTGGGGTTTTGGAGAGCTTGGACGCTGGTGTTGGTGCTGGTGGTGCAGATCATTTTGGGACTGTATCTGTACTGGCTTTGAGAAGTGGAAGTGTCGATTATGAGTATAGTTTGATAGAGAGGGAGGGAGGGAGTGGGTCTTTTGGTGAATTCGATGATGGTGGAGGAGATAATTTGTCTAGTAAGAAACTGGGGCAAGGTTTGTGCTCGGCCTTGAAGTGGAATTCAGCCTTTGACTTGGAATACAGGAGTGTTTGTGACGGTGGTAAGTGCAACCCTCTTAGCACAGATGTCGGGTTTTTACCCAAGGCCATGAGCTTCACTACGATTCGATGTTTAAAGGAGGGTAAGATGCAATTGTTGTTGAACTTTCGAAATGATATGAATTTTTCTTATGGCTACCGTACTTTTGATCCTAGCACTACCCTAATCAGTGAAGGAGAATGGGATTCAAAGGCCAATAGGTGGTGTGCTGTTGCTTGCCGAATCTTGAACTTTTCTACGTCATTGACTGATGCTTTCGCGGGAAATTGCTCGATAAAGTTGTGCTGGAGATTCCCTGCCACTTTTTCTGTTATAAACAGGTATCCAGTTGTAGGATGGATGTGGAGCAATGAAACTGTAAAGGATTCTGGTTATTTTGATAAGATCAAATTTTGGGGTCACAATGATGTATCACCAGATGTCAAGTACAAGTACGGAGTGATGGGGAGTGTTAGGAAACCTTGTGAGTCAAAGGCTGGGAAGCATAAGAGAAAGAGATATCCGAATTCGTACTCATCGGATATGAGATTTGACATGTTAATCAAGTTTAAGAAGGGGGAGATAGTTTTTGGTTATTCTACTCCACTATTTGTGGGTGATAAACGTTTTTTACCATTTCATCTTTATGATGACAGTTACATGCTTAAAGCAAATCGAACGGAGAACACAGTTCAGCTAAACAGCAGCCACAGTCCCTTGCAGAACATCAGTTACACTATAAACTTCATCCCTCCAGCTACTTATGAGCAAGGTGGTGGATATTTTCCATCCAAAGCAGTTGATATTTTTGCAGAAGGAACATATAATGAAGAAACTGGTCGTTTGTGCATGATGGGCTGTCGCTATGTCACACAAAGTGGGGTGGAAGTGTATAAAAATGGCTCTATGGACTGTAAGATTCAGATCAACATCCAGTTGCACCCATTGACTGGGAAAGCAAATGAGAAAATCAAGGGGACTATTAAAAGCACTCGAGTGAAATCGGATCCTCTTTACTTTGATTTACTGGACCTAGCTTCAAGTTCAATGTATGTAGAACAAGCCGATGAGTCCATCTGGAGGATGGACTTGGAGATTGTGATGGTTCTTGTTTCTAATACTCTTGCATGTGTTTTTGTGGGCTTACAGCTTTTCCACGTGAAAAAGCAACCAGAGGTGCTTCCTTTCATTTCCATCACTATGCTGATTGTTCTTACTCTGGGACATATGATTCCTCTCCTGTTAAACTTTGAAGCACTCATGACAAACCGTAATAGGCAGAGCATTTTTCTCGGGAGTGGTGGGTGGCTTGAGGTCAATGAAGTAATTGTAAGGGTAGTTACTATGGTAGCTTTCCTTTTGGAGCTTTATCTTCTACGCATGACTTGGTCCGCAAGACATGGTGATGACAAACCCGAGGGCTTGTGGGTGTCTGAGAAAAAGGTCATCTTTGTATCTCTACCAATGTATATCGGCGGTGGGTTGATAGCTTGGTTCATTCACCAATGGAGGAATTCTCACCAATGGAGGAATTCTCACAGAAGTCCTTTTTCCACGCCGAGGCCGTATTGGTTACCAGCAAGTTTTATTTTGGGGGGGACCTTAAATCTTACGCAGGATTGGTCCTGGACGGTTTTCTACTCCCTCAGCTCCTGTTCAACTTATTCTTCGACTCTTCTGTAGAAGCATTATCTCGTTCTTATTATGTTGGGACCACAATAGTCCGTTTAGTACCCCATGCTTATGATCTTTACAGGGCTCACAATTCTGGCTGGAACTTCGATGCGTCTTATATATACGCAAACCATAGGATGGATTTTTACTCCCCTGCCTGGGACATTATCATTCCTTTCGGGGCTTTGCTGTTTGCTGTTTTCATCTACCTACAGCAGCGATTTGGAGGCCGGTGTATTCTTCCCAAGAGGTTTAGAGGGACTCCTGTGTATGAGAAAGTGCCAACAGTAGGCACTATTGAATTATGACAAAGCATTACATTGATAGAACAGTTTTTCACTTATACGAGAAGTTTTCCTTGTTTTCTTCCTTCGTCCCTGCCAGTCTAATGAGATAAATCCGAAACTGTCTTGTTTCATTTGATATGCTTTCTCCTTGGTAGCATTGCCATATCCATTGCCTTGGGGCTAATATTTGTCGTATCATCTCATATGGTGAAGCCTTATGTCGAGCTAAGCAACTGATCCGCAAAGGAAGTATGTACAGTCAGCCTTCGTGAGTAACTTCGATGCAGATTCTCACGCTTGTGTAGCAGAGACAAAACCATCGGTAGAATGATGATGAAGCTTCTCTTAGAAGAGGACAAATTTGTTTAAGCTGATCTCTTGCTCCCGACAAATCGTTTGTTCCTTAAGAGCTCGTTTCAACCTCTTTCGATCCGGGCAGATTGCTACACTTAATGGGGATTAATCGGTTGCCACTGTAATCATAGAAGATACGAAGAATGGCTAAGAGAGAATATTTTGTTATGACGACCACTCGATGTTTTTAGCCACATTTGTTGTCTAATTTCTCTGTTCCTAATGAATTTAGCTTATAGAGTAAAACTTTATTAATACATCATCTTTAGATAGATAATAGGTCAGTCTCGCCAATTGCTTCCGCGCCCTTTGAACTAGGTGAAGGCTTAGGCAAGAGGATCGGTAAGCATCTCACTATATAGAGTTAATGGGAATTGGATGCTCAGAGCCCCAAACGCCGCAAATGTTCCATTGATCTTTTGCTGTTCTTCACTGTACTTGGAAACACAATGAGGTTATAATAGATAGCAAAACGCTCGTTATTACTCCCTCATTCTTTCGGAATGACAGTTTCATAATCAAAATACAGGGGTGATTGTCCCTTAGACGACGTTAATAACGCATACCAACAACCAAGACGGCAAGAAATTCGAATTTCATGGATGATAATGTAGCAGACGACCAAATTATTCCATGAAAGACGAAGTAACAATGACAAGAACTCATTAGTACCATTATGAAGTCACAGCAACAAAGCACGATATGCACGAATGAAGTAGCGACCGGGTTGAAACATCTAATCTGGATGGCCATTTGCTTTCATGGGAGTAATCTGGATGGCCATTTGCTTTCATGGGAGCTTTATCAGACTCGCCTACATCTCCTCATCAGCCTGTATTTGCAAAGACACTTCGACAACCATTTTCTGTTCTTATCCTCACCAAGAGAAATTTCTTTCGCGTGATGTGACTTTCGTATTTAGCATTTTGTAAAGTTCTCTATTTCGAAATGATCGCGTGGGATTTCTTTTTCCACAAAAATTCCAACAAAACATGGACCACATGTATACCTTCTGGGTTGAACGAAACGACGTTGAGCATTCAAGCATAATGGCACACTTCGCCTGCAGAAACGAAGGAGAAAGTCCCACAAAAGACTGGCGCCAGTACACTAATGCCAATGTTGCAAATGACCAGAATTGGCTTGTGGCAGTGTCCAAAGCGTCCCATCACATTTCATTACATGCCATCAGAAGCAAAGGCATATAATCCCCCTTTCTCTTGTGAAATATATTTAACTCATGGCAACTTTTTAAAGTACCGCAAAAATTGTGAATTAAAAAGTAGCAACAGAAGCAGAATGAACCTGAACCGTCAATCCATGTCAATTTCTCATTAGGACAAAAATGTGCAAAATCTCATCTATACAGTACATGTTAACAAAAGCAAAAATTCAGAAAATCTTTTGACCTCAGGTATCGTATCTTTTGGCACATAATGTACAAAAACCCTATCTAAATTGCTCCATGCGATGTCATTCGGAGAAGTATTGCCAAGCAATCGCAATCCCAGCTACCAATATGATTTTTAGTATGAGTTTTAAACTAATAAAAGATGATGACCTCGCTGATGACTGTGACGTTACCACTGGTTTTCCTCCAAGCTTGGCGGACAGCTTACCAAGCAGACGAGACAGTGGACTGGACCTCTTGTCTGCAAGTTGAACATTCATAAGAAAAGGTGCGAAAGATATCACAATCTGAATAGGATAAATAGAAAAAGTTGCAGGTCATGATCATTTCCATTAAATGGCATGCTGAATAAAATGGATGAAAGATCATTGTAGGCAAAGGTATATTATATCTGCTGCTTTTGCAGGTAAAACTTATAAAGCTAACCAGATATGGTAGTAGGTTTGTGGAAGTTTTGTCTAAAACACACACACACACACACACAAAAAAAAGAAAGAAAGCAAGAAAGAAAGAAAAAGTAGGTTTATCGCAGTGAATATAATCTCAGGTTTCTCGCTGTCAATACACTTTCAAGGGTCATCTCAGTTCCTCGATATTTGTCCATAATGGACTAATGAGGCAAATAAGGTACTTCACATACATACATACATACATACATACATACATACATAATATATATTTAAAGCTGCAAAAATAGAGACGAAAAGTTTTCTAACAGTGCATCACTCATTGAAAAGAGAAAGGGTAAGACTACATTTTGGACTGCTACCAAAAACTTCAATAGCAGGCATTGCTCTAGGTATATATTAAAAATTCTTTACAAGATGAACAGACAGATTCTTGAATCCAGAGATGGGAACTGCAACAAATTTTCATAGTGATTACATGGTCTATCCTCATACTATCATGGTACTGAAAAAAGGTCGAACTTAAGAGTGGTGATGAAAGCAAGAACACCTCAAATCCAGAAAAGTTTCTTTTCGAAAATTGACTATATTCATCAAACCAACGACCCTGGTGTCAAGAAAAAGTACCTTTGCTTTTGAGAAATCTTTCCTCCTCATTGACACGTCTACGAAGCACGTTAAGCAGAGACCCAAAATATAATGCAAATACGGTGCATGTAATAGTGATCACATTGTAAGGCATGCTGAAATCAGGAGTTGTCAGAGGAACTAGCAATACTTCTGTGTAAGATCGAACAGGAATGTTGTCCTGTAAATGTAAAAAAATAATTCACAAGAAGCAATGAGTATGTTCTCTTCTTCACTCAGTAGTAATTAAAAAACAACATACAGCCTTTTAGTACCTCAAACCTAGACAACACCGCCGACTGTTTTGACGAGTTATCTTCACCAAAATGCATTTTCACGTGAAAGTTAGGAAATGTTATTACAGCTGGGGGGATGTCAAATCCCTGATTAGCATCCGGAGGATATTCATCAATGTGCAGAAACCCCTACATCAATAAAAGAAAGCATAACAATAAGAATCTGACATTGGAGAAATATGATTAAAGCAGGCGAAAATCAGCAGCAGCAGCATGTGGATGGCTCAACTTGGAATGCTGTATCTTTTTGGGAACCACTGAAAATCCTGATATGATAAAAAAGCCAGTTTTGCAAATGCACAGTCCATTCATGCCACAACCAAGATGAAAACAGAGAAGAAGCCCCTAACTAAGCAAAAGCCAGTGGCCTACCATTGTAGGAAAATACAATATAAAATCCCAGTGCAGGTTTTAACTCTTGCACCTGCTGATATAAGAGATATTTCAGTTCAACAATGCAAATAGTAGTGAATCTCTTTCTACCATGTCTTTAACTTGGAAACTTATCATTCTGTTGCTCCATTCCTTATCATCCTAAAAGGCCTTTGATGGGGAAAAAAAAATCATGCTATTATGTTTCTTTTGAAAATATAGTCTCAATGTTATATCAAGTATGGTCACTCACATCATCATCATCACCTCCTCTTTTGAAGGTGACATGATGCCATTGCTTAATGGAGCATCTCTTACGGATGCTAGAGTTTTGCAAATGCACAGTCCATTCATGCCACAACCAAAGATAAAAACAGAGAAGAAGCCCATAACTAAGCAAAAGCCAGTGGCCTATCATTGTAGGAAAATACAATATAAAATCCAAGTGCAGGTTTAACTCTTGCACCTGCTGATATAAGAGATATTCCAGTTCAACAATGCAAATAGTAGTGGATATCTTTCTACCATGTCTTTAACTTGGAAACTTATCATTCTGTTGCTCCATTCCTTATCATCCTAAAAGGCCTTTGATGGGGAAAAAAAATCATGCTATTATGTTTCTTTTGAAAATATAGTCTCAACGTTATATCAAGTATGGTCACCCACATCATCATCATCACCTCCTCTTTTGAAGGTGACATGATGCCATTGCTTAATGGAGCATCTCTTATGGATGCTAGAGAGATGAAAATGTCCAGATGTTGATGAGATCCCCTAGAATTTAAACAAGGTCGTGTTTCGCTCTTAATTGTGGCTTTAAAGCTTTCACTTATGGCTTTTATTGCATTTATCACCGCAGGTTGTTACTAAGATGCTTTAGCTGTTATATCTTACAAAAATGATGTAAAAAGGTGTAAGGGAGACTATAATCCAACACAGATTTCATGTTCTTGATTGTTTGACAAAACTTCTGAGATTCTGCATTTATTTTCACTTGCAAATAGAACAATAACCAAAAGAGTCTTAATCAATATTTTTTCACCAAAAATTGGAAAGATTTTCTACTATACTATACCAATGAAGAAGGAACCTACTGTGCTAATACTACGTGAATATTTATAAATCATTGCCATCATTTGTTAATGCAATGCATATGACTAGTGTTCTGCTTGATTGAGCGCTAAATAATCTAACAGAAACTTTCGTCTATGACGAGATAATTGAAACTGACAAGAGCAAGATGTCAAAGCAAACCTTGTCAAACTCCAAAGTGAAACCAGCAGAGTCTACACTACAGGGTAATTTCAGAATCATCTCCAACACCCCAGGAGATACTTTGTCTTCTGAGGGTGAAACGAGTATCTTCTCAATGATATCTGAAACCGCTATAGGCTTTCCATCCACAAACACTTTCATTGTATGAAAGTAAACCTTGATATACCAAGGCACAACTTGGAAAACATTTACATCCACTTTACAACTCTCTCCCATGGCTTTGGCATTTGTTAGTCCCTCCCTTGCTCTTGTTGATCTCAAGGAGATAGCAATAGCACCTCTTTCATTCCCACTTCCCATTAAGAATCGACTGACACGTAAAGGCAGTTGTGGGCATGACCAGACTAAAGGAGTCTTCCAAGTAAAGCCAAGATCAAAAGGTCCCAAATCACTGTGCTTCTTGACTGAAAATTCATACAAAATTGCTGAGGAGCCCTCACTACGAGAATTAACTTCATTAATCACCTTATCTGGCTCATCAGATAACACAAAGGCAGGATTACTGAGAAAACTTTCTTCCATTATACTTTCAACCCCAAGTTCCTGATTTCCATTTTGCAGATGTTTTAGTTCTCTTGCCAGTTCCCAATCAAGTTGGAGATAAACATTAGAAGACTTGGCAAGAAGACATGTCCCACTGATTTTCCTCCCAAAAAGTGAACTCATAGACCAGCTCGGTTGTAATTTATTTTCCCCATAATTCATTGAAATCGTCTTCTGAATGTTAGGATGAAGAACAACTGTAAGAGTCTGTTCGAGTATGATGCTTGAGTGAGTTCCATCAGAACTAGTCTTAACTGACCTCAATCTCAACCTCTGAGAATGATAAAATCCTCTATAGATAGATGGTCTGTCCATCAACAAAGATATCCCAGCTTTATCACGGCAAGGAAGGAGCTTTAACCATGGAGTTAAGTTTTCAGTGCAAACAGCCTCACGAGGAAGTGTGCCATACCTCAGGCTTCCTGAAGCAGGCCTGAAGCTCCATTCAGGTGCAGCATAAGCCGTTGAAGATTCAAGGAAGTTGATGGAAGCACAGAAAAGTCCTGAAAGACTATGGGTTAAATTCTTCCAGGAAGCATCAACATCATCTGGAGGGACATCAAAGACAGCCCATAATTCAACCCCAGGTGGCTTCGCATTGCTGCTTGCTATTGGTTCAAATCCACCCCAACTTTCATAATTCCACCGACCTTGTGTAAAAGACAACTCCATTTCTTGAATGTGAAATTTCTTGACCTGCCAAAACGTACCAATCTGTAAGTTATTTTGCATCCTAAAGATCCTACCAAAGAGCAGTTTCTTTGGAGTGTGTTTCGGAATAAGTAGGTTGAATGTAATCAGGTTAACACTGTAAAATGCTCAAACCCATTCACCACAATGATAGTTTACTAGAGTACATCTATTGAGGACATGAAATGAGATTTCACTCACTATTTGAGATCAGAAATGCAATAGAATAAAAATCAGATTGGTCAAAGCAAGTAAAAAGAAGATCCCAATTAAATTTAATTCCTTCCCACTGCCATGAGCTAGCCTGTCAAGTCAGCACCGATAGATGATGTCACTCTGGCATTTGAACCATGGGCAAGCAGTGATACTCTTGGAAGAACACATCCCTTTGGCATGACAACTAAGGGTGAGCACCGAAGCCCTTGGAGCCAATACTCTTGGAAAGACTTGCACAAGTAGTTCCCACGGATCCAATAGAATAAGATGGGGTCCAATTCATTATTTTCTGAACTTGCACAAACAAGCTCAGGTTCTAGAATATGATCTACATCAACACCATCAGGAATGAAGACATCTAGGGTACCCACTCGAACCAATATCACATGGAGAGTAAAAATTCCAAATCTCTCTTCATACCGATCCTCTTTTGTGTGCAGGGCACATAAATACTCGCTACAGTTTTCGAAATTTATAAAACCAATCCAAAATCCTACAGTGCAGATAACCTACCCACCTGGAACCACCCATCCGTAATACAATCAATTCAATGCCCCTCGTACACATTGACACAACGACACAATCAATTCAATGCCACACCCCCCCAAAACCAAAGCAAATTTCCATGATACTGTAAAGAACAACAGATCTCCAAATGCTCTTCCAGAAAATTCGATCTCGTTAACGAGTCTTAAAAAGAAACTAAATAACGGAAACACTATAGTTTTCCATGACAACCGACTCTCGGCATAATGAATGCAAGCAAGATCAGTTCTTTGCAAAATTAAAAGCATTCCTTATCAACAATGCTCAAGAACAAGCTCCTAGCGGCCCGAACCACCGCACGCAGACAGCAACATTCACAAAGTTGGGCAATGGCAGATCCGCAAATCAAAAAAAAAGAAGAAGAAAAAAACACGCGAAGACAGGCGCGAGTGGAATCGAGAGAGGGGGGCAGCGTACGAGCTGAGCGATGGATTTGGGGAAGAGGCGGTGGTGGCGGCCGTAGGAGGGCGTCTCGGGAGCGCCGGTCTCGAAGTGGAAGTGGGCCAGCACCTTGCGGTCGGGCAGCGGCTTCAGCAGCAGCGCCTCCGAGAAATCTTCCTCTCCCCCTCCTCCCTCTCCGACCGCCGCCGATCCGGAAGAGAACGCCGCCGCCGCCGCCGCCGCGGCGGAGGAGGAGGAGGAGGAGCCGCGCGAAGGGAGGAGGAGGAGGAGGGCGGAGACGAGTATCGAGAGGAACGCCATTTTTCGAGCCGCCGGAGAGGGAGGGAGAGAGAGAGAGAGATGGGGTTTCAGCTGCGAGATTCGGCGAGGGAGAACTCCATCGGAGGCGAGCTCGTCGGAGGAGGGTCGCTCCTCGCTTCTCACTTTGTTCGGCGACTGCGGCAACTCTTTTCTCGTTTTTTTTTTTTTTTTTCTTATGAAAAATGTGTGTAATTAACATTTTGAAAATCATCTCAATTTAAAAGTTTGTTTATTTGGGAAAAAGAATTTGATAAAGAATAATGTTTTTTTAGAAATCATTTTTTGGAAAAATATTTTTCTGTTTTCTGGTTAGAATATTCATTTTCCTAACTCTATGCAAGTATATTGACTTATCATTTTCAGTAAATTGATAGTGCAAAAATCCAGAAAATTAACTCATGGAAAAAAGAATTCGCTCATAGAAGCACTTTCTAACAAGGCTCTCACAATGTTTCAACCTCTCGAATATTTGCTTTGCACTTTTATGCTCTCATTGGCTTGAGACATCTTTTCAAGCAAGATAAAAATTTCATAGGAAAGGAAAGTTCCAAACCCAACATATATGAGTTTGAATGGGAAAAATTATTTAAAAAGTCATAAATCTATTATATTTTTGTTAAGGGTTAATGTTCGAAAACTCCAAACCTGGATATCTTTTGTGCGACAAATTTATTCCAAATTATTTTTTTGATCAACAAAAATCCCAAACTAATATACTTTTGATAAATTTACTCCAAATCAATACACTTATGAGAATTTTACCATATATTAGTTTTTATTAAATTTTACTATCAAATTATTAAATTAAATGACATGCGATAGTTGATTGGTATACAAATTTAGGATTTTACGCTCCGTTTGTCACAGTTCACAACTTTTGTGATTTTTTTTGTGGTATTAATATAATTTAGCGGATGGTATATTGGTTATAAATTTACCAGTTTGGGATTTTTGTGGTCGAATAAATTAGTTTGGAGTAAATTTGCCATAAATGTATCAATTTAGAGTTTTTTATGGTTCGTCGGGATAAATTTGTTATGAGCATATTAGTTTGGGGTTTTTCATGGTCAAAAAATTAAGTTTTGGTAAATTTGTCATAGATGTACTAGTTCGGGGTTTTTCGGGGTATTAACCCTTTTGTTAATTTAATTATGAACTTTTCAATTTTGCTAATTGAGTTTTAAATATTTTCACTTTTTGTCAATTGAGTACATCTGACTAATTTTAACTAGAAATCGCTAACATAAAAGTTGGTCATGCCACGTACGACTACTGACCTAATGTAGATAATTTTTAATAATATTTTTAAATATTTTTTTTTGAATTTTGAATTTTTTTTTGCATTTTTAAAATATTTCTCTCTCTGCTTCCTTCTGAGTTTTAGCAAGGGGAGCCTTCGCTTAGGTGAGGCAAGCGAGGCTTCTTCTTCTTCTTCTTCTTCTTCTTCTTCTTCCTTCTGAGTTTCAGCAAGGGGAGCCTTCGCTTAGGTGAGGCTTGGCAAGGGTCAAACTCGCCTAGGCTAGGACAACCTCACCAAGTGTCATCTGAGCATAAATGACGCTCGATGAGGTTGCGTTGGCTTGGGCAAGGGTTGTCCTTGCCAGATTTGGCGAGGGTCAACCTTGCCTAGGCTAGATCAAGTAAGGATTAGCCTTGCCCAAGTGAGGGCAACCTCGCCTAGTGTCGCCTTCGCTTGACCAATGCTCAACAAGGCCACCCTAGCTTGGGCAAGGTCAACCTTCGTTGGGTCTCGCTTGGCCATGCCTTGCCTACAGCAAGCGAAACCAATTAGCCCGACATGGCCGGTGGCTGGCGATCGGCAAAAGGAAGAAGAAGTAGCAAAAAAGAAAAGAAAGAGAAAAAAAAATTCACAAAATATTAAAACATTATTAAAAATTATCTATATTAGCACTTGCAATTTTAAGTGGCGTCGTCGGCATTCAAGTCAATGATTTTCTATCAAAATTAGTTAAATGGACTCAATTGACAAGAAGTGAAAAAATGTAGGACTCAATTGACAAAATTGAGATATTTATGACTGAATTAGCAAAAGTGCAATAGATTTAAGATTTTTTGGATAATTTTCCCGATTTGAATGGGTATGTCATAAATCCATTTCTAATTCACTTAATAAATAAGACTCTCTTCGTTCTTCATAAGAACTTCTTCTAGACCATACCCTCTTCTCCCACTCCCTCTCCGATTCTCAAAAGGCTAATGCATCCCAATTCACATGAGAGGGCCTTAGGCTTCAACCTAGTTGAGATGAGATGGTCCCTCAACCTACTTGTGGACGAGAAAAGGTCCGGTGGGCTTTGGACTCTGCCTGCCCCATTATGGGCTTGGCCTCAAGCCCAACGTATAATTGCTCGAACTTCTTTTTATGGTAACATTTTGCAAAAGATATAGATAACTTCACGTTTCATGATTTATGGATAACTTGGAACCATCTATATTTAATCTAAATCCAAAGTCGGAACCCATTTCATGATTAATGGATGGTCTGAGCAAAACTTTCACCACCATCTTCACACTCCCGTCCATAACCTCGCCGGGCTCCCTTACGGACTCGACAAGTCAATCCATAGAGTTATCCATTATTCAAAGGCAACGCTTTAATAAGAAAAATTGCCTAAACACACAAGGATCCATATTCTGGTGCAGGCCGGATAAGATTTGGGTTGTTAAATTTATATTACATATAAAAATGAATTAAAACAAATTAAATAGATCAATTTGAGTCGGATTTTTTTACCTCATTAGATCCGCCCGTTTGACGGACCTAGTCATGACACTCTAAAAAATAGCCATTTACTTTGGGATCCGGAGGAGATATAGTTGCTTTGACTTTTTTTAATTTAAATTATTTGCTGAGATCAGCTTGGTCTTCAATGTAGCGCACCCAAGCTTGTAGAGGATATGAACTAGGTTGCACGGACATGGACATGTGACATGTGACACGATACGCCACGGCATGCCAATACGTCATTTCTCAAAAAGTAGAGAATTTCGACACGTTCCGACACGTTATATATTAAATAAGTATTTTAATATATAAATGTATAAATAACTAAATAATAATAAAAAAGAGCCTATAATTAATCTATACTAAAAACATTAATCTTACATTTGTTAATATCATTTGTTGTTTTAATTTTTCAAATTCAACTACATTTCATTGTAATAAACTATAAAACTTGGAGGAAAAAACAAGTAATCCACGTTCCACTATTCGTTTTAGCTTTATTTTATTTTATTTATATTTTTATATTTAGACCCTAGAAGTATTGGAAATTTGTAAAAATAACACTGCGCGTATCGGAGTCACGTGTCGGAATTTCCGACTTGCGTGTCGAAGCGTGTCGGAGCATGTCGGATACGTGTCGGAGTGTCGGACACGACACGAAAAGTCTCGGAGTGTCCGTACAACCTAGGGTATGAAAGTATGGTAATTTATCATGAGGAGCGTCATTTGAGAAGTCACCATTATCTTGTTTCCTCAAACTCCGTGTCCAGTCTGATCCTGGATGGTTTTCTGCCATGCCAGATACTGCTCAACTTGATTGTTATCTCAGCGGCGAAGGTTGAGTCTCCTTCCTTTTCCACCGGGGTCGTTACAGTGCGTTCGCTGCCCCACGCTTACCGTCTTTATGAAGCCCATATTTACACGGGACAACTTGACTTAGTGTACATACAATTGCACCACAGGGTCAATATCTCCTGCACTATTTGGGATATCATTGCCCCTTGTGCTGGTTTTCCGTTCGTCTTCATTTATCTGCAGCGGCGGTTTGGGGGCTGTGGCATGCTTTCCCAGAGGTTTCAAGCAAGTAATGTGTTTGAGAAGAAGCGGCGAGCCATGTCGACTCGAAAAATGAAGCCGCGAAAGAGAAAGCATTCGCAGCACTCGATCACTTATAAAGTGATCTCGTTTTGCTCGAGTCTCATCACGTGTAATTCTCATTCGTTTCATTTACATGCGATCTTGAATTTATGCTCGGCCATCCTATACAGTTGGGCATGCCTCGATTAGAAAAAGAAACCGTGACTAACAGATTTCAGAGAGGTCCTCCGTGGAGCTGGTTCTTTAGGCGATCTTAGTCCCAATAAGGGCACCGGGTTAACTATTCGGAAACTCAAGCAGATAACAAACCTGCACTCTGCTTTCTTCAGTCCAAAATCTGAGGCCTTCTTTGATGTATCCATTTTTCAGTGTGGGATGTTGTTGATTTGGAATAGTCATAGATATCACCAGTGTAACATCGCCATCTTCGCATCTCTTTGGAAGAGGTCCAATACTAAATTATAACCAGGTTAAGGGTAACAACCATCTAGGAATATTCAAAGGGCAAACGTCTCTCTCAAGTTCCAATTATGTGAAGATTATTCCTTCACTCAGCATCTGTACAGACCCCCAAAAGGTGAATTTTCACCCTACCGCAACAAGTCGCAAGAATCAAATGACACCCAGCTTCAGTTTGGACCACATCACCAGAAATCTAAACATGAATATGACCCATCCTTAAAGTGGTGAAACTGGAGCTTGTCTCTCACGACAATTTCCCTGTTGGCGACAAGTGAAACGAACTTAAATGCTAAGTGATAGTCTTCACACATACGTAGATTTTTTACAACCGTGATGGTCATGCCATGGCTAGTTTTCATTAGCCCAAATGCAACAGCAAGCTTCTCACTATGAAATCTAAGTGCATATTCCCTTTCCTCCCCTTATAACTCATGCATCAATGAATCGGCCAATGGTACATAACCAGCCTGGGTACATCTCAACATCAACTCATCCAAATACTCGTATACGATATTTGTTTCAGGATGAGACTTGTTGCCCATGCTAAACATATATGTCTTTCCATCAACTTCTATAATGCTATAACCAACTTGCTTTCTCAGCCCTCTCTGTATCATCATGTTTCTAACTCTTTGCACTCTGTCACTCCGACCAGGCAAGGCATATATGTTAGAAAGCCTGACACAGTGGCCTGGATTATCCGGTTCACTATCTAAGAGATGTTCAGCAACTCTTACTCCCAAATCAAAATTCTTATGCATCTTGCAAGCCCCAAGCATAGCAGTCCACACGGCCGGTGGAGGCTCCGTAGGAATTTTTTTTCAATAAACTCATAATCGCCCAAGCATATCAACCATGCATACATGGCGTTCTAGTCCTGGCCCTACATCATATTCTTCCTTCATGCTTGCAAATGCATGACGCCCCACGTCAACTAGCCCAGCATGAGCACCACCACGAAAGTGATTTTGTTAGGCCATGGGCCTCTGAGTCGCGTTTGGTCAAATAGTTCAATTGCTTGGTTTCCACATGTTGGGAAAATCTGGCTTCGAATTTGGTTAAACAATGAAGAAGGATATTCAGAGTATTCAAGTCAGACTTTGAGGCGTGATATAACTTTCTTTAAGGATTTATTTGCCTCACAACGTTGCTAATAGTCATCGGGAATGAAAAATCCTTCAGGATACAACAAAGTCTCGGATGAGAATACTAGATAGCAATTCTAGTATTTTTCTAGGGTCTCTTTAGGAAACAATTGAAAGAATGGCTGTAGTTTTTTCAAAAAGAAAGCTCGAAAAGATGAAAATGATCACTCTTAAATGGTTAGTACTAATTAAACCACGGGCGTGCAGGAGTGAAAAGTGCTAATCGCGCACCTACACGCGGGTATGATGGGGTCTAATCCCACCCATTCATTCCTTAAGACATACAAGGAAACCACACAGTTATAAATTGGCCTACTTCCTCCCACTTTTCCTATGTGAGACAAGGAAAATGCACTTATCTTGTTTTGATAAACAAACCTCAAATACCACATCCATTTGTTGCATAGGCCGATATCATAGCTGTCCAAGCAATAACATTTATTTCCCTCGTCGAATCAAAAACTTCCCTCGACTTGGTAACATTTCCACACCTAGCATACATATTGATTAGCGAAGTGCCTAACACAACATTCATATCAAACCCATCGTCCATAACATACTCAACGCTCCCAACCCCCTAACTCAACGCTCCCAACCGCGCACAAGTAGCCAAAACTCCCACAAACGTAGTGGAATCCGGCTGAATACCAGATTCCCTCATACGATCAAGCAATTCAATTGCCTCCTTAGCAGACCCATTCTACTCGTACCCAGAAATCATCAAATTTCATGTAATAACTGTTCTCTCCCACATTTTATCGAACACCTCATGAGCCACATTCAAATGACCTGACTTCGCATAAAAGTGACTAGAGCCTATTGAACATAATGATCCGACCCAAACCCACAATTAATAATTGTAGAAGTGTGCACAGAAAGTTGTGGAGGTTTGAGAGTGGAAGGGGGTAGATGTGTTTCTAAAGGATGGTTTTTTCTCTCAATTGGCTCACAGGAGTAGCGTCTCCTACCCAAATTCCGAATGATTTTAGGGCACAACAGTTCATTTTCACAAATACTAAAGCTGATTCCTGGAAAGAGCCAATTTGTTAAATTTAGAAACCTTCCTTCCTCATTAACGCGAAAGCTATGTACAGCAATCTCTGCATAATTTCCACTGACGGAACCTTCCTTCGGTTGGTCCTCAGAATTCAAGATCTTGACTTTTTGTTAATTGGTTGACTTGCACGTTTCAATGACAGATGACCCCCCAACTGATCTTCTCGACTAGGTAACCCGCCCCTTTTGTTGACCCGCCACCAACGCCCGTCAGACAAAGGAACCTCCCATGAAAGACCACGCATTTACCACCCAATCGTGTTGTCACTTTCGACTCAGCATTGTTGGACCGGCGATTCCCCGAAGACCGCTGGCTAATGAGAAATCAAGATTTATCGGTTCAAGGAAAGACTTAAAGAGTTGCTAATTCACCCATGTCAAAGCCATTGCTGCGAAAGAAAGAGCAACCACATTTGAGTTGCATAAGCGGAAACTCTTATAAATGTTTCCATATGTTTTGCTTCTTCTCTCCGTCTCATTCAGCCCCTCTTTGTCCACAAGCACCGACACCATCTCACCCGGCGAGTCTCTCTCCGGAAACCGGACATTAATCTCTCAAGGAGGAACATTTGAGATGGGCTTCTTTTCACCAGGTAACACTGGTAACCACTACATTGGCATTTGGTACAAAGGCTTACCTCAAAAGACTCTGGTTTGGGTCGCAAATAGGAACCGTCCGGTGTTTGACCGGTTCTCCTCGGAGTTGAAGATCCTCTGGGACGGTAATTTAGTCATACTCGCTTCATCCAAGCGTCAAATCTGGTCGACCGGTTCGACATCACTCGTGCCTAATTCAACTTCAGGAGTGCTCCTTGACAATGGAAACTTTATTTTAAGGAAGACATCGGATGTGTCTAGTGTTGCTTGGCAGAGTTTCGATCATCCCACCGATACGTGGTTGCGAGGTGCCAAGTTTGTATATCATTCACGTACCTCTGAACGGACAGTTTTGGTGGCTTGGACAGATTTAGATGACCCAGCTCCCGGGATATTTTCTGCAATGCCGGCAGCAGAAGGAAAATTTCAGTTATCGCTATTTAACAGGTCAGAAGCCTACTGGAATGGTAGTGACTGGAATGGGGATAATTATGGGCTTCAGCCTTCACTGACAGTGGTAAACACGATAAACTTCACCTACGTTTTGAATGAGAATGAGACCTATTCCAAATATTCCTCAGTTGCTCCTTATAATCTTTCTAGGATAGTGCTTGGACCGACAGGGCTGCTCAAGCAATTAGTATGGGCAAAGCATATCCAGGAATGGAAAGTGCTTTGGACACTACCAATACAAACGTGTGAGATTTATCCCTTTTGTGGTGCTTCTTCTAACTGCAATCAGAGTGATGCACCGGTTTGTGATTGCGCTCTTGGACACTTAGATCATCTGAAGCTGGAAGATCATATGGGCCGATGCAAGAGGAGAAATGCGTCGAAATGTAGTGGTGACAGGAAAGATAATTTTTTCCTCATGCCTCATATACAATTGCCGAAAAATTCTGATTCGTTCATGGTAGAAAACATTGATGCATGCAGGTTATTGTGCTTGAGCAACTGTTCGTGCAGTGCATACGCTTACATTGCTAACTGTCAGATATGGACGGATGAGAAATTTTTGGTTCAACATTCCGCCAGTGATGCAGTTTTTAAAGATTTCTATGTCCGGATTGCGGGGTTGGAATGGAAGGAGGAGAGTAAGAAAAAGGGGAAACCCAGTTTGAATTTCATAGCAGCAGTTGTTGTGTCCTTAGCTTTTCTCGTGCTTACTGGTGTGTTGCTGGCGACTATTAGGACAAGACAGTTTGCTCGTGCAGTGGACGATCATTTGCTGCATTTTGAATATCGAGTTCTGAAGAAGGCAACAAAGAACTTCTCTGAGAAAATTGGGGAAGGAGGGTTTAGTTCTGTTTTCCGGGGAGCACTGCCAGACTCAACTCCTGTAGCAGTGAAGAAACTTGCAAACCAAAACCAAAGTAACAAACAGTTCCTTGCGGAAGTTAGAACTATCGGAACGATACAGCACGTCAATGTGGTTCGACTGCGTGGCTTTTCTGCAGAAGAGTCGAAGAGGTTCCTAGTTTATGACTACCTTACAAATGGTTCGCTCGCAGCTCATTTGTTTCAGAAAGGTTCCAACACCCTCGATTGGAAAACCAGATACAACATTGCCATTGGGATTGCTCAAGGATTGGAGTACCTCCATGAGAGGTGTCGAGATCGCATCATACACTGTGATATCAAGCCGGAGAACATACTTTTGGATTCAGAACTCGCACCACAGATTGCTGATTTCGGCCTTGCGAAGCTCGTGGGACGGGATGCCAGCCAGGTAATTACCACCATGAGGGGAACCAGAGGGTACCTCGCACCAGAATGGATTTCCGGAGGAGCCATTACTTCGAAAGTGGACGTTTTCAGCTATGGAAAGATGCTCTTTGAGATCATATCGGGAAAGAGAAACATTGAGGAGCTGAATAGTGATATGCGTGATTATCTACCACTTCGGGTAGCTAATTCAATAGCCAAAGGAGAAGAGGTCTTGCCACTTGTGGACCACAGACTGAAAGGACTCGTGGAGATGGAAGAATTGTGCAGAGCATGCAAAGTGGCTTGTTGGTGCATTCAAGACAGCGAGAAAGATAGACCAACTATGTCTCAGGTAGTTCAGATTTTCGAGCGGGTTATGGCAGTAGGAAAGCCTCCAATCCCAAGAATTTTCTTGCAACTGGTAGGAAGTGATGAGATTGAGGCATAAAACGAAGCACTGTGTCCTTTCTTTGATAATTCATGGGCATGGTGTAGCCCCAATCCATCCTCCTTTGAGTTTCCACAGTTACAAGCTGTGTACCCCCTTGGCCAATAAATTACGGTAACCTTTGTGGCCACTGGAAATACAAAGACGAAACAGAATGTCGCCGATGGACTCACTGGTCTAGGATCTGCATCATGCTTTCCAGAATTGCAGCTCCAAACCATTTAATACCCATATTTCTCCATCCTCTCGCAGCAGAAGATCCAGTGAAGGAGTTGGTCATCTATTCAGCTTATGGGTATGCTCCAAATGAATTAGATGAACTGTTTAAACAAAACAATGCAAAATCTTTGCCCACTTGTTTAAACATTATTTATATGAGCAATCCCTCCCATCAGAAACGGTTGACACTTGAAAGTTGGTAGAGGCTCCGGCCATAGAGGCAAGAGTCATCCAAAAAGCGGCATTCTTTAATAGAAGGCAAAAAAAAAGTTCACTCTGTGCACACCAAGTAGCTGCGTTATCAAACAACTATTAAATAACCAAGTCCATAAGATTATCTCCATTTTTCGCATCAACCGTTGTGGGACTCAAAACTCACCTATCTGGAAAACCACTTCTTATACGTAGGTTGGCCAGATTGTACTGCAAAGGCTTTGGCTGTTCCTGGTCCAGATCCTTGTGTTAGTCTGCTAGAGACACGCAGCCATTTGGGCTGCCCTGGTGCTAAGGATCACTGTCCATGTTTGAAACATTTAGAGCACAAGACTTTCAGCGTCATATTCTCTTTATAATATTCCATTTTAATGCATGTAACTAGATACATAAAAAATTCAACTATAGAATCGCAAGATACTCAACTACAGCACCTCGACTTAATTAACTGCTCTAACTAATTGAATGCATCGTAATATAGCCAGATTCAAGTAATTTACCGATGAAATTTGATTAGCCTATGAGCAGCCTGACCTGAAAAATTTCAAATGGTTGCTAGTAAAAGAACCGACCGTAAAGTATTCGGTGAATACAAGAGAGTCTCACTAGCCTACGCGGAATAGTTTCATTTTATATGCGAGAAGCACTCTTCATTTGCCCTCCAGCGTCCCACTTAAATACTGTAACTATCATCCGCTCACTCTAAGCCCTCCTCCCAAAGACGGTACAGACGAGTACTACCGTGAAGTCTGCGAGACAGGGAGACATCCTGACTTGTGGATCTACTATTGTGCTCCTTGCGAATATGAAGATCACGTTAGTTGCATCTGTCCTGACGTCCCGCCTTGTCTTCCTGAAGCATTGTCTCCTGGGAATGTGGAGTCCTTGAAGGACGTCCCTTTGTCCTGCGAAGGTCTCGTCTTTGATCACATATTTCCTTACATGGTTTGCTTGGAGGATAAGTGGCAGAAACTCGACCCTCAGCTGAGGGAAATTTCAGATTCCAAACTAGCTTGGTTACTGGAAGATGGCGACATCTAGTCCGCCACCAAATTCAAGTGAAACTTAGCTAAAGAAGGTTGCTCGAAACTTAGCTAAA
Source organism: Eucalyptus virginea (assembly GCA_014182375.1). Taxonomy (NCBI): domain Eukaryota; kingdom Viridiplantae; phylum Streptophyta; class Magnoliopsida; order Myrtales; family Myrtaceae; genus Eucalyptus; species Eucalyptus virginea. Next base: position 44,362,641 of record CM024518.1, read on the forward strand.
GAAGGTTGCAATGAGCACGAGGCCAACGTCTTACCATCAGATCTTCCAGTTATTTATTTATTTATTTATTTATTTATTTATTTATTTATTTTCGTCTGTTGAGTTTTTCATCCTGCTTCTCTCTTAGGTCTCTATGTTTGCGAAAATAATGTTATGAATGTGCCATCTCACTCTTGTCCTTTCCTCGGCATGACATCAACTCATCTTATAGGTCATTTGGTTTTATGAATTTTCTGTCTAATCATCTTGAAGAATTAGCATCTCGTTCATCTATATATGCAGACTTTTCACCAAATTACTTGAATATTTAGCAAAGTATTCATCTTTACACCAAAGTGAACAAAAAGAATCGAATGTTGTTGGTACCTGTAGCATTCTTGCCAAATATCTTGACTTGTGCTCTTTAACCATCTGCGTGCATTCGTGTCCATTGTGGTCAGGACCGATGGATACTGCCTGAGGTAGAAAAGCATTTTCATAAGTAGTAGCCCATTGTAAGAAGACTCGATGAATGCAGCAATTGGTGCTACTGGCCGAGGGTCTCAAAAGAACTAGCATTTGGCTGGACCGAGCTTGGATGAGGGGTGACTAGTCCTTGGCCCCCGTCGCAATTCTTGGCAGCCCATGTTTGCCACTGCGATTATATCCTTTCCGTTTCCGTTTTCGTCCTTATCAACGATTCCTAGGAAATCAAGGAAGGCTATGGCTGAAGCACTCAAAGCGTACTTGACTGAAACAGAACAAAACAGAGACCGAGCTTAGTATGAACGGAAGATGGATGCATAATAGACGACCATCACATTTATTTCATTCCACAAATATACATGCTTACCAGATGCTTTAGGAAGCAAAGTTCTGGCTGCATCAGTTTGAGGGAAAAAGAGAGCAAGTATCACATTTGGATATTTTGGATCAAGTAAAAATAAAATAAAGTAAAGGTGGGGTTCACTAGCAAAAGAAAAACTAAAGAAAAAGAAAAGATGTTTGACCTAATTAACGAAGGGAGAAAAAAAGGGGACGCTTGGCAAAATAAAACGGAGAGATTGTGAGCTCTCGTGCGTGCATAAAGAAAGGGAAAAGAAAGGAGAGAAAAGAAAAGAAAGAAGGAAGTTTTGTGTGCGTGCCACAGTGACCTCGCCAAACTAAAATAACTTTGTTTAGCAACACCCGGAAAGTGCTTGCACCTCTAATTCGTCCAATCGGAGTAATTTTAGATTTAGAACTTGAAATTCGCAATTATGTGAGACTTGAGTCACGAGTCTAATTTTTGAGATGTTAAGCTGTGTATATAGAATGATAGTTTAGGTATTGTGAAGCTGTATGATTTTATGGATCTTGATTTGAGCTTATGGTTTGCTCAAAATAAAATTTCGAAGTTTTCCGTGCGTGATGAACAATGCGCATCCAATAATTTTGGGGCTGTATTTTATTGATTTTCAGCTTAATTCTAGAATGGTCAAATTGACGTCCTTATAGTATTTGGAAAGAGCTTTCTATAGACCATATGTTCACTTGAAATGGAGTTCTATAGGGAAAGTTATGGTGCGATCAAATTTCACGCCCAAGCTCCGAGTTATGGACGGTTTTGAGTAATTACTTTGGGCGAGCAACTTGTTAGTGTGTGGGAGTCATTTTGTAAGCATTCAATCTTAGTTTAATTAAGTCATAGTTGAGGTAGCATTCTACTCGATTTTAACATTGTTTCTTGCTTATTTGATAGGATTGTGAGTTTGACGATTTAAGTAATCTTTGTCGTTTGAACTTAAGTGTTTTGAGGTGAATGCTGCTATCACTTCTAAGAATTTATAAACTCATGTTTTTAATGTAATTAAGGGGAAGAAGTACACCCCAAGTGCCAAAACTTGGCATAGAGGGACACTTAAAGTGCCAAAATCGAAACAAAATAAATCACTTGAGTGTCTGACGTGTTGATTTTCTGATAAAATAATTGCAAAATGGCATTGTTTTGCATGCTGACGTGGCTAGACAATGCAAAAACGATTTTGTTTTAGTGCTGACGTGATAAAAAATTTATAAATTTAAATTTAAACTAATTTTATTTAAAATATTTAAAAATAAAAATACAAATATTGAGAGAGGCCGGGGGAAGAGAGGCGGCTAAGGGCTTAGCCCTTGCCCTGCTACTTCTTTTTCTTGAAAGAATCTCGATAATTTTCCAATTTTACTTAACACTAGTCCTGGAGAAATTTAATAAGAAAATCTTTGAAACCTTGATTGAAATATAAGCATTCGAATCTATATATATATAATCACACAAATGTAACACACACACACACATAAGGGGAAATTTTTTTTCCTAATTTTACGTTTTTTTCATTGTCTTTTAAAGATAAAGACCAAGAAAACACGTGATTGTTTCCCCTGTTAAAGAAAACTTGAAAGATCTTTCTAATAAAAGTAATAGCCTAGAGAACAACTTTTGAAATTTCAAGGTGAGTTTGTTTAACAGAAAAATTAAAATTTGAAAAAAAAAATTTCTAAAAAATGATTGGTAATACTGTTTAAAAAATTTAATCAATAGAAAATGTTTTCATCATTGACAACAATTTATCCTTAACTATGTTGATGATATAAAAATATTTTTCATTCATCATTTTCATAAGCAATATCATCAATCCTTCATTGGAATTTTTTTTAAATAATTAATTTTTCATGAAACAAATAGACCCTTAGCCTGTAAAGAAATATATAGTTATGCTATAGTTTTTTCATAGGTAGTATATCGACAATGTCTAATAGTTACGAAATAGAGAAACATTTTAAGGTATTTAAATCTGCATAGTGAATTTAATTCTGCTATACACAATAATTATTATTATGCTGTCTTCATACCATCCAAAAAAAATTACTTCAATGTTAGTGAGTTCTGTTAATTGATTCGTTAAATATGTATTAAAGAGTTGATATTATTTCTCTGACCTAATCATGTCCCCCTTATCAAAAGCCAATGCAGTCATTTGGATTCCATAACTTTTTGTATATTCCACACTTCTAGATTTATGTCACAGTCACCATTGCAGCTCCTGTAAGAAAAATCTTAGATTCTTTTCCTCTCCTATTTTTTTAAATGGCAAAAGAAGGTCATTTCTATTCACATGCAAATACAGCTTGAGAAGTTTGTTCTTTTCTGCATTATCTCTACCTTGCCCAAGCATCTGCATCTTTCAAAAGGTTGTCTTCTTTGCCTTATGCTTTATGTAACTCAAAGGAGTACATCTAAGATTGTTCGATCTCATCACGTACTTTCTTTCATGATAAAACTCCAGTATAACATAGTATTTGTTGAATCACAAATCACTTTAAGTCGGAAAAATATTTCTGATTAATTTGCTGCACATTATGTACTTAATCTTGCTTTTTTCAATATGACTTAAGAGAAATTCGCTAATCAAACTAGAAAACATAGATGACAAAGTTATCAATATGTCAAAAGCATTATTGCTTACTTTTCTTTATTTATAGAAATTTCCAAAAGCAAAAACATAATCTCACTTTGGTCTTATTCATATCAGTCTATTGACAATAGAGTATTCGATCAATTACTTTTCAAGCATCTAATGATCTCCCACTCTCATGTCAACGCCGTCCTGACTTCCACCAACAAAACAAAAAATTGGAAAAATCAGTTCCTCATAATTGTGTAGCCTTAATGACTACTTGAGGCGACTGTAACATTCTTGATCTTTTTTTTTAGACTCATTGTCGTTAGCAGTCATATCTTTTGGTCCTGCAGCTGGTTTCATTATATCTTGGAAACAAACGAGCTGCGGAATCACAAGATGTTGACTGACAATGGCAATGGTGAGAATAACTAAGATTGATTTTTGGAAAATCACTTTCCTATATATATTGAAGAAAACTCATACTCACTCGTTTGGTTCTTGCCAAGACGTCACTCGCAAAGTGATTAGTTCTATGAAAACCAATTTCAACAGAAATCCTTATACACAGAGATACACTGGTCACGCCTAACGAAACCCTAAAACCAAGAAAAGCTCAAAAAGGAACTAATCCGTGCGCTTTTATTCCAAGAAAAAACTGCACCGTTCCTAAGAAGTTGATGGCTTCAGTGATGACCTTCTCCTTTGATCTCTCATTCCACGAATGGAACCAAGTAATGGCCACTCCGTTAAACTCGAATCAGTGCTATCTACTGTGAAATTGTGGCCGTCTCCTCTTTGTCCGTGAGACCTTGCCATCGATTCTTCATCATGAATCTTCATCGTCCTCCTTCGATCACCGTCGTGACCTGGGGTGTTCCCTTCCTCTTGCCCGACTTCTTCTGGCAATTCTGACAATCTTCTTGCTTTTGACGGATGGCTGCTTATGATAATTTCGCCTACATAAACATCATCGCTTTCCCTTCGATGCGATCCATCTGCCAATTCTGGATCTTCAACCATCACTATTTGACCATTAGGAACCACATTCTCTCCCTCTCGTTTGGAGTTGACCCTCGCCCTACGATCATCACCAACATTACCGTCTCTTTCCCTTCGACATGACCCCTCTGTCGATTCTTGATCTTCAGCTGTCGCTATCCGACCATTAGGAACAGCATCCTCTCCCTCTCGTTCGGGGTTGACCCTTGCGGCTGGATCATCTCGTCCTTGATCAGCAGCATTACTTCTTTGCCAGAAAAAAGAAGTACTCGTGTGGAGTTTGCGTAAATAAGGAAAATCCCGGTACTGAAAAATCAAGTCGCGGATGTGATTGCGACGGTCTTGATCTATCTTTAAACCCGTCGGCATTACCGCTCGTATCTTGAAAATCTTCTTTTCGTTCCATCTCATCAGAGAGAGAATAGAATTATCTCGGTTCTCTTGGGAACAAAGACTGGTGGAGCTTCAATGGAAAAGTCAAATCTTTGAGTTGTGATTTCTTTCGAGACACCTGGATATAAAATACAGAATGACTTGTGGAGGTTTAATTTGCAAATACCGATCTCTTATACGAAGCGTGAACGGAGCGCCGGGTTCTTGAAAGACGGTTATTCGTTTTTCTCACTTTTGATCCCTAGACTTTCATGAAAGCTGAACAAGTTCAATGTACAGATTAACATTTATTGTTTCCTTTAATCATGAAAACCAAACACATAATACACAAATTAGTCAACAAAGCTGTATATCTTGATGCAATAAGTGCTTTCGCATAACTTTCTGAAAAATAACCATACGACGAGATGATATATTCGCTGGAATGAGAATAACTAGGGATGAATGTGGAATATTAGTCATTTATCAGAAAGACCGAATTATTCAATGGTTATTGCAAACTGACATCACTTAGCCATTTTGTGGCATTAAGTAGGGATCACTTACTATTTAAATACTCATTTTTGCAGTTAGACATATCGTTAGTTTTACTAATATTTTGAACCAAGCTTATCATTGTCGGCATTATTCGAACTCGAACCTTCCCCACATTATTTTTTTCATACTACTCTTTTGGTGCTTTCTTTTGTCACATTTTATCATGATAAGTCATTTTGGTGATTATGCAATCTGACATTAATTTGGGAAGCAACATAGTTATTTTTTCCTAAGTGGCTCACTTTTTAGTTTTACTCGATAGTTTAACAAACTTTCAACCAAAAGTAAAATAGTTTTACAAACTCTCCCCCAGATTACTTAACTTTTCCAACAAAAAAAGAAAACGAAAGAGACTTACTTCCAGAATTACATTACTTTCACTGAGCACAAAGCTAATTTCCCAGCCAACTTCCCCGGAATTGGGCCGTGCCCAGAGAGAGGACAGCCTGGGCCCAATGGCTGCCCCCCCAATGGACAGAGGCCCGACCGTGCCTGTGCCACCAGGCCCACTAATGGCTGGCCCGGACTCGTTCAAATGTTGCATATGTGACTAACTAAGGTGATTGCGACGTTCCTGATCTTCTTAGCCCTAGCTCATTCCATTAGACAAGAGGAGTGGAGAAGTCTCTGGGTTATCAAGGAAACAAAATGTGTAGCTTCTATGGAAAATTGAAATTCTACGTAGAGATTTCTCTATATGATACTTGGATATAAGATTTAGATTGGCTTGTGAAGGTTTAATTTGTATCAAGGAATTATAAAAAAAATAAAATTACTTTGGTGTCTAAACTATCTACGTAATTGTTGAGAGTTTGTAGTCTTTTCAATTTTGAAGAGCTTGTTCAATTATTGCCCCTATTTTCGAGGATTCTAATTCGTAGGCAAGAACCATCTTGCATGTTATTGCAGCGACTTCTTTTTGACCAAAAAAGGATCATGAATAATACCTTTTTTTTCACTTTCGAATCTACAATAGTCCATTATTTTTTGTAGTACAAAATTTTAGTGGTTAGAATTACATTATTACTAATAAAGAGAACCTTTAGTTATAATACAAACCTGTGTAGTTATAATACTGGAAGAAATATTTGCTCCTCTCTATTTTCTGATTAAAAAAAAAGGAAAAAAAAGAAGAAGATCCTGTGCAGGGGTAGTAAAACTAGTAATATTTATAGTAGTAATAGAAACACCCGAAAAACATGTGACCATCCAAATTTCCAAATAAAAGAGAACAGCAATAATAAGAGAACACAAAAAACTAACACCACCTCCATACGTGCCCATCGCCTAATCTTATTGTCACAAGAAAATCCATCCGTACTTGTTCTTGCCAAGACGTGACTCACGAACTAAAAGAGATAATTCCATGAAAGTCAATTTCATGAGAAAAAAAAAACTTATACACAGAGAGAACCAACCAAAAAAGTGCGAAACAAAACCCTAAACTAAGAAAGCCCACGAAGAAAACATAAAAACAAGCGAAATTATCAACCTAATTATTCCTAAACAATTTGCAAATCAATGTGGATGGGAGACAAACTTTCCTCCCTTCTCCTCAACTTTTATGGTCCTTTCCTTTTTGATGGTGCTGCTCCATCGGTCGATTTTGGCTTCACGGGTAAGCCAAAATATTCCTCTGGTGTTGTTGTGAAGAAGGAAAAATTATGGCCATCATCCCGATTGAGAACCTCCTTGGCATCCCGATTGAGAACCTCCTTGGCTATCTGGAGAGCGATCTTTCCATTGAAAAGCTCATAAGTATTCTCTCCACTGTTGTCGTCTCTTGGTCCATTCCTAGGTGTGGTCACCAATTGTGGGGAATGATTTTGCTGTTGTTGGGCTGCAGCGGAGGAGATGGGTTTCGTTGAGAAATTGTCTCTAAAGTGTAAGTTGTTCGAAGACATGATTAATTGAAACAATGTAGCTATGGAGTTTATGAAAAATTCTCTTTCTTTGGTCAGGGGATTATATACCCAAATTACATGATTCCTAAATCTAATAGGCAAATGTTTTCTAATCTGATTATAACTACTAGTACAAGTTGCTCTTAATTGAATTACTGATTTCTTTGGCCATGCTTATCGCATATTTTGATATATCAAATTTGGACTCTATCTCAATATATTGTTTGCAAGAAAGGATATAGATAAGTTCCAAAGGGATGGAGGCCTAGTTCAAGCCTAATTTTTCTATTAGAAGTCTCATATAAAGGAATTTTAATAGATTAATTTTCGATCCCAAGGCTAAGGTTTATTCCTCTTTATCCCTTCTTTTTGGCTATCCTTTAAACCAACGATAGGAATATATATTCTGTTAATTAAAGCGAATCGTGTCACGTGACTCAATTTCATGTGAAGTTATCATGAGGCTCCTTTTGTTGTTCACTCTCCATTGTGTTCTAGAACAGACTTATGTTGATAAGCTAGAATTTTGCCAAATAATTTATGAATTTAGATTTTAAGAGATAGTAACTATATGGAGAAAATAAAATACAGATGACTATACAAAGTCGTAAAAAAAGTTTATTGAGTATGTTATATAAATCATGGAGTTAGTTGGAGCTGGAGCATGAAAAATATGGATATATTTTATGGGGGAATACAGGATCGCACTATGCTTTATACATATGCTTTTTATTTGACACTTGCTTTAATATATGAGTTGAAAAACTACACCAACTCATAAATACTTGATGTTAAATTAAATAACTTGATGTTATTTAAACAAACGACAAGTTAAATTAAATAACTTGAGGCGACTATAACATTCTTGATCTTTTTTTTTTTTTTTGACTAATTGTCGTTAGCAGTCATATCTTTTGATGTTGTCACTGGTTTCATTATATCTTGGAAACAAATGAGCTGCGGAATCACAAGATGTTGATTAACAATGGCAATGGTGAGAAAAACTAAGATTGATTTTTGGAAAACCAATTTCCTTTATATCAATGGAGAGAATAACGAGGGTCTATTGAAGAAAACTCATACTCACTCGTTTGGTTCTTGCCAAGACGTCACTCACAAAGTGATTAATTCTATGAAAACCGATTTCAACCGAAATCCTTATACACAGAGAGCACTTGTCATGCCTAACGAAACCCTAAAACCAAGAAAAGCTCAAAAAGGAACTAATCCGTGCGCTTTTATTCCAAGAAAAAACTACGTCACTCACAAAGTGATTAATTCTATGAAAACCGATTTCAACAGAAATCCTTATACACAGAGAGCACTTGTCATGCCTAACGAAACCCTAAAACCAAGAAAAGCTCAAAAAGGAACTAATCCGTGCGCTTTTATTCCAAGAAAAAACTGAGCCGTTCCTAAGAAGTTGATGGCTTCCGTGATGACCTTCTCCTTTGATCTCTCAGTCCACGAATGGAACCAAGTAATGGCCACTCCGTTAAACTCGAATCAGTGCTATCTACTGTGAAATTGTGGCCGTCTCTTCTTTGTCCGTGAGACCTTGCCATCTATTCTTCATCATGAATCTTCATCGTCCTCCTTCGATCACCGTCGTGACCTGGGGTGTTCTCTTCCTCTTGCCCGACTTCTTCTGGCAATTCTGACAATCTTCTTGCGTTTGACGGATGGCTGCTTAGGATAATTTCGCCTACATAAACATCATCGCTTTCCCTTCGATGCGATCCATCTGCCAATTCTGGATCTTCAACCATCACTATTTGACCATTAGGAACCACATTCTCTCCCTCTCGTTTGGAGTTGACCCTCGCCCTACGATCATCACCAACATTACCGTCTCTTTCCCTTCGACATGACCCCTCTGTCGATTCTTCATCTTCAGCTGTCGCTATCCGACCATTAGGAACAGCATCCTCTTCCTCTCGTTCGGGGTTGACCCCTGCGGCTTGATCATCTCGTCCTTGATCAGCAGCATTACTTCTTTGCCAGAAAAAAGAAGTACTCGTGTGGAGTTTGCGTAAATAAGGAAAATCCCGGTACTGAAAAATCAAGCGGACGTGATTGCGACGGTCTTGATCTATCTTTCAACCCGTCGGCATTACCGCTCGTATCTTGAAAATCTTCTTTTCGTTCCATCTCATCAGAGAGAGAATAGAATTCTCTCGGTTCTCTTGGGAACAAAGACTGGTGGAGCTTCAATGGAAAAGTCAAATCTTTGAGTTGTGATTTCTTTCGAGACACTTGGATATAAAATACAGAATGGCTTGTGGAGGTTTAATTTGCAAATACCGATCTCTTATACGAAGCGTGAACGGAGCGCCGGGTTCTTGAAAAGCGGTTATTCGTTTTTCTCACTTTTGATCCTTAGACTTTCATGAAAGCTGAACAAGTTCAATGTGCAGATTAACATTTATTGTTTCCTTTAATCATGAAAACCAAACACATAATACACAAATTAGTCAATGAAGCTATATATCTTGATGCAATAAGTGCTTTTGCATAACTTGCCGAAAAATAACCATACGACGAGATGATATATTCGCTGGAATGAGAACAACTAGGGATGAACGTAGAACATTAGTCATTTATCAGAAAGACCGAATTATTCAATGGTTATTGCAAACTGACATCACTTAGCCATTTTGTGGCATTAAGTAGGGATCACTTACTATTTAAATACTCAATTTTGCAGTTAGACATATCGTTAGTTTTACTAATATTTTGAACCAAGCTTATCATTGTCGGCATTATTCAAACTCGCACCTTCCCCACATTATTTTTTTCGTGCTACCCTTTTGGTGCCTTCTTTTGTCACATTTTATCATGATAAGCCACTTTTGGCGATTATGCAATCTGACATTAATTTGGGAAGCAACATAGTTATTTTTTCCTAAGTGGCTCACTTTTTAGTTTTACTCGATAGTTTTACAAACTTTCAACCAAAAGTAAAATAGTTTTACGAACTCTCCCCCAGATTACTTAACTTTTCCAACAAAAAAGAAAACGAAAGAGACTTACTTCCAGAATTACATTACTTTCACTGAGCACAAAGCTAATTTCCCAGCCAACTTCCCCGGAATTTGGCCGTGCCCAGAAAGAGGACAGCCTGGGCCCAATGGCTGCCCCCCCTAATGGACAGAGGCCCGACCGTGCCTGTGCCACCAGGCCCACTAATGGCTGGCCCGGACTCGTTCAAATGTAGCATATGTGACTAACTAAGGTGATTGCGACGTTCCTGTTCTTCTTAGCCCTAGCTCATTCCATTAGACAAGAGGAGTGGAGAAGTCTCTCGGTTATCAAGGAAACAAAATGTGTAGCTTCTATGGAAAATTGAAATTCTATGTAGAGATTTCTCTTTTTTTTTTTTTTTTTTTTTGGACAAGGTAGAGATTTCTCTTTGAGATACTTGAATATAAGATTTAGATTGGCTTGTGGAGGTTTAATTTGTATCAAGGAATTATAAAAAAAAAAAAATTACTCTAGTATCTAAACTATCTACATAATTGTTGAGAGTTTGTAGTCTTTTCAATTTTGAAGAGCTTGTTCAACTATTGCCCCTATTTTCGAGGATTCTAATTGGTAGGCAAGAATCATCTTGGATGTTATTGCAGCGACTTTATTTTGACCAGAAAAGGATCACGAATAATACCTTCTTTTTTTTTCACTTTCGAATCTACAATAGTCCATTATTTTTTGTAGTACAAAAGTTTAGTGGTTAGAATTACATTATTACTAATAAAGAGAACCTTTAGTTATAATACAAACCTGTGTAGTTATAATACTGGAAGAAATATTTGCTCCTCTCTATTTTCTGATTAAAAAAAAGAAAAAAAAGAAAAGAAGAAGATCCTGTGCAGGGGTAGTAAAACTAGTAATATTTATAGTAGTAATAGAAACACCCGAAAAACATGTGACCATTCAAATTTCCAAATAAAAGGGAACAGCAATAATAAGAGAACACAAAAAACTAAGACCACCTCGATACGTGCCCATCGCCTAATCTTATTGTCACAAGAAAATCCATCCGTACTTGTTCTTGCCAAGACGTGACTCACGAACTAAAAGAGATAATTCCATGAAAGTCAATTTCACGAGGAAAAAAAAAACTTATACACAAAGAGAACCAGCCAAAAAAGTGCTTAGCAAAACCCTAAACTAATAAAGCCCACGAAGAAAACATAAAAACAAGCGAAATTATCAACCTAATTATTCCTAAACAATTTACAAATTTATGTGGATGGGAGACAAACTTTCCTCCCTTCTCCTCAACTTTTATGGTCCTTTCCTTTTTGATGGTGCTGCTCCATTGGTCGATTTTGGCTTCACGGGTAAGCCAAAATATTGCTCTGGTGTTGTTGTGAAGAAGGAAAAATTATGGCCATCATCCCGATTGAGAACCTCCTTGGCTATCTGGAGAGCGGTTTTTCCATTGAAAAGCTCATAAGTATTCTCTCCACTGTTGTCGTCTCTTGGTCCATTCCTAGGTGCGGTCGCCAATTGTGGGGAATGATTTTGCTGTTGTTGGGTTGCAGCGGAGGAGATGGGTTTCGTTGAGAAATTGTCTCTAGAGTGTAAGTTGTTCGAAGACATGATTAATTGAAATAATGTAGCTACGGAGTTTATGAAAAATTCTCTTTCTTTGGTTGGGAGATTATATACCCAGACTACATGATTCCTAAATCTATTAGGCATAGGTATTCTAATCTGGTTATAATTACTAGTACAAGTTTCTCTTATTTGAATTACAGATTTCTTTGGCCATGCTTATCACATATTTTGATATGTCAAAAATCAAACTCTATCTCACTAAATATATTGATTGTTTTTGTTTGCAAGAAAGGATATAGATAAGTTCCAAAGGGGTGGAGGCTAAGTTCAAACCTAATTTTGCTATTAGAAGTCTCATATAAAGGAATTTTAATAGATTAATTTTCGATCCCAAGGCTAAGGTTTATTTCTTTTTATCCCTTCTTTCTGGCTATCCTCTAAACCAACGATAGGTATATATATCCATCTCTTAATTAATTAAAGCAAATCATGTCATGTGACTCAATTTCATGTGAAGTTATCATGAAGCTCCTTTTGTTGTTCACTCTCCATTGTGTTCCAAAACAAACTTATGTTGATAAACTAGAATTTTGCTACATAATTTATGGATTTAGATTTTAAGAGATAGTAACTATGTGGAGAAAATAAAATACGGATGACTATACAAAGTCGTTAAAAAAGTTTATTGAGTATGTTATATAAATCATGGAGTTAGCCGAAGCTGGAGCATGAAAAATATGGATATATTTTATGGGGGAAGATAGGATCACACTGTGCTTTATACATATGTTTTTTATTTGACACTTGCTTTAATATATGAGTTGAAAAACTGAACCAACTCATAAATACTTGATGTTAAATTAAATAACTTGATGTTAAATTAAAAACGGCAGCGGTGTAGGACAAAAATAATATTCACACTTTTAATATCTTGAAAGTTGCGTTTGTTTCACTGAAAACTTCACTATAAAGGAAAATATTTTTCATCAAAATCATTTTAAAATAAAATAGTTAGTTTTCATTCATTTGGTTATTTAAGAAAAGTAATTTCCTTCTCATTAGAAGAGAAAGTTGTCTCCTCTGATCTAAGGTTTTTTTTAGGGTTCATGGAAAAATGTTTCCAATAAATTTAGTCGTTTTTCATCATTCAAATATTGGAAAGTCAAAAAACAATTTCCTAGAAATAGTTATAAGCAAAACAAGCGGAAAAGTAATACTCAAACCCCATACACTAAATAAGGAAAACTGGATTTTCACGTTTTTATCAAGGAGAGGTCAACGATTGTAACTAAATGGGCTAATTTATAAATAGGGTCATCTCTCCCATATTATTATCATCTCATATGTTCAACATAAGAAGAATAATAGAGCATTCTCTTCTAAAATACTAAAAAAGTGAGTGATAAATCGAGATAATGGCTGAGCTTAGGTGACCCTAGTAAGAGGCGAACAAATCAAAGGAACCCTTGCCATGCCATCATGGAGGAGTCGTGTTTCATTGGGAGATGCCTCCAGAATGCGCGAAATTCCAAGGCATGATTAACAAAAATAATTAGCTATGGAGTTTATGAGAATTCCCATTGGTTTGGTCTGGAGGATTTTACACCCAAAACTATCTGATTCCCAAACCCTAGGGAAACGTTTACTAATCCAATTATGACTCCGAGTACATGTGGGTCTTTAAGTGTTTGGTATCTAGATTGGTTTAAAAGCCTTAATTGGCTTATCAAATACATAGACTGTGCTAAATGAATTGCTAACTAAATAGTAATTTAATGCTTAACATTAACTTAAATAAAGTACATACCCCAGCTAGATAGTGGAAACATGGCATCTAATGTTGTTCCAGGGAAAGGCATGATTAATCCTTTTCAAATAAAACTCTTAAGGATTTTTCCAACAAATATTCGGTCCTGCTATAATTTTTTTATAAGTAAAGCGACCACGGGTAGTAGTTACTAAATATAGAAACGTTTTAGATTATGTAAATCTACCATGATTGTTAATATGATGTTATACATACTAATTCTTATTATACAATTGTCATACCAGTTGAATGTATCATAATATAGACAATTTTTATGTTAATGATTTCTTAAAATATCTCATTGTTGATACCTAATTTTTGGCTACCCAGTTAGTCATTAATTACATGAAAAATTAGGGATCGATCCCAACCCTAAACAAACATACTATTAATAGATAAGCCCATACCTTTGCATGTTTATTGGATCGGCGGCTAATACACTTAAATGAATGGACTTGAATTCAATTAATTGAACCAAGCTCATAAGAGTTTTAATTTTTGGCCAAGCCCATAGGACACTAAGGGGGTCGAAATTTGCATTATAAGACCCAAGTCAAAATAATTGATTTTTTAAATGACAGTACTTGGAAAACAATTCAGAAAATTGCCTAAGATGAATTACGAAATAGAAGCCCTAGGTTTGTCTTATAAAATAGGTGTTTTAGGGTTCAGGGCGCTTGATAAAACACGCGGCGGAGCTCGATCACATTAGAAAGAGGGTTATGAGAATAAAAAATAAGCAAGAGAGATTCACAGTAAATAAACAAACATTTTCTTTGTGTAAATGGAAAAAAAAAACAAATATTTGTTGAAGAAAAAAATATATAAAGTTCTGATTGTTTCACGAAAAATGAATAATTCGAAAGGTATTTTACTAAAAATGATATCATGTATAGCTTGAAATAATTAGTTGATAAAAAATGTTTTTATGACCGACAACAATTTATGCCTAAACATTTTCTTGGACAGTAAAAATATTTTTAGTTCATTCATTTTTGTAAGCAATACAAGCGATCATTTTTAGGGAAATGTTTTCTAAACCATTTGTTTTTTTCACCAAAAAAAAAAAAAAATGCACCCTAACTTACATCTAATATTTCATCCTCCCTTTTTTCACCCACTTGTATTGAATTTGAATGTCAATGACAACCTCGTTGTCCACAAGAGATTGCTAAAACGGTGAAGTTGACAATTTTGATCGGGTTGCGAAGGATTCTTAATTAAAAGTCAACCAAAACTGATCAAAAAAAAGAAAAGGAAAAGAGTTGGAAAAAGAAGAGTTGCAAGAATCAAAGGAAATACAAACAATAAAGGATGTATAACATATAATTACTTGAGCGTTAGTGGTTCTCCCTGTTAATTGTGCCTAATCATGAATTGAAATATGAAAAAGTCAAGTATAAAGTAAAATTATCTTCAAATCTCGGAGCATCTGTAATGGAGTTGAAGCAAAAATGGTATAGTTGGTCAAGGATGAAGGTCGAGGAAGGAGGATCTGCGAGAGGTTGTTATATGGTGGATCATCCTTGGTGGGAAACCGCCTGTATAATGGCCGTAGTAGGCTTTATATTGACGGCGAAAGAGGAATTGCCAAATTTGAAGGGAACACTTACTATTATATTTAGTTTTATCACAAAACCACATATCACTTTAAATGTATTAGGGTCATTTTCCCAAGTATAGATAGCGTTCGACTCTGCTTCATACAACTTAATACAATTTATTCGAGATATAGTATATTTCATAATGAACAGTGTTGATTAGTTCCATAATATATACAACCAATTGATATATAGGAAATACATATCAAGAGCACTTGTCGTAATTATATTAGGTCTACTATGACTGGAAAACATTATTGATTGCACACTAATGTAAAATAATTTAGTTACACTATATTAGTCAAGAACTGAGTTAAAAACTTATGCTAGCGAAAACTATATAGGAAGAACTCGAAACAAATTATATTATAAGGAAATACTCGTTATTGCTTAAGGTTAGAATGATAAAATCTTCCCATACTTTTGAGTCAAAAGAATCCTATCAGACTAAGAAAAAAACTAAAGAATTAACCAAAAGAAGAAGAAGATATAACATGAGTTGCTCTTCCTCCCATATACGTAGTATCCAAGATTTCCAAACAAATGATAATGGAAAGGATAAGAGAGCGGAAGAATTATCTCCACGTCCATAATCTTTCCAGGAAAATCTACGACTACTGTTATGTGTATACGTATAATGATGCACTTTTCCTCACAGCCGATGCTATTTTCACAAGAAAACTCATCCTAATTCGTTTTGGTTCTTGACAACATGAACAAAAAAGTGAAAATTCCATGAAAATCTGCAACGATAGTTTCTACCAAAAACCGTATGCAGACTCACAGAGAGAACAATTACGAAGGAAAGTATCTGACATAACCCTGAACCAAGAAAAGCCCAAAGAAGAAACTAATCCTCATGCTCTGTGAGAGAGTTCCAAGAAAAGGCATATTTTCTGAAAGGTTCATGGCCTGTCTCACTCTGGCTTCCGTGATGACCTCTTCTATCCCTCCCTTTCTTCTTGGCTTCCCTCTTCTTCTTCTTGGCTTCCCTCTTCTTCTTATCTTGTTCCAATAAATAATTGAAATCTAGCCCATTCAACAATGCTTCTGTGCCCGGCTGCATGATCGACGTCTCTCCTCTATCCACGTGATCTCTCCGTCGATTCTTGATTGCAAGTGTTGCCCTTTGATCCTCCATTCCACGATCTCCCCCTAGTTCTGGCCACTCCGTTGAACTCAAGTTAAAGCTACCTAGTGTGACAACATTGTCATCTCTTCTTTGTCCGTGAGATCTCTCCACTGATTCATGATCAAGAATCGTCGCCATTTTATCACCATCACAGTCACAAGCGTTCTCTTCCTCTTGTTCGACTTCGACCCTCTTAGATTGATCATTGATAAATGCCATTTGATCATCCCCACAGCTTCCAGGAACACTTGCTTCCTCTTGTTGAACTTGGAAATTCGTACTTTGATCATTTTCAACTTGCTTCCCTTCCCCAACTCGCTTTCTTTTCTTGCTTCAAACGCGACATTGACAGCCTCATACAACTCCAACCCACAGAACTCGGCTAACGACTGAGTGAATGGGTCTTCAATGGACAAGTCGTTTTGTATGAGGATTGAATCTGGAGATTCCGAATCTCTCGCTCGTTCCATTAGACTGGCAAGTAGGGATTCCCTCGATCTTCTCAGGGACGAACCGCCGGTTCGATGGTGAGTATCATACCTTGATCTCTCCATTTAGTGATGAAGCGTATGAAAAATTGGAGGAATGGGGAAATTTTTCTCAGAAAATCTTGCTATCAGATGTGTTATATGGCTTTGTGTAGCTTTGCAAATAGGGGAAGTCTTCTATGAAGAGTCAACTGAGCGCCGAACTTTTCAAAAGCATTTTCTTTTTTAAAATTCGGTCCCCTATTTGTTTCCTCTAAATCAAGAAAACTGGACACATTTTACGAAAATTTCCGTTTTCTCTGTTGCACTTTCTTGAGCAGGTATTGAAAATACATGAAATGCATATATTATATATAGTTCGTTATATAACCGCTTGTGTGGCGGCGGCGGCGGCGGAGGGTTTCGTATTGACTGCAAAAGACGAATTGCCAAATTGGAAGGAACGCTTACTTTATTATATTTGTTTTTACTACTAAACCAATAATGATTTCTCTACAATTTACTTTATTAAAGTGTATTATGGTCATCTTTTCTAATAGTTTGCTTCATGGTGTAATATATATTACCACCAGGTCTTCGCTTCACACAATTATTTCTTTCGAATAATCTATTTTTGCACTTATATTTGGGATATAGTATATTCAATGATGGAGAGTAGTTCCATAATTAGTACAACTAACATATATATAGGAGTCGTTGATTTATTTTTTATAATATGTGGGGTTAATACCATGAAAAAACTCCAAAATAGTACATATATGGCTTATTTATCCTAAATTAATTTCTGAATCACTATAAAACTCAAATTAGTACACATGTGATAAACTTATCCTTTGTCAGCTTCGGTCAAATTTTACCGTTAAATTGCCGACGTGGATAACATATGATGATGGATGTGGCAAGTCCATGTGCAAATCCATAAGGGAATACAAAAAAAAAAAAAAAATCCCAAACTGGTAAATTTGTGATAAATTTACTAGAAATTGGTATACAAGTAACAAATTTATTCTCTGTTATTTTTAGTAACTCTAGTGGTACTTTTGACAAAGTGGCTTGACCAAGCATCACTTATATGGCCTAATCATTGCTTAATGTAGCATCTCATGTAAGGATATTAACAATGGGTTAAGCCCTTAATAACTAAGGGCAAAAGACTGCAACCAAGCAAGGCGGAAGTGATGACAGGACTAAATTGATACAAATACAACAAGTTTATGACTTTTTGATACTTTTCATTTATTTGTCAATTGCATTATAAGCAATAGCATTATTCATTTAATAATGTTGGTTTAGTTTTCCATCTAGTACATCAAATCAAGTACCAATTAAAATACTGATGCATAAAGCAAAGTGTGCTCCTATCTTCCCCCAATAAATATATCCATATTTTTCAAGGTCCGGTTACTCCACGATGAAATTAATCACTTCTATGTATCATACTCAATAAACATTTAAAATGACTTTGTATAGTCCCTCTTAATATCTCCATATAGTTATTAACTTTTGAAATCATTGACATCGAAGTTGGTGGCCAAATTAACTAAATCATTCGTATGTCAATATTCGGAACATATTAACAATGAAAGACATTAGTGAACACCCATTTGAACGGCTGCATGTTACAATGTTGAATCACAAACATGTATATGACCATGAAAATCAGATGCATTGTTGAATTGTTTATCTCAATGGGTCCAACTTTAATTTCACTCTATACAAAGAACATTGAAATCTATAAACCACATGAAGCTTAATAGAACTTCAGGATCAACGAAGCCCTCAAACTTGCCAGTCTACCATCTCAGACCGGGCTGGTGAGGGTCGAAGTACTGAGCAATGACATGGATCGGGTTCTTTCATGAATAGTAACGTCAGCTACTATCAGTTTCACTAATAGCTAGCGTTTGACTACTGATCGATCAGACTAATATTTGTAGAGGGTCAGCAAAAGTATGTGATAGACATATGGATACACGAAATTACATGAAAATACTATCAAATTGGCCGAGTCGCCAGCGATATTCATCTCGCCGAAATGATGCATTACCATATCTTCAAATTTATAAATTAATGATGACCATTTTCTTATCCTATTCACTTTAAATTTACACTTACCCAAACTTGTTTATCCTTCTCTTAAATGAAGATTCTAAAACTATGTCGATAGTCATTTCTCACGTAGGAATTTTTTTTTTTTACGTCACTCTAGTCTGCTAATTTCAAGAAACATGATATTTGTAATTACTTGTTTTGGAGTTGGTCCGTTAAAGGTATTCCTTGACACTGATGAAGTGATATTTAAGAGTATAATTGCCCCCGCCGGCCTGGCTCCCAGTTCAGTTATATTCCCTTTCACTCGACGGCGAGAAATCAGCGAGGGCGGCCTCGCTTCATTTGGCCGAGCACATGAAGCTAATATAGTTGGTCACTAGTCAAGTTAATCGCATAATTTATTACCAAACTAAACTTACGAAAAGAAGAATAGTTTTGAAAGATAACTGCGATGCGAGATTGTAATGGCCAACTCCTAATAACGAAGGTCAATGACAATCACTGATTACCTGATTGGTAGTAAGATTTGACCATCACAAATAATCTAATCCAAACTATTTAGGTATTTTTATCATAAATTCAACACGTAAACATTCAACTTGATTTCTAGGTAATTTAGAAATTAACTCGTTGACACAATTTACCATCGAGGTTGACCTTGTCGGCCACCGATTGAGTAACCGTGAATAATTGGTGGAGCTAGGTGTTGAAACGATTAATAGTTGAACAAAAGTTAATGGACGCTGCTAAACATGATCTAAATAATATTTATGTATGGGCATGTTAATTTATTTAAAAACCAAACAAGTCATTACATATCGGTCACCTACTACCGTTGAATTGGTAACTTAATTCCTAAACGAATAAATATGGGTGGACATACTACCTTTATACTTTTTTTTTTTTTTTTGGTCAAAGAAAGGCATATATTCATAGAAACGTCATTTTACAACCGGCCGAAGGGCGTCGACATATATGAGATTCATCAAAATAAGAGGAGGGAAGATATTCCAATTGTGGGCCAAAGTTGCATCTCGCTGGGCCTTTGCAGCCCAGTCTGCAACTCCATTTGCTTCCCTGGGACACCACCGAATCGTAAGATTAGGGAATCGCGGCAGCAGTTCTGCAGCCTCCGCAAGCAGGGGACGAAGCTCCCATGGTGCAAATGTCCTTCCTGTGATGGCATCCACAACTGATCTACAGTCCGATTCCATCACAATCGTAGCGTTCTGTAAACCCTGTGTTATCAAGTGCTGGATCGCGAAGGAGAGGGCTTGGAACTCCGCTACCAGTGCTGAAGCAACAGGAAAACGTTTGGTGTAGATCTCGGTAAGTCTTCCGTGATGATCTCTAAAAACCGCAGCCATAGCACCTTCTGTGCTCTCTGGTTGATATGAAGCATCAACATTGCATTTTAATGTACCCAGATCAGGCGGTCTCCAGAGCTGGTTAGGGTTCAGGTTGAGCGCAGGTTGTCGCGCAGAGGAAGGTGAGGTAGAGGTGATCTGGTGAAGCCTCGTCTCCGTCAACGCTGTTTCGACTACCATGGAAGAATTAAGCCGTTGATTGCGGAAGAGGTAGTTGTTTCGCGTTTTCCAGATGTGATGTGCCGAGACATTTGCAAGAAGCTCTAAAGAAGGTGAGTTCGCTGTTGATACCGATTTTGCAGCAAGCCAAACATCAAATCTATGGGTGTGCTGTTGCTGAATGTCAATGTTGATTGCTGGATGAGTCCAAATAGGGCGAGTCCATGGGCACAGTAGTATTAGATGTTCTACCGTTTCTGGAAATTGCTGATTGCATAACTGACAGTAAGGATCTGAAGTAATGCTTCGGCGGAATAGGTTTTCTCGGGATGCTATTGCATTGTGACAAAGTGACCAGAGAAAGGTTCTGACTTTAGGGGCAGTTTTCAAAGACCAGATTTTGCGCCAGAGAGGAGTAGGTATCCGATGAGAGGTTGATGTTGTCTGGTTGTTATTGTGGCTGGATTTGTCTGTGATAATGTGATAGTTGCTCTTGACTATGTGTTTACCATCCTTTGTAGCTGGCCAGACCAATTGGTCTTCTACATAGAGAGGTCTAAGTGGGATGGTCAAAATTTCTTTAATAGTGGGCTCATCTAGAATGCGATGTAGCAGAGGTACATTCCAGGTATTATGAGTAGCATCTATTAGGTCAGCCACTAACTTCGGGTCCTCTCTGTTTGCAGGACCAAACAAAGTTCCACTTTTTAACCATAGATCTTCACGGATACAGATTTTCCTCCCATTGCCTACTGACCATCTAGAATATGGTAGGATAGCTTCTCTACCTGTTAGAATACTCTGCCAAACCCATGAGGGACGACTGCCTTTGGTTGCTGATTTAAAATCTGTGTTGTGAAAATATAGCCCTTTGAAAAGTTGAACCCATAAAGCCTGAGGTTGTTGGACTAAACGCCATGCTTGCTTACCGAGCATGGCGTTATTAAATGCAACGAGATCCCGAAAGCCTAGTCCTCCTTGATCCTTACTACTCTTAAGTGTATCCCAGTTTTTCCAATGAATACCTGCCCTATGCATATCCGTTCTCCACCAAAACCTTGCAATGTTCTTCTCAATAGTTTTACACAGCGATAAGGGCAATCTAAAAACAGACATAGCATAATGCGGAATCGCCTGAATAACAGATTTGATTAGAGTTTCCTTACCTCCCTTTGTTATGAGCTTTTCCTTCCATCCTTCGAGTTTTGAGTGAACACGTGCGAGGATCCAAGAAAACATGTCCTTTTTGGAGCGACCCCAGTCTGAAGGGATACCCAGATAGTTACCAGCTCGTTGTAACACAGGAACTCTAAGTTCTAGAGACATATTTTCCTGCAGACTCATAGGACAATGCCGACTAAAAATAATTCCTGATTTGTTGCGGTTCAATGCTTGGCCCGTGGCTAGACAGTACTGGTTTAATATATTAGCCAGGTTTTGACTCTCACGAATGCTGCCATCGAGGAAAAAGATTGCATCATCAGCAAAAAATAAGTGGGAAAGGGTAGGACACCACCTA
Organism: Eucalyptus virginea; assembly: GCA_014182375.1. Taxonomy (NCBI): domain Eukaryota; kingdom Viridiplantae; phylum Streptophyta; class Magnoliopsida; order Myrtales; family Myrtaceae; genus Eucalyptus; species Eucalyptus virginea. The sequence goes on from CM024518.1 coordinate 44,384,566, forward strand.
TTGAATCTGATACCCTTTAGTTGGCCCATATGAACTGCTTGGCTGATCAATATTGACAAAACATTCGCCACCAGGATAAAGAGATATGGTGAGAGAGGGTCACCTTGCCTTAGACCACGAGTAGGGCAAATATAAGGAAGAAGCTCCCCATTGAATCTGATACTATAGGATGTAGTCGAAACACATTGTAAGATCCATTGTACCCACATAGGATGGAAGCCCACCTGAAGTAAGTAGTCCCTAAGAAAATCCCATTCAATTCTGTCATATGCCTTCTGCATGTCAGTCTTGAGAATTGCATTGAATTTTGTTGTCCGCTGTCGTGTTTTAAATTGATGAAGAACTTCTTGAAAGATTGAGATGTTGTCTTGGATCTGTCGGCCATTAACAAAAGCAGTTTGTTCCATAGATATCAGCTGAGGTAACCAATGTTTGAGGCGGTTTGCTAGCACCTTGGAAATGACTTTGTAGGCGAAATTACAAAGGCTAATTGGTCTATAGTGTTCAATTTTTTCTGGATGAGGGGTCTTGGGAATCAAAACCAGAATAGTACAGTTCAGGATAGGTGGCATCTGGCTTGTTTCGAAAAACTTCTTAACTAGAAAAAACAGATCATCTTTGATTACCTCCCAGTGAGATTGATAAAACATCCCATTGAAACCATCAGGGCCTGGTGCCTTAGTAGACCCCATTTGAAAAGTCGCCTGACGAATCTCCTCTAGACTCACCTCTTCCAGTAAAGCATTGTTCATTTCTGTAGTAACAACCCTTGG
>CM024518.1:44390338-44617293 GCA_014182375.1 Eucalyptus virginea
AAGAACAAAGTATAATGACAACGACGACATGTATTTGTCTATGCGTACGTATAACAACAATAACAACAAAAACTTCCCTCACTTGATATTTAGAATTTCATTAGACTTATAAACAAAACAACAAAAGAAAAAGGAACAAAGAAAGTTGGCTCCCCCCCCCGCCAACCCAAAAGAAAAGAAAGGAAAAACACCCGAAAAACATGTGACCATCCAAATTTCCAAATAAAAGATAACAGTAATAATAAGAGAACACAAAAAAGTAACACCACTTCCATACGTGTCCATCGCCTAATTTTATTGTCACAAGAAAATCCATCCGTACTAGTTTTGTTCTTGCCAAGACGCAACTTATGAACTAAAAGAGATAATTCCATAAAAGTCAATTTCATGAGAAAAAAAAACTTATACACAGAGAGAACCAACAAAAAAAGTGCTTAACAAAACCCTAAACTAAGAAATCTCACGAAGAAAACATAAAAACAAACCAAATTATCAACCTAATTATTCCTAAATAATTTGCAAATCAACATGGATGGGTGACAGACTTTCCTCCCTTCTCCTCAACTTTATGGTCCTTTCCTTTTGATGGTGCTGCTCCATTGGTCGATTTTGGCTTCACGGGTAAGCCAAAATATTCCTCTGGTGTTGTTGTGAAGAAGGAAAAATTATGGCAATCATCCCGATTGAGAACCTCCTTGGCTATCTGGAGAGCGGTTTTTCCATTGAAAAGCTCATAAGTATTCTCTCTGCTGTTGTCGTCTCTTGGTCCATTCCTAGGTGCGGCCGCCGACTGTGTGGAATGATTTTGCTGTTGTCGAGCTACAGTGGAGGAGCTGGGTTTTGTTGAGAAATTGTCTCTAGAATGTGAGTTGTTCGAAGACATGATTAATTGAAATAATGTAACTACGGAGTTTGTGAAAAATTCTCTTTCTTTGGTCGGGAGATTATATACTCATACTACATGATTCCTAAACCTAATAGGCATAGGTTTTCTAATCTGGTTATAATTACTAGTACAAGTTGCTCTTAATTGAATTACAGATTTCTTTGGCCATGCTTATCACATATTTTGATATATCAAAATTAGACTCTATCTCACTAAATATATTGATTGTTATTGTTTGCAAGAAAGGATATAGATAGGTTTTAAAGGGGTGGAGGCTTAGTTCAAACCTAATTTTGCTATTAGAAGTCTCATATAAAGGAATTTTAATAGATTAATTTTCGATCCCAAGGCTAAGGTTTATTTCTTTTTATCCCTTCTTTATGGCTATCCTTTAAACCAACGATAGGTATATATATCCATCTCTTAATTAATTAAAGTGAATCATGTCACATGACTCAATTTCATGTGAAGTTATCATGAAGCTCCTTTCGTTGTTCACTCTCGTTAAAAAAGTTTATTGAGTATGGTATATAAATCATGGAGTTAGCCGGAGCTGGAGCATGAAAAATATGGATATATTTTATGGGGGAAGATAGGATCACACTTGTGCTTTATACATATGTTTTTTATTTGACACTTGCTTTAATATATGAGTTGAAAAACTAAACCAACTCATAAATACTTGATGTTAAATTAAATAACTTGATGTTATTCAAACAAACGGCAGCGGTGTAGGACAAAAATAATATTCACACTTTTAATATCTTAAAAGTTACGTTTGTTTCACTGAAAACTTCACTATAAAAGAAAATATTTTTCATCAAAATCATTTTAAAAGAAAATAGTTAGCTTTCATTCATTTGGTTATTTAAGAAAAGTAATTTCCTTCTCATTAGAAGAGAAAGTCGTCTCCTCCGATCTAAGGGTTTTTTTTTTTTTTTTTTTTTTTTTTTTGGGGTTCATGGAAAAATGTTTTTGGTAAATTTAGTAGTTTTTCATTATTCAAATATTGAAAAGTCAGAAAACAATTTTCTAGAGATAGTTATCAGCAAAACAAGCGGAAAAGTAATACTCTAACACCATACACTAAATGCGTCTACATTATGACATCGACATGTTCGCTTAATATAGATTTAGGGTGATTATGGTTATTGTACACTTGTATTCTGGGGAATTTTTGTAATAAATAAGGGTACTTAGTAAGTAAGGAAGACTGGATTTTCATGTTTTTATCAAGGAGAGGTCAACGATTGTAACTAAATGGACTAATTTATAAATAGGGTCCTCTCTCCCATATTAGTATCATCTCATATGTTCAACACAAGAAGAATGATAGAGCATTCTCTTCTAAAATACTAAGCAAGTGAGCGATAAATCGAGATAATGGCTGAGCTTAGGTGAACCTAGTAAGAGGCGAACAAATCAAAGGAAGCCTTGTCATGCCATCATGGAGGAGTCGTATTTCATTGGGAGATGCCTCCAGAATGCGCGAAATTCCAAGCATGATTAACTAAAATAATTAGCTATGGAGTTTATGAGAATTCCCATTGGTTTGGTCTGGAGGATTCTACACCCAAAACTATCTGATTCCCAAACCCTAGGCAAACGTTTACTAATCCAATTATGACTCCGAGTACATGTGGGTCTTTAAGTGTTTGGTATCTAGATTGGTTTAAAAGCCTTAATTGGCTTATCAAATATATAGATTGTGCTAAATGAATTGCTAACTAAATAGTAATCTAATGTTTAACATTAACTTAAATAAAGTACATCCCTGGCTAGATAGTGGAAACATGGCATCTAATGTTGTCCCAGGGAAAGGCATGATTATTTATTTACCTTTTCCAATAAAACTCTTAAGGATTTTTCTAACAAACATTCGATTCTGCTATAATTTTTTTTATTAGTAAAGCGACCACGGGTAATAGTTACTAAATATAGAAATTTCTTAGATTATGTAAATCTATCATGATTGTTAATATGCACATAGTCAATTTAATTATGTTAAACATACTAATTCTTATTATACAATTGCCATAGTAGTTTTTTTTTTTTTTTTTTTAGCCTAGTCATAGCAGTTCAATGTATCATAAAATAGACAATTTTTATGTCAATGATTTCTTAAAATATCTCATTGTTGATACCTAATTTTTGGCTACCTAGTTAGTTATATGAAAAATTAGGGATCGATCCCAACCCTAAACAAACATACTATTAATAGATAAGCCCATACATTTGCATGTTTATTGGATCGGTGGCTAATAGACTTGAGTGAATGGACTTGAATTCAATTAATTGAACTGAGCTCATAAGAGTATTAATTTTTGGCCAAGCCCATAGGACACTAAGGGGTCGAAATTTGCATTATGAGACCCAAGTCAGAATAATTGATTTATTAAATGACAGTACTTGGAAAACAATTCAGAAAATTGCCTAAGATGAATTACGAAATAGAAGCCCTAGGTTTGTCTTATAAATTAGGTGTTTTAGGGTTCAGGCTTGATAAAACACACGGCGGAGCTCGGTCACATTGGAAAGAGGATTATGAGAAGAAAAAATAAGCAAGAGAGATTCACGATAAATAAACAAACATTTTCTTCGTGCAAATGGAAAAATAACAAATATTTATTGAAGAAAAAAAATATATAAGGTTCTGATTGTTTCAGAAAAATGAATAATTCAAAAGATTTTTCCTAAAAATAATATCTTATATAGCTTGAAATAATTAGTCGATAAAAAATGTTTTCAAGACCGACAACAATTTATGCCTAAACGTTTTCTTGGACAATGAAAATATTTTTAATTCATTCATTTTTGTAAGTAATACAAGTGATCATTTTTAGGGAAATGTTTTCTAAACCATTTGTTTTTTTGACAAAAAAAAAAAAAATGCACCCTAACTTACATCTAATATTTCATCCTCCCTTTTTTCACCCACTTGTATTGAATTTGAATGTCAATGACAACCTCGTTGTTCACAAGACATTGCTAAAACGGTGAAGTTGACAATTTTGATCGGGTTGCGAAGGATTCTTAATTAAAAGTCAACCAAAACAGATCACAAAAAAGAAAAGGAAAAGAGTTGGAAAAAGAAGAGTTGCAAGAATGGAAGGAAATACAAACAATAAAGGATGTATAACATATAATTACTTGAGCGTTAGCGGTTCTCCCTGTTGATTTTGCCTAATCATGAATTGAAATATGAAAAAGTCAAGTATAAAGTAAAATTATCTTCAAATCTTGGAGCATCTGTAATGGAGTTGAAGCAAAAATGGAATAGTTGGTCAAGGATGAAGGTCGAGGAAGGAGGATCTGCGAGAGGTTGTTATATGGTGGATCATCCTTGGTGGGAAACCGCCTGTATAATGGCGATAGTAGGCTTTATATTTACGGCGAAAGAGGAATTGCCAAATTTGAAGGGAACACTTACATTATTATATTTAGTTTTCCCATAATACCAGATGTCACTTTAAATGTATTAGGGTCATTTTCCCAAGTATAGATAGCGTTCGACTCCGCTTCATACAACTTGACATAATTTATTCGAGATACAGTATATTTCATAATGAACTGCGTTGATTAGTTCCATAATATATAGTATATACAACCAATTGATATATAGGAAAATACATATCAACAGCACTTGTTGTATTTATATTAGGTCTACCATGACTGGAAAAGATTATTGATTGCACACTAATGTAAAATAATTTAGTTACACTATATTATTCAAGGACTGAGTTAAAAACTTATGCCAGTGAAAACTATACAGGAAAAACTCGAAACAAATTATATATAAGGAAATACTTGTTATTGTTTAAGGTTAGAATGATAAAATCTTCCGTACTTTTGAGTCAATAGAATCCTATCAGACTAAGAAAAAAACTAATGAATTAACCAAAAGAAGAAGATATAACATGAGTTGCTCTTCCTCCCATATATGTAGTACCCAAGATTTCCAAACAAATGATAACGGAAAGGATAAGAGAGCGGAAGAATTATCTCCACGTCCATAATCTTTCCAGGAAAATCTACGACTACTGTTATGTGTATACGTCTACTGATGCAGTTTTCCTCACAGCCGATGCTATTTTCACAAGAAAACTCATCCTAATTCGTTTTGGTTCGACAACATGAACAAAGAAGTGAAAATTCCATGAAAATCTGCAACGATAGTTTCTACCAAAAACCGTATGCACAGAGTCACAGAGAGAACAATTATGAAGGAAAGTATCTGACATAACCCTGAACCAAGAAAATCCCAAAGAAGAAACTAATCCTCATGCTCCGTGAGAGAGTTCCAAGAAAATGCATATTTTCTAAGAGGTTCATGGCCTGTCTCACTCTGGCTTCCGTGATGACCTCTTCTATCCCTCCCTTTCTTCTTGGCTTCCCTCTTCTTCTTCTTGGCTTCCCTCTTCTTCTTATCTTGTTCCAATAAATAATTGAAATCTAGCCCATTCAACAATGCTTCTGTGCCCGGCTGCATGATCGACGTCTCTCCTCTATCCCCGTGATCTCTCCGTCGATTCTTGATTGCAAGTGTTGCCCTTTGATCCTCCATTCCACGATCTCCCCCTAGTTCTGGCCACTCCGTTGAACTCAAGTTAAAGCTACCAAGTGTGACAACATTGTCATCTCTTCTCTGTCCGTGAGATCTCTCCACTGATTCATGATCACGAATCGTCGCCATTCTATCACCATCACAGTTACAAGCGTTCTCTTCCTCTTGTTCGACTTCGACCCTCTTAGATTGATCATTGATAAATGCCATTTGATCATCCCCACAGCTTCCAGGAACACTTGCTTCCTCTTGTTGAACTTGGAAATTCGTACTTTGATCATTTTCAACTTGCTTCCCCTTCCCCAACTCGCTTTCTTTTCTTGCTTCAAACGCGACATTGACAGCCTCATACAACTCCAACCCACAGAACTCGGCTAACGACTGAGTGAATGGGTCTTCAATGGACAAGTCGTTTTGTATGAGGATTGAATCTGGAGATTCCGAATCTCTCGCTCGTTCCATTAGACTGGCAAGTAGGGATTCCCTCGATCTTCTCAGGGACGAACCGCCGGTTCGATGGTGAGTATCATACCTTGATCTCTCCATTTAGTGATGAAGCGTATGAAAAATTGGAGGAATGGGGAAATTTTTCTCAGAAAATCTTGCTATCAGATGTGTTATATGGCTTTGTGTAGCTTTGCAAATAGGGAAGTCTTCTATGAAGAGTCAACTGAGCGCCGAACTTTTCAAAAGCATTTTCTTTTTAAAATTCGGTCCCCTATTTGTTTCCTCTAAATCAAGAAAACTGGACACATTTTACGAAAATTTCCGTTTTCTCTGTTGCACTTTCTTGAGCAGGTATTGAAAATACATGAAATGCATATATTATATATAGTTCGTTATATAACCGCTTGTGTGGCGGCGGCGGCGGCGGAGGGTTTCGTATTGACTGCAAAAGACGAATTGCCAAATTGGAAGGAACGCTTACTTTATTATATTTGTTTTTACTACTAAACCAATAATGATTTCTCTACAATTTACTTTATTAAAGTGTATTATGGTAATTTTTTCTAATAGTTTGCTTCATGGTGTAATATATATTACCACCAGGTCTTCGCTTCACACAATTATTTCTTTGGAATAATCTATTTTTGCACTTATATTTGGGATATAGTATATTCAATGATGAAGATTAGTTCCATAATTAGCACAACTAACATATATATAGGAGTTGTTGATTTATTTTTTATAATATGTGGAGTTAATACCACGAAAAAACTCCAAACTAGTACATATGTGGCTTATTTACCCCAAATTAATTTATGAATTACTATAAAACTCAAATTGGTACACACATGATAAACTTACCCTCCATCAACTTCTATCAAATTTTACCGTTAAATTGTTGACATGGATAACATATGACGATGGATGTGGCAAGTCCATGTGCAAATCCACAAGGTAATACCAAAAAAATTCGCAAACTAGTAAATTTGTGATAAATTTATCAGAAACTGGTCTACAAGTGAGAAATTTACTCTCCGTTATTTTTAGTAACTCTAGTAGTACTTTTGACAAAGTGGCTTGGCAAGCACTACTTATATGGCCTAATCACTACTTAATGCAGCATGTCATATAAGGACATTAACGATGGGTTAAGCCCTTAATAATTAAGGGCAAAAGATTGCAACCATGCAAGGCAGAAGCGGTGACAGAACTAAATTGATACAAATACAATAAGTTTATGACTTTTTGATACTTTTCATTTCTTTGTCAATTGCATTATAAGCAATAGCATTATTCATTCAAGTACATTAACACTACTACCATTCAAGGATTCAAGCATGCATCTAATAAGTCATCAATTATTTGCATTCCTTAGACTAATACAAACTTATCCATATAGATATTAAGTGAACTGTGGGGGAAGGACCCACATTTTAGGCCCAAACTAGCCTCATAAGGTGTCTCGCACGCCTCTCGAGTCGATGACTATCATCTAGGTAATCGATCTCCAAAAATTATGAAACTTTAGTATGACGTGGACAAGACCTAAAGGAACATCTTTTGTGAAGAACTCAAAATCCAGTTCAGTTCATACAGTTCTAAATAACTTTTGCAAGCTGGGCTCAAAACAGTCAAAATCTCCAGGACGAAATTGAGTTGAAAAATAAATATTTCAGTAACCAGTTGAGACCGAAAAATTATGAAAATTTAGTATGTGATAACTTGGGATGTGCTCTACAACTTTTGTGAAGAACATATCTTCGAATTCTGGATCGAGAAATCTGTAGAAAATGAAAAGCAGAAAGAGGTCGGTCCAGCAACCCAAAAACAGATTTTGAATCTTGAAGTTTTTCAAAGAGGTCGGACCATTTTTTTAGACTGACATGGTCACTCCACGCCCTTATTTGAAATAATGTCAACTTCATATCCTTATTTGAAAAAATAAGAGCACTTCATGTCTTATTTAAAATAAAATTCACCTCAGGCATTTATTTGAGAAAAGAATGATACTTCATTCCCTTATTTGAAAATTTCTCCAGATTTTATAATAAAAGGTCATAATAATTCTTGACTAATTTATAATCATTAGAAGTTATGATATGGTTCTACTAATTATTGTTTATAATTGCAAGTAAAAAGTAAGTGACATATCAAATTCATAATATGAAGAATCGATATTATGATATTACGATTTAATCATCATAAAATCAAAATTGATTAAAAAGAGTTTCAAACTTGCGGATATTATTCTTAAATTGTTCAGTGAATCGATTATAAAGAATCTTTTTGTATTTATTATTTTAGTTTATTTCAGTCTATTCCTGCTATTTCATTTTGCAAATCAAAGGCTCAGGGTTCGCTCTCTCCCTAATTGAAAAATAGGGAAGAGCCGACACAACCAAAATTAGAATTTTATTATCCTAAATGTTTGATGAACATGCATTTGTTAAGGAAAAAATAAAAGAAAATACCGAGCAAGTTAGCATAGCACGTAAGTCAATTACTTAATTTACCTTTTTTTCTCTAAGCATAATTTTAATTTTAGTCCTCCACCTCTTTTCTCACATCAAAATCTTCTAATTTGTTTTTGCAATCAAATTCTCTATTTAGTCATGCATGGTAAAGAACTGGAAAGAGAAAAGTTTCGATAAAAAAAAATTCAGCAACAAAATAGGAAAAATATAAAAGAAAAAAAAATTGAAGGATAAGGCAGTGTGTTTATAAAAGGATAGGAAATCGGATCGAATAAAAAAAAAGATAGATTCCAAATTGTATCGATAACTAATTGATTGCTCGTGTAGAACAAATTGAAAACGAAGTATCCTTGGAAACCTCAAGGGAACATCGGCAGAAACCCTAGGAATTTCAAATCCATGGCGACGCACTCCGTCCACCTGAAATCCTCCGGCGACCGTCCGAATCGCGCCCAAGGAAACCGACATCCTCCTCCTTTGAGCCCTGGGGATCTCATCAGCGCCTTGCCGGACGCCGTGATCCACCACATCTTCTCGTTTCTGCCCCTCAAAGACGTCGTCAAGACCAGCGTCCTCTCCAAGCGCTGGCGGTGCACTTGGACGTCCACCACCCACCTCGCATTCAATGGAGTCCGGCCTCGCAATCGCGACGCCCGCTCCCTCAACTTCCCGTCCCTCGTCGGCCGCGTCCTGAGCCAGTGCACCTCGCCCACGGTGAAGAAGTTGCACGTCACCAACTTCAAGTACCGCCACCGCTACCGCCCCAAGCTCGACCTCTGGCTCCACTTCGCACTGGGGCGCCGCGTGGAGGATCTTCGGCTGTGGCTGATCTCCGAGCAGTGGATTAGATATACACTGCCACCGTTCTTGTATTGCTCGAGTTGGTTGGTGCGTCTCGAAGTCAGTTGGTGCAGTTTCTCGTCGGATGAGACTATTTGGTGGCCTTGTCTTAAGTTCTTGTCGATTGAAGATGCGGATTTGGATGATGATATGCTCGGGCGAATCTTCGCGGGAAGTCCCGTTTTAGAGTTCCTCAAGTTGCGGCGGTGCCGCTCCGTGGAGAACATTATAATAGATTCAACAAGTGTGAAAGATTTGGTATTGATTGGCAGCAAAGACTACTCTTACTCTTACACGGAGAAAATTTGGGCTCCACATTTGCTCTCGTTGCGTGTATCAGGGACGTGGTCGGGGCCGTGGCTGTGCACTCATATGTTCAGACTTGACGATATATCTTCTTTAGTTGAAGCCGAGTTAGTTTTTTCCGGTCGAACTTCCTTATTTGAGAGGATGTACTGCAACTTGTTGAAGGAACTTCTTGACAGGCTGTGTGGAGTTCCTAAAATCACCATTGGCAGTTGGTGTTTGAAGGTACAAGCTCAATAGTTTACATATTAATGTTGAATAGTGTCTGCAATTAGCACTGTTTGGTGGTGTCTCTAGCCCAGGCTGATTGACCTCTAGTCTTTCATCACGGCAATCATTGACAGTGCATGTATAATTAATTCAGCAGATATAGGATGATGTCTTTTACAATGTCAATGGACATATCCACTTGGAAACTTCAGTTAATAACAAGGTTCACTATCTCATATAACTGACTACTTGAAATTTCAGATCGTTCAAAGATAATAAGTTTTTACATGAGAAGCATATGTCTTGATTTTTAAAGAGATTCACATGTTCATTTCTATTTTTAGTACTGGCTAGGAGATAGGAAAATATATCATATCTGGATGGAACGTAATTTTGTTATTCTTTATTCAAGTTATATTAATTGAAATATTTTTCGTTGCTTGCTCAATGTGTTTAGATTCTCTCCTCTTTGGAGATGAAAGGAGTGCCCCCTTTGTTATCAAAATGTCAGAGTCTGATACTACGCACACCAATTAGTCAATTGCACCTTCCTGGGATAGCATACATGCTACGAAGTTCACAGTGCTTGGAAAGATTAGTCATACACCTAACTGGTGTCCTCCGATTGAAGGTTTGTCCTTCGCTATAATATTTTCAGTTCACTTCTTGTTCTGGCTTCCTCTTTGCATGAATGTTTAAACAATTAGTTGAAACTTTAGAAGCACAAAAAGATGATCAATCTCAACTCTTATTTGTTCCATCAATTGAAATTTACTCATAGCTCAGTTAGTATACTCAATATCTGTGCAGGACCACTTTAAGCTATTTTAGGTCATGTCCTAAAGTAACTGCTCTGTCATAGTGGAGGTTCTTTTGCTGCCAGGCAGCGTTAGGATCTTGAACTAATAGGTTAGCGATGAGCACTTAGAAAGAGAAGAGTTTTCATTGTGAAGATGAGTTTAAGAGTTCAAATTCATTAATACTCAAAAAAAAAAAAAAAAGAAGTAAAACTAACTAGCATCTGCAGTGGACAAATGAAAGTTTATTTTAGTTAGGCAACGGATTCTTTTTTCTGTTGATCCGCATTTGATGTGAAGTTTCTTAAATGGGGTATTCATGTGCAGGAAGAATCAAAAGGAAGTTGTAACTATGATGAAGAAGATTTTTTGTGTTCACGGAAGGAAAGCTTTCAATGTTTGGCGACACATCTTAACCAAGTCGAGATCATCGGTTTCAAAGCTAATAGCTTGGGGTCAAAACATGTGCTCACTTTGATTAAGTTTCTTCTTGGCAATACATTTACACTGGAGAAGATGATTATCAAGGCTGATTTGCGTGCAAGGAATGGACAAAAACGTCTTCAAGCCACTGTTCTTTCGGAACTGCTTGCTGTCCGCCAAAATGTGCTCGGCTATCAAAGAGCTTCCAAAAATGCTGAAATTATTTTTGATTTTCCTCTTCAATTGGCGTCCTTCTAGAAGCAGATGAAAATTCGAGATTCTTAATCTCATGGCAAGGTTATGTTGCTTGAGGCACTACGCTGCTCTTATTCACACTTTTTTTAAACAGAGAAGTTACATGAACTATGACAGTATATCTAACTTACACTTCTTTTTAGTTTAGATTAGTTTAGTTGTAAATACAAACCTCTTAAGGAAAGAGGTTAGCAGTAGTGTTTTGGATGGTCGACATACGAAAGGGTGTTTTGGTTGAGATATTGCTCACCATTCTCTTCTTTGTCAAGCAAAATAGAAAATATAGAGGTATAATGTTTATCTGCACTATTGGAAGATTAAGCAAAGCCCTGATTATAATGATTTGCATTCTGGAAATCTTGTTGTATTCGTGTGTAACTGAGTAGACATCATTAGAGTTTGATTGTAGTTTCAGCATAACTCCTAGTTTCCAAGTGAAGCAACTCCTTGCACTGCCCGAAAATTTATAAAACTGCTAAGCTTGCGATTGATTTCAATAAAACAAACTTGAGGGAGAAGTACACTTGGTGCCAAAAGTTTGTTTCTATCAGATCACTTAAGTGCCAAATCGGAGGAAAAATGATCACTTTGGTGCTACCAGCGAGAAATTCCAGCTAAAATAATTACGTGGCTTTTATATTTAAAAAAAAATCGATAAACCCTTTAAACGACATTGTTTTCTATCCTACTTAAGAAAACGATGTCGTTTTGCTGTCCTATGTAGATGGCTTAGGAAAAACGACGCCGCATAGCTTATTTCGCATTGAAATTAGGGTTTTTTTTTGTTCATCCTCGTCGACCTAGCTTGCTCAGCCATCGTCACTTGGCCATCGTGCTTGGTCACCGTCGCTCGGCCACCGTGCTTGGCCACCATCGCTTGCCAAGAAGAGATGGGAAAATAGGAGGCGAGGGTGGAGGAGGAGGAGGAAGAAGGGGGGTTGAAGGTGCAGAGAGAGAGAGAGGACGAGGAGTGCAAGGGAAACAAGGAGGGTGCAGATGGAGATGGTTGATTAGGCTTTGCTCAGAGAGTGGCTGGTGCTGGTGTTGTTCTTCAGGGAAGAAGACGACGCCGCCATGGCTTCTCTCTCTCTCTGCTGGTGTTGTTCTTCGGGGAAGAAGATGACATCGCCATGGCTTCTCTCTCTCTGCTGGTGTTGTTCTTTGAGGAAGAAGACGCCGCCGCCATGGCTTCTCTCTCTCTGCTGGTGTTGTTCTTCGGGGAAGAAGACGACGCCGCCATGGCTTCTCTCTCTCTCTCTCTCTCTCTCTCTCTCTCTCGATTTGGGAATTTAGGGTTTCGACTTGGGGTTTAAGACGCCAAACGACGTCATTTGGTGGTTTACACGCCGACTGTACTCTTCGGCGAGCCACATCAGCGTAAAAAATTAATAAAAAAACAGCCACGTTGGATTTCCGGCCAACCGGATCGGCATTGGCATTGAAATGATCGTTTTTCAAAATTTTTGGCACTTAAGTGATTTGACGGAAACTTTTGGCACCAAAGTGAGCGCCATGCACAACTTATGGCATTGATAGTGTACTTCTCCCCAAACTTGAAATGCTTCTTTGCTGCCAAATGAAGATGAAACTCAGAACGTTAACATAATCCTTTTTGTGTTTTAATTGGGTTCGAGGGGATTTTTTTTCCCAACGAAAAGGTTTGTGAATGGAACTAGACCATATTTCACAATTCGATTTAGTTTGACTTTTTGAAAACGAAAACAAACGAGGAAATCAAACCATGGTACATCTTCTTCCTTTTTCCTCCAGTTTTTACTATATGTCATTAAGATTTGAAACAGCTTATATTTTTAAATCTAAAGTTACTGGAATTTTAATTATTAATTATCAATATATATGTGTGTATAAGGTTCATTTTTCTTTACGGGTATGTGATGTTTGGCTGAACTTGTAAGTTCATGAGATTAGCAATTAATGAGCTCTTAAGAAGAACCAAAGATTTTACCAATGAGTTTCATTTCAATTCGAAACATAATTTGCTTTCACTTTCTTACAATTTGGGTCAAAGATTTGTTCCATTCCACATTCAATAAGCCGAATCAAGCCACATTTTTTTTTTTTTTTTTGCTTTCACTTTTTACAATTAATACTTTTCTACACGGTATAGTACATTTTTTTGTTGTTTCCTATTTCAAGAGTCTTCATCAAATGAAACAAACTTGTCGTCAAATGGTCCAAAATTTACAGACAATAGATTCTAAATAGATGTAGTCCTAGTTGCTTGCTCAACATCCAAATACAAAACCTCCTAGTTCGAAAGCCCTTTTGGTGGCAAAATTCATAGAAACCCTAGGAATGATATCCATGGCCGAGAGCTCTGCCCACGGTGTGATCCAAGAAGAAAATCCTTACTTAACCATTTAACTCACTTTAAACTCTTCATTTAATATGTTACTTAGATAAAATTTTATAGGATTAATACCACGAAAAATTCCAAACTAGTACACCTTTGACAAATTTACCATAAACTAATTTGTTTATCACAAAAAAATCCAAACCGATACACCTTTGATAAATTTACCAAAAACGGGTACACTTATAATAAATTTAGCCTCTATTAGTTTTCGTTAAATTTTGCTGTCAAATTACTGAATTAGATGACATGTGACAGTTGACTAGTATATTAGCTTGGGAAGTTACTCTTTGTTTGTCATAGTTATATCGATTTTGTGATTTTTTGTGATATTAATCCAATTTAATAAATGATACATTTGACAAATGTACCAATTTGAGATTTTTGGTGGTCAAAAATTAATTTTAATGTAAATTTATTATAAGTGTATCAGTTTAAAGTTTTTTGATATCATTTGGGGTAAATTTGTTATAGATATATCAGTTTGGGATTTTTGGTGGTCAAAAATTTAGTTTGACATAAATTTGTCAAAGGTAGGGTTTTTGTGATATTAACCCAATTTTATAACAAGTTAAAAAGGTAAATTCACAAAATAAAAAAATTTCAGTAAATAAAATAAGAACATAAAATACACCCAAAGATTGAAATTCTTACCAAATTAGAAAAGTATGCATGTGTTGTGTGATGTTACTCGGGAAGAGCATTAGAAAAGTCCTAAACATATTGTATTAGTGCTAATTAGTCATAAACCTTTTGATCGAGTGTCAATTAAACATGTCTACGAATGTGATAAAAGCATTGAAAGGATAAGAGAAATTTATTAAACGCCTTACCAACCAAGACATACTTAGCATGTTTAAGATATTAGTTCCCATGTCTAAATGTATCTAATCATGTGGGCGTCCACCCACGTAAATGTTAACATGTTTATGAATGTGATAAAAGCGTTGAAAGGTTCCATATGTGACATCACGTTTATCATGTGCATTTAACACATGATAGAGGATAAAGTCCGAGAGTTTGATGAGCACCATTTTATGAGAAAAGAAATATTGGGTTGGTACTGCATCACATAAATTTTATGTTCCTTTTTCTCCAAGCTTAAGTTTTTATTTAGGTCCTCCCAATTCTTTTTCACATTGACACCATCTAATTTGTTTTGCAATGCATTATGAAGTAGACAGCTTATATGCTTGTATAAAGAACTCAAAAGACAAAAAATTTTGATCGAGAATATATTCAGCCAAAAAATAGGAAAAAGGCTGAAAAAAAGTTTAGAGGAGAGAGTAGTTAAAAAGGATTGGGAAATCAAAGCTATTCCTAGGCAAGTAGACCGTAAAATGGAAATCGATCAGCTTGATTTGACCTCCTTTCGATTAAAGAAAAGAGATCATCTCGTGAAAAATTAAAAAGGAAAAAAAGAAAAAAAGAAAAAAACAATATCAGTTAAAGGGGCGACATGACTTCAGTCTCAGCTGACGTCGACGCAGAAGCCCTTCGAATCCATAGCGGAGACCTCCGCGCACGGCGCCATTCACCGCAAATCCTCCGGCGACCGGCCAGATTGCACCAAACGAAACGGACCTCCTCCTCCTCCTCCTCCTCAGCGAAGCAGGAGCCCTAGGGATCTCCTCAGCGCCTTGCCGGACGCCGTGATCCACCACTTCTTCTCGTTTCTGCCCATCCGAGACGTCGTCAAGACCAGCATCCTCTCCCAGCTGTGGCGTTTCGCTTGGACGACCACCGCCGACCTCGTCTTCGATGGAGAGAGTGGAGACCCGCCTCGGAAGCCCTTGGACTTCATGCTCCTCGTTGGCAGCGTCCTGAGCTAATGCATCTCCCCCACGGTGAAGAGTTTCCACGTCAATGGCTTCGAGTATGAGAAGGCCCACCGCCCCAAGGTCGACTTCTGGCTCCGCTTCGTGGCGGAATGCCACGTGGAGGATCTCTGCTGAGGTTGGTTTTCCTGCCACCAACCTTCTATATGCTGCCGCGGTTCTTGTATTGCTCGAGTTGGTTGGTGCGCCTGGAAGTCAGTTGCTGCAGTTTCTCGTTGGGTAGGACTATTAGGTGGCCTTGTCTTGAGGTGTTGTCGATTGTGTATTCGGATTTGAGTGATGATATCCTTGTGGGGATTTTCAGGGGAAGTCCTGCTCTAGAGCTTCTTCAGTTGCGCGAGTGCTGTGGCGTGAATAACATTATGAGAGATTCAGCAAGTGTAAAAGAGTTGGCACTTGTCGGCCTTAGTTCATCTTGTGCAATCAAAATTTGGGCCCCGAATGTGCTGTCATTACGGGTTTCAGGACACTGGTGTCATCGTGCTGTCTTCAGACTCTGACAATATATCTTCTTTAATGGAAGCCAAGTTAGATTTTGACACTATGACTGATATGTCTGGTGACAAGAGGATTTGCTGCAACTTGTTGAAGGAAGTTGGTATGTCCTATAAATGATGAAAAGTTTTTGAGAAGCTGCACAGAGTTCCTACAATCTCCATTGGCAGTTGGTGTATGCAGGTATGAGCTCGGTATTTTCATCATTTATAGGACTCACTTGTGTTGAATGGTGTTTGTGATTAGCACCGTCTCGTGCTATATGATCTTCAAACTGGCCAGTGGATTTCAGGTTTTCAGGCTTGATCAGGTCCGTTGCTTTGTAATTCAAGGGTTTCTTGTCCACTTCCTCGTATTATTATTTGTATCTGATCTGTCTGATAATGAGCATTCCCTTGTCCTCTGCAATTATGTGGATGCGGGAAGTGGTTTCTCTTTACACCCATTTCTGCCAATGGCTGCTTCTTCTTCAGGGCACCAAAAATTTGAAGGTCCTGAGGATAATGTTGCAGGATTTCGTTTGAGGGGTATCATAGGTGTCCACCTTTTGCGGTTAAAGCTTGACAGCATATATTACTTTGCCTCATTGAATTACTTGGTGATTGTGCTAATTCAATCAAAATACTGGGCTCTAGAAGATCCTCCGTTGGGTTTTTTCATGTTCCTGTCCTTCATTTTCCTTCCAAAGTCCCACCAGAGGCTCTTCTAGGGCCCGATGTTTGGAATTTTTGTGGGGTAAAGATGTCCTTTATTTTTATTTTTCAACTTCTTGGACAAGGTAAGGTTATGCCATCTTGAAGTTTTTGTTGCTAGTTTCAGCATCCATACTCTTTTCTGCTTTACCTTTATGATGTAATTGGATCAAGTTGTTGCATGTTTAATTAGACTGATTAGAGTACATATATTAGTAGTGTTAACCATATGTATGTGCACTCTCTCTTGATAACCTCAACAAGTTACCATTGCCATTGATTTACGTCGCATTTTCTTATCTTTTGCAGTTGATGAGAACTGTGTCTCGATCTAAAGATTCACCATTGATTCCGCAACTAACAGTGTAAATGACGTAGATGGTGGTGCTGATTTTGATGGCGCATCCCATGAAAAATGGCACAGAATTCCTGAGAATCCTTCTAATTATTTTGTCTACATATATAATGTCTGTCACCGCTCAAAAATATTAGATGATTGACGACAAGGCAAATCCATTATCCAAACTGATCTGGCAATGTCGGACTCATAGATTTCCCCCGTCTGAAGAAAGATATGGTCTTTTACACTTCTTCCTAAGCTTCTCACTCCTAGATGTCTGCAACAATTACTCGTCGCTTCCATCACTGGATGGCCCGTTGTTAGCCGCAACGAAGTCTTTCTCAGAGTTGAATATGCCAGGAGGAACTTGATTCAACTTCTCTACGAAAGCCTCACTGCTTCAGGGATCCATGCATTTATTGACCATGATGGATTGAGATTGGAGAGGAGATCACGCCCAAGATTTTTGAAGTCATCGGGCACACAGAGATTGTTAAATTATGTCTCAAGTTTGAATCCATTATATGATACCCGATACACGCAAAAATATTTTCACGCTGAAACGAGGAAGAACGTCCGCGAAGCATTTAATTAAAATTAAGGAGCGCGCGATAGGAGCCGAAAAAGATCCAATCCTTTGGCGTTGGAAATAAAGTCTTCAATCTATGCGATTCTTCTCATTTGTCAGCTTGAAATCTGAAGGGGTGATCGTCCAAAATTCCTACGTTATTAAATGCATGCACATGGCCATGTGCATGCATGCCCGTAGAAAAAGGTGTGCTGCCTCATAAGCCTATCATGTAGGTGCCGAACTCTCCCTCTCCTTTGTTCAACGATTGTGGGCTTCTCTTATTTTATTATTATTAAAGAAAGAGAGAAGGCAGAAGTTCTACGTGTGTCAGTGCATATTGTTCATCCGCTCACATGCTCTCATTAATTGCATGGTGGCACATGCTTTGAAGATCGGCGCCATTCTGACAACTCTGGAGTACGACTTTGATTTGTTTTCTTCCAGGCACCGATAAAAGGAGCGAGAGCTTCGGAGGACAGGGCAAGCTGCGAAAGAAAAGAGCTTCGTAGTGAGCGAGAGAAAAGAGCTCGAGAAAGAGAGTGCGAGGCTTGAGCTCAGAGAGGTTTTGTGCTGAGTTGAGTCGATTGAGTTGTTTTGTTAAACATCGTGGGTATCGGGTATAAAGTAGAGCTGGGAAACACTTGAGTGCATGTGTGATTGTAATCCTGTAATTCTCCGATTTAGTGGATTGATTTGCTGGTTGATTTGCTGGCTCTCCCCGTGGACGTAGGTTCCGACGCTCGGACTGAACCACGTAAATTTCTGGTGTCCTTTATTTTTATTGTTCCTCATTTTATTTCGATCGATTTCTATAGCTCCCGACATAATTACAAAAGATACACGATCCGCTTCCGCTGCGACGCCGATTTACAACAGAGATACGCATTCCCATCTTCCCATAGATTTCGCTTCCAGCAAGAGTTTTCTGCAGGAGGCGGAGAAAATGGTGGAGTAGAGGACAATCATGGCCATTTTCTACAATGTCCGCCCTTCAGTCGTCAGCAAACAGCAGAGGGTTAACAGCAGTCCTTCTGCAACGATGCGGCCAAGGGGTTGGAGTCAGCGACTATAAACAAGTGGAAGAAGGCTCTGCAGAATGTTTCAGGACTACGACGATGGGAATTGGAGAAACTCCAAAACGGGTAACTCGAAATCAAGACGTCGATGCTTTTTTTGATTACTCGCAACTCTAGTGATCTAGTATGAAATTATATAAATAAAAAAGTCAACGCACCTGTTCTTTTGCCTGGCACATTATCCGACCAGTTGTTCCTTTTCACGTCTTCCTCTTTTCTTCTCTTCCCGTTTTGCAGGGATCAGGGACTCACAAGCAAGGTCATGTCCATGGTCCGCCCTCTGTAGAGGAAGGATGAGTTAGATGTGACAGAACATTTAGTGGGGATGGGTCGCCGAGTTCATCAGCGCCTTACCCGAGGCCAGAATCCACCGCATCTATCCTTCTTGTGCATTGAAGACATTGTTAAGACCTGCATCCTCTCCAAGCGGTGGTCATCCACCTGGACTATTGCCACCGACCTCTTTTTATCGGGTAACTTTGTGCGCCAAGATGCTTACATTTGCAAGACAATCCATCCAAGCCTTCTCTGCCTTGGTACAGGGTTTGCGCCCGTGCACTTTGGCCATGGTGAAGAGGTTCCGGATGAGTGACATCCTCTATCATGAAGCCAATCGCCTCATTCATCCCTTCAAGATAATAACATTGATGAAGATGAATCATGGGATTCGCAACATGGAGCATCATGTGGGTAGCAAATCATCTCGATTGAGTTGAAATCGTTAATTGCGCTGTTCATCATCGTGCATTGAAGCATGTGCTGAAGAAGATGATCATCGAAGTTAGAATGCATGTACCTAGTGGAGAAAACTCTTTCCAATTAGGTGATCTTTAGACGCTGCTTTATGTGATCCAACTTGTACAAGGCCACCAAAGAGCCTCTAAACTTGCCCAATTTATCTTTGATTATCCTCCCCGGATGCTCTTTTTCAAGGCATTCACAGACCTCGGCCCTAAGAAATTTCCCGATTATGCATGATTAGGTCGTTGATGCACTGCACTGGTCTTCCCCTCAGAAAACCTTAGGATTTCGATGTGCATAGATCATGCTTTTCACTGCACTTTGTTTGGTTGGAATTCGAGAAGCGCTTCATTTCGGAAGGGATCATGTCATGATTTTGTCAGGGAGTGCTTCCGACATCTTTTGTTTAGTAATTGTAAAATACATAATCACAGTTATTAACATGTTCCTTGTGAGACCATAACCAATGGAAATGGTCTTTGTGAAGAGATTGCTCGTCTTGCTCTCTTTGGAGTATAAACCTCTGAACTCCAACACTAGTTCCTTTCTTAGCGCCTTGGATCGGAGAGCAAATGGGATTAGAGAATTGGGAAGAAAGATTTGCCTGTATATATCCGAATTTGAGCAGCAGAATCAGTCATTGGGTTCGTCTAACGGGAGAATCTTATCACGACTTTTCAGTTGTCACAGAGAAAATAACCCTACGTAAAGATGATAAATGTGCGTTTATATCATGTCTTGGTATAACTGAGCACGACATTTTATCTTTAATGACATACCATTATAGCTTGAAAATACGGCAGTTTATTAAAAGCCTTACACGCCACGGCATGCTTAACAAATTTAAGATATTAATTCCACTTAGATGCGCAAAAGTGTGATTAAACTATTATGAATGTGTCTAAATTATCTACATGTGTGGTGTTCACCCAAGTTAAATGTTGACTTATTTAATTAAATATGTCTACGCATGTGACAAAAGGATTGAAAGGTTCAGTATGTGATAGCATGTTTATTTCATGTGTTTAAACATGTTCCCCTTGATGACACGGTACTAATTAAAGCTTCGATCGAGCACGCACTTATATTGGTGCCTTGTGAACATATTATGCCTTAAATTGTCGGCCTTAGTTGGAGGGGACGCGACTCCAAAGTTGGTCGAAGGTGAAGCAGGCCAAGCGGCAAGGGCAGCGGCGATTGCGGTGATGTTGATGAAGGAAAGAGAGGTACAAACATATTATTTTATCATAGAGTTTGATGAACCTATATTTTACGAGTATCAAAAGAGTTAAATGTAAAAAATGCAGAAGATAGGAATTGGGAAATTTTTAGTATAACTCAATATATTATGATGAACATTACATTATCCTAGATATAGGCTTTAATAGATAATTATCTAAAGTAACATATATCAATCAAGACATGCACAATCAAATGAGATATTCATGCGATCTTAATTAATATAGATAATCAACAGTAATACATAATCGTGTTTAACATAGGACAATATTCTATAGAAAATCTTAAGAATCTTTAATATAACATCGCTAACAAAAGGAAATATCAAGTAGGCAACTACATAGTGTAAATTATGCTTAATACCTTTTCCTCTAAGCTTGGATTTAATTTAGGTCCTCCCAATTCTTTTTTCAGAGTGGGTTCACGTAAATTGTTTTCACCATGCTTCATGGAGCAGACAGATTATATGCTTGCTTAAAGAACTTGAAGGACCAAAAAAAAAAAAAAAAAAAAAAATTCTATCAAAGAAAATTTTCGTTCATCTTCCTTTTTGTGTTTTTTAATTAGGCATCGCATTAACGTTGCCAAAGAATTTCGCTTTAGCAAATTATATGAGGTATTTTGAATTGTAAATGACTTCGTATATGTCGAAATAAACGTTATATTCAACACACACACACACGCACGCACGCACGCACGCACACAGAGAGAGATATATATATATATATATATAACGTTATGAAAGAAATCAGAAAAGGAAAACAAGGCAATAAATAAAAATAAAACTATATTAATTAAAAGGGCCAAATGACTTCATTATTCTTCACCTTGTAAAAAGACACAGAGAAGATAAAACCATTCGAAAATGGAAAAAATACCAAAAAAGTCCTAAGCCTATTACAACCGTGTCAATTTAGTCATAAACTTATTTTTTTGACTAATTGAGTTATAAACATTTTACAATTGTGTTAGTTAAATCCATTTCGCCAAAATTGGTCGGCCAGCATTGACGTAGCCGGTAGCCAACTCTGGGGACAATTTTTTAATAACATTTTTATTTTTCTAAATTATTTTATTAGTTATTTTATCTTTTTTTCCTTCTTATTTTTTTCTCCTTCCTCCTCCTCCCTCCTTCTTCTTTTGGCTCGGGTGACTGACCAGAGGAAAGGGCTGGCCAATAGCCGATTTGAGATGGTTGGGTGAGCTCGCCTGGCTGTCATTAACACTCAAAATAAAGTAAAACTAACTAGCATTTGCGGTTGGACAAATGAAAATTTTTTTTTTTTGAAACTCCAGTGAGGCAACTAATTCTTTTTACGTGGATCTGCATCTAATGTGAAGTTTGTTTCTTAAGTGGGGGTATCTTTGTGCAGTATATGCTTGACAAAGAATGGAAAAATCATTTCAACTATGATGAAGAAGACTTTTTGTATTCGCGGAAGGGGAATTTTCAATGTTTGACGTAACATCTCAAGAGAGTTGAGATCATCAGTTTCAAAGCTAATAGTTTTGGATCGAAACATCTGGTCATCCTTATTAAGTTTCTTCTTAGTGATACATTTGCGCTGGAGAAGATGATTATCAAGGTCGATTTGCACGCACGAAATGGACAAAAACGTCTTCAAGCCACTATTCTTTCGAAACTACTTGATTTGAGCCGGAATGTGCTCAGATACCAAAGAGCTTCCAAAAATGCTGAAGTTACCTTCGATTATCCTATCAAATTGGTGTCCTTGTAGAAGCATATGGAAATCTGGATTCTTGTTAATCTCATGGCAAGGTTATGTTGCTCTAGGCACTACATTGCTCGTTCTTGTTCACACTTTTTTGACGGTAAAGTTACACGAGCTATGATAATTTTAGGTCTCTAACATGTACCTAATTTACGCTTCTTTCAAAAGTTCAGTTTATTGTAGTTGTAAATATGAACCTCTTGAGGAAAGAGGTTAATGATAGTGTCTTGGATTATCGACATATGAAAGGTTGTTTTGGTTACGATATTGCTCAGCTTTCTCTTCTTCTTCAGGCAAAATAGAAAAGAGGTATCATATTGCTCCGCACTCTTGAAAGATTAAGCAAACCCTGATCATAATTTTCTGTATTTTGAAATCTTCGCGTATTTGCGTGTAACTGCATAGACATAATTAGAGTTTGATTTTAGTTTCAGCACAATCCCTTGTTTCCAAGTGAAGCAACTCCTTGCACTGTTCGAAAATTTATACAACTCCTTCACTCGCGTTTGATTCAAATAACACAAACTTGAAGTACTTCTTTTCTGTCCAAATAAAATTAAAAGTCAAATTTTAACGTTGGAGGAGATTTTTTTTCCAACGAAAAGGTTTGGGGATAGAACTAGAACACATTTCACGATTCAATTTAGACTATTAACTTTTTTGAAAACCAAAACAAACTGGGAAATCCAACTATGGGCCATGTTACTTTTTTCAGTTTTTATTTTATGTCATTAAGATTTGAAATAGATTAGATTTTTAAATCTAAAGTAGCCGGATTTTAATTATTGAATTATCAATAATTATGTGTCTATGAGGGTCATCTTTTAATGAGAATACTGATTTTTTATTTGAGCTATGCCATTTTTGGTGAACTTGTAGGTTCGTGAAATCAGCAAGGAAGAGTGCATAAAAAGAAACAAAGATTTTACTGAGCCAAGTGGAGCATGCATGAAGGAGTCGGATGCTTCTTTATTCTTTTCTTTTCCTTGGCGCAGATAGGCCATCCTGGACTTGAACAAGAGACGTCGTTCTTTCAGTTCAATTCGAAACATAACTTGCTTTCACTTTAGTACAATTTGGGTCAAAGGAAACGTGCATGTCAATGGGTAGATTCAAGGATAAGAACCTAACATACCCGACTAGTCCTAGAGTAACCCTTGAAACCTTTACATTAGTTTCATTCCAATATTATGATTAGTTTTTCCATAATTTAATGAAGTGCATGTTCGGTACATAAGCAACCGTACTTGGATTAAGTTATCAACTATTAAATTACCCAATTAAATGAAATTTATATTATAAGATAATTCAATTATCAAACTTAAATGATCAAGATGTTAATTACCATAATTAATTAACGTAATTTTATTTATACTAGATAAATAATAATTTATTGCACAGACTGTTAATAATTCATGATTTGTATGGTTGCACATTAAAAAAAAAAAATTGATAGCCTGACTAACTTGTAATCACCATAAATTATGATATAGTTCTATTAATTAGTATTTGTGATTATCATTAGGTGTGAGTAATTTGTAAGTTACATATCAAATTTATAATGAGAAGAAATGATATTATGATATTATGATTTAATCATCATATAATTAAAACTGATTAAAAAGAGTTTCAAGCTTGCAGATATTATTTTAAGATTATCTTGTGAATCAAATAAAAATAATCTTTTATGTATTTATTCTAAGTTTAGTTTTTTTTTATGAGATTATTATTTATTCCCCTGCTATTTAATTTCGCAAATCAAATGCTCAATGTTAACTCTCCAGGGGTGTGCATTGATCTAGGGTCAACCCTGGACCGACCTTGGACTGACCCAACCTTGCCAGTCCTGGTCTGGTTCCCAAGGAGATTGGGTTGATCCTTGGTCCTAGGATTCTTGGTGCGGGCTGGTCCTTGGATCAATACTGTGCGGGCTAGTCCTCGGTCTTAGGAGTTCAGGATTGGTCCAACCCAAACCAACCCTGACTCTTATATATATATATATATATATATATATATATATATATATATATATATATATATATATATATACATATATATATTATAAATCTAATATATTATTTATAATTTTTTATATAGGGAAAATCCTAAAATAAACGGCGTCAATAGTATTAAACAACTCCTTAGCAAGGAGTTCAAGTAATTTTATATTGTTATTTAATAACTTAGTTTTTCAATGTTTTTTACGGTGTCAACAGTCATAATTTACGAATAAGAAATTTTTTTTTGTGAACAGTCCTCACAGCGCCTAAAAAGGCATAAACAGCTCCTCACGATATTCTCCTCTAGTACTCATTCTCTTCTATATTATTGTCCTCTTAGTCTTCAGTTGCCAAAATCGAAAGAAACAACTTCTCCACTCGCCTCGCTCGCTTTAGGTCACTAGTGCTGCTCACCGCTTGATGCCCGCTTGGTTTGTTGTTCCCCCCTTGACACTCGACAATCGATGCTCACTTTGCTTGATGCTCACCCTACTCGACGCTTGCTGCTTGCCTCTCTTAGCTGACCTCACTTGTCACTGAACCCATTAGATAGGTCTAGTCCTCAGTTGCCTTTTTAAGGAGTACAAAAAATGAAATAAAAAATTATTGGTTGATCTCGAGTTGACCTTGGAACTGGACCAAAGCCATTGGGTTGGTTTAGTCCTCAGTAACCTTTTTAGGGAGTACAAAAATGAAATAAAAAAATTATTGTTTGGTCCCGGGTTGACCCTAGATTGGATCGAACCCACTGAGTTAGTCTGGTCCTTGGTCCTAAGCTCAATAGGGTCGGTCTTCAGTCCCAAAAATTAAGGACTAACACTGTGCGAATTGGTCCTAAGGTTAGGGGGTGGACCAACCAAACTTGGACTATGCTCATCCCTATCACTCTCTCCCAAACTTAAATGTAGGGAAGAGCAAAAACTAGAATTTTATTGTCCTAATTGTTTGATTTTTTTTTTTTTGGATTGATCCTAGATGTTTGAGTAACGTGCACTTTGTAAGGAAAAAAAGAAAAGAAAATATTGAGCAATTCGATCTTCTAATTTGATTTTGCAATTAGATTCTTTATTTAGTCATGCTTGATAAAGAACCCAAAAGAGAAAAAAAAATTCAATAAAGGATGATTTTCAACGACAAAATAGGAAAAATATTGAAAAATCAAAGTTAAGGTAGATCCATTCTTGTGGAATAACCGAATATTTGCAAGCTATACTAAGTTGTTTTATTTTTCAGATTTGCGGTAAAGTGTAATTTTTGGGATTGATTTTGTCTTGAAGTTATCCATCTCTCTTTTATGTGAAATAAAAATATTTCTTCTGACTAAAAAAAAAAAGAAGTAGGAAATCGGATCAAATAGAGAAAAAGATAGATTCCATATCCAATCGATACCTAATGAATTGCTTGTGTAGAAAGTAAAAAAAAAAAAAGAAATTGGAAAAATCTTTGGAAACCTGAGGGAACATCGGCAGAAACCCTACAATTTCACATCCATGCCGACGCCCTCCGTCGACAACGTCATCCACCGCAAATCCTCCGGCGACCGTCTGAATTGCGCCGTAGGAAACCGGCTTCCTCCTCCTTTGTGCCTTGAGGATCTCATCAGCACCTTGCCAGACGCCGCGATCCACCGCATCTTCTCATTTCTGCCCCTCCAAGACGTGGTCAAGACCAGCGTCCTCTTCAAGCGCTGGCGGTCCACTTAGACCACCACCACCCACCTCTCATTCAATGGGGTCCGGCCTCGCAATCCCGACGCCCGCTCCTTCAAATTCCCCTCCCTCGTCGATAGCGTCTTGAGCCAGTGCACCCCGCACCCGGTGAAGAAATTCCACTTCACCAACTTCAAGTACCGCGAGGCCAGCCGCCCCAAGCTCCACCTCTGGCTCTGCTTTGCGTCGGGGCGCCAACCGGAGGATCTTCGTCTGTGGCTGACTGGCGAGTGGTTGGGCACGTATACACTGCCACCGTTCTTGTATTGCTCGAGTTGTTTGGTGCGCCTCGATTTCAGTATGTACCATTTCTCGTTGGATGCGCTATTTGGTGGCCTTGTCTTAAGGTCTTGTCGATTGAATATGTGAATTTGAGTGATGATATCCTCAGGTGAATCTTCAGGAAAAGTCCTGTTTTAGATTCCCTTGAAATGCTGCGACGCTGGCAGGTGAAGAACATTATAATAAATTTGTTAATAAATTCAACAAGTGTGAAAAATTTGGTACTCATCGACAGCAAAAACTCTCACGTGGAGAACATTTGGGCCCTAAATGTTCAGTCCTTATAGGTTCAAACTTCAACATATATCTTTTGGCTGGAGCTGAGTTAGCTTTTTCGGTACGAACTATTTTGTCTGGTCACAAGAGGATCTGCTACGACATGTTGGAGGAACTTTTTGAGAAGCTGCGTGGAGTTTCTACAATCACCGTTGGTGGTTGGTGTTTGAAGGTACAAGCTCAAATTTTTTATCATTTATATGACATGCTTGTGTTGAATGTTGTATGTGATTAGCACTATTCGGTGGTGTTTGTTGCGCAGGCTGAGTGACCTCCGCTTTTGGAGGCATTCTAACTTTAAAAAAAAATAATAATAAATTTTGTGTTCCAACTTATAACGTAAGAAAGTATTCCCAAAATATTTTACAAGTCAATAATGACGTTCACTGTACGCGTAACCAATTACTTGCATTTTTAGATCCTTCAAAAATCACAAGTTTTACATGAGAATATGTAAATAGTCTCAATTTTTAAAGAGATTGACTTATTCATTTCTATTTGTAGTATTCTTATTTGTCTTTTCCGAACTAGAGGCAAGGTCAAAGGATGGGATGTGATTTTGTTAATCTTTATTCATGTTAGACAACAAAAGAAATATTAATTGAACTTTCTTTGTTGCTTGCTCGATGTACTTAGGTTCACTCGTGTTCGTGGACGTTTCGGCAGGTGAGTTGGATTGGCGGAGAACCCGATCCTGGCCATGTATGGAGGATTCTTCCAGCTTTTGCCTTTGGCTGCTGACGACGACGAAGCGTTTAGGTTAGACAAAACAATAGGAGAGGACTATATAAACTCTACAAACTCTGACCAGCGCAGAGACTAAACCCAAAAACTCTTCTGGCTTATCTTCAAAATTCAAAAAGAAAAGATACGCGTTCGAAACTTTAGATAAAAAGGAAAATAAATCTAAATAGTTACAAATAATAATTCCCCAAAAGCCACAAAAAATTATTGCTTGGGGCTCTCTACGACAATGGGACAGTGGCAACACCCCCACAACATTTAACGTTCGTTAAAAAAAACTTTTACAATGAGCTTTGAGTATATTTTTTTTTTATATTTTCTTCTATTGAAAAATGACCTAAACCCTTCATCGGTCCACTCAAGGGCCATGGCCGTCAGCGAGCCAGATCTGGCACCTGCAGCTATCGACTGAGGTTGCCTGAGGTCGAACCTTTAGTTCCGATGAGAGTCACATGACCCAAGCAAGGGTCACGTGACCCAGGTGGCGCACAACCCAGGCGATCATCGCCTTGGTTGCAAGGGTTGCGTGAGACCTAGATGAACACAGCTTGAGATCGCATGACCACAGGCAATAATTGTGAGACCTAGATGACCACCACCTGAGGTCGCATGACCACAGGCAGCAATTGCGTGACCTCAGGGTGGTTGCATGACTCAAGCAACGGCTGCCTAAGGTCACAAGACCTAGGCGATGGTTGCCTGAGGCCTGAGGTTGCCTGTGTCATGTGACCCTTGCCAACCTCTCAATGGCCCTTTGCTGGCCCTTGGCTGGCTAGATTTGGCTTCCTTGGCCCCTTGTTGGCATTTCGTCAACCACCCTCGCGTGAATAAGATGAGCAGTTACAAGGAGAGACAAAATCATAAAGCTAAAAAATTAGTGAGGATAGTTTTGGAAGGAAAAATAGTTGCCAAAACTAAAAGCTAGTGGGTACGTTTACTTTAGCTTTGGAAATGGGTCTTGGAGAAATGCAAATATTTTTGGCTTAAAGGGTTTTGAGGAAATGCAAATTGTGTTTGGTAAAAAATTCTTTACAAAACTATTTTTGCGTAAAAAGTGTCTGTCAATTTTTTTTTTTTTTATAAAGGGCTTTTGGATTTTATTTTTCTTTCTTATTAAAAAAATATTAAATTCTTTGCTGACTCCAATGAAGGTAAGGGTAGTTTTGGAATAATGAGGGGTAAAACCGAAAACCTAAAAAATTTATGATAGTAGTTTTTTTTTTTAATGTAATTTTAGCATTTAGTCAAATGCTAAAAGCCCCAAAACTAGCCTTTATTAGCATTGGACTTTCAACTTTTCCAAGATTAGCATTTGACTAAAAGTCCCTTGGACAAGTTTGCCAAACACCCCATATTTTCCCAAGAGTTTTGGAAGCTGAAAGCCTTTTAGAAAAGCTGAACCAAAAGTACCATAATTTTGAACTTTTAGCCTTTTCAAGACTAGCTTTCATCTCAAAGTTCCTTTAAAATGGTAGCCAAACACCCCAACATTTTTTCAAGGGGCTTTGGAGACCAAAAGCCCATTGGAAAAGCTTAATCAAACGCACATAACTTGGAAAGGTGGTAGGCATATTCTTTGAGACAATACGGACATAAGAGACGAAGAGATTTTAGTCTCATAAAGAAAAGTCATATTAGCGTAGGTGCAGATTGTTTCATTCATATGAAGGTGGAGAGAGATTCACGACTACAAGATGAACTGGGCACAAATATATCGAAAATAATTGCTCCGGCCTATCTACCACAGTTGGTAGAATCCTTGCGTCTGCACGGCTGGTTCTGGTAGAGTGATGATATCCTCGGGCGAATTTTAAGGGGAAGTCTTGTTTTAGAGTCCCTTGAGTTGTGCGAGTGCTGGGGCGTGACTTACTCTACAATAGATTCATTAAGTGTGAAAGGGTTGGCAATCATTGAAGAATAGAACTCTAACATGGAGAAAATTTGGGCCCCGCATTTGCTGTCACTGCAGATATTTGGGGATTGGCATCACCGTCCGAGACTTGACGATATATCTTCTTTGGTCGAAGCCAAATTACATTTTTCTGCTCGAATTCTTTTGTCTGGCGACAAGAGGATGTGCTACGACTTGCTAAAGGAACTTCTTGAGAAGCTGTGCGGAGTTCCTACAATCACCATTGGTGGTTGGTGTTTGCAGGTACAAGCTCTATAATTTTATCATTCGTAAGACATGCTTGTGTTGAATGGTGTTTGTGATTAGCACTGTTTGGTGGTGTTTCTTGTCTAGGGTGATTGACCTCAATTTTTTGTTGCATTCTAGTCCTTTATCAAGGGGAATCATTGAGAGCGCATGTATGATTAATTTGGCAGGTTACAACATAAGAAAGTATTGTGAACCTTGGAGCTTTAATTTCCAATAAATGAATGGGAAAAAGCCACGAAAAACCCTGAACTTTGCTCAAAGTGACACATTTACCCCAAACTTTTTTTTGTGACGTGAAAAACCCCAAACTTTCCAAACCGTGACACATTTACCCCATAAGGGCATTTTTATCTTTTTATTCTGTTTTTTCCTTCTTCTTTTTTTCTTCTTCTTCCCTCCGCCGGCCATGACGGAGCCGGCGGAGGGAAGCCGGCGTCTAGCGACCTCGCCGGCGTCGGGTGAGGGCAGGGACACCCTCGCTCGACGCAGGCGAGGGCGGCCCTCGCAGGTGACGGGCGAGGGCAAGGACACCCTCGCCCGACGTAGGCGAGGCGGCCCTCGTCGGCGTCGGGCGAGTCCCCGCCTCGCCCGATGCCGGCGACGGGCGGGGCGTGGACACCCTCGCCCGACGCAAGCGAGGGCCGTCCTCGCCCGACACAGTGAGGGCGGCCCTCGCCGGTGTCGGGCGAGGACGGCCCTTGCCGGATCCGGCAAGGGCAACCCTCACCCGACACGGGCGAGGGCGGCCCTCGCCCGACGCCGACAAGGGCCGCCCTAGCCCGAGGCCGGCGAGGGTGACCCTTGCCTGACGCCGGCGAGGGCAGCCCTCGCCGGACGCCGGCTTCCCTTCGTCGGCCAGCTGGCGGAGGGAAGAGAGAAGAAAAAAAAATTTTAAAAATGAAAAGACCAAAATGCCCTCTAATTTTGGGGTAAATGTGTCACATAACGAAAGTTTAGATTTTTTGTGTCACAAAAAAAAGTTTTGGGTAAATGTGTCACGGTTGGCAAAGTTTCGGGTTTTTCACGTCACAAAAAAAAGTTTAGGGTAAATGTGTCACTTTGGGCAAAGTTCAGGATTTTTCGTGGCTTTTTCCCTAAATGAATTTAGGATGACTCAATATTTGGGACAATGAATGCCCACTAGATCTGGGATCAATGCAATATTCTTAGATAATTTCACAAGAAAAATGCATGAAAAGATTATTTTGAAAGGCTACTTTTCCAGTTCATTCTTTCAATTTATAGAGAAAAGTCAATTATCTAAAATATGACGAAGAGTAATGAACCATCTTAGGTTGATAGATTCGGGTCGTGATCTCTCATCACTATAGGCTATTGTTCTAGAACATCTCACGGGACTATTCTCAGAATATTATAGAATGGCAAAGGACAGATTCACTAATAGACTTCAGTCAATAATGAGGATCATTGACTTATGTGATCTAGATCCTTTAAAGATCACAAGTTTTACATGAGAAGCATATGTAAATAATCTTGATTCTTGAAGAGACGCTCTTGTTCATTTATACTTGCAATACCCTTACGATCTTTTCCCAACTGGAAGACAAGCTCAAAGGATATTGAATTTGGGTTTCGGATTGATCTTGTGGCAAGGTATGTTGCCCTAGGCACTACACTACTCATTCGTATTGACTCTCCTTTGACAGTAAAGTTACATGAACTATGATGCTATTAGGTTTTTTACGTGTACCTAATTTAAACTTTTTTTGAATTTAGTTCATCTGTAAATATGAACCTCCTAAGGAAAGATGTTAATGATAGTGCTTTGGATTATCGACAGATAAAGGGATGTTTTGGTTGAGGTATTCCTCAGCTTTCTCTGTCCAAACAAAAATATATGAATAAGCAAATAACTCCTTGGATTGCGTTTGATTTTAAAGACACAAACTTGAAGTATGTCTTTGCTGCCCAAAAGGAGATAAATTCGAATTTTAACACCCTTTTTTTTGTGGTTTAAATTGGTTCAAGGCGATTTTTTCCAGGCAAAAAAGTTTGCAATCAGAACTAAATTGTATTTCATGTTCGAAAACCGAAGCAAACCATAAAATCATCAGTCTTTCTGTTACCTTTGCTAGTTTTGTTGGATGTTCTCGCAACATTTTTTTATAAATAGTCATGGGATATTAAAAGAATAAAAAAAAATTATTTGACACTTTCTACCCACCTAAAATTGACGGAGTTAAGCAAAAGATTCAGGTGCATCGACGTCGCATGTTTGAGGATTTGGGCGCACGAGAAGTGAGTTTTGGAGCTCAAGCGCATTTTATCCTAACTAATTTTTAGGATTTGTCCCGTAATTATCCAAAAAAAGAAAATCTTATATAAGATTTTAAGCTTTTCTAATTTTTTTTCAAGCTTATTATTATCGAGCTCAATATCTAATTTGTGGAAACAAGGAAGTCTTTAGAGACCTAAAAGCAAAGCATGCATGATTCCAATGGGTAGATTCAAGGGTAAGAACATAACATACCCGACTGGTTATAGGGTAACCCTTGAAACCGTTAATTGAGTTTTATTTCAATATTATGATTATTTTTTCCATAATTTAATGAAGTGCATGCACGGTCCATAAGCAACCATACTTGGATTAAGTTATTAAATATTAAATTACCCAATGAAATGAAAATTATATCATAAGATAACTCGATTATTAAACTTAAATAATCAGATGTTAATTACCATAGTAAATTAATGTGATTTTTATTATACTTGATAAGTAATAATTTATTGCACAAACTGTTAATAATTCAAACTAGGAAAAATATTTTAAAAAATTTGAAGGATAACGCAGTGTGTTTAAAAAAGGATAGGAAATCGGATGGAAATAAAAAGAAAAAGAAACATCCTTGGAAAACTCGGGGGAACATCCGCAGAAACCCTAGAATTTCAAATCCACGGCGCCGCCCACCGCAAATCCTCCTCTGGCGACCGTCCGACTTGCGCCGGCTGAAACCGACCTCCTCTTCCTTTGTTGCTAGACGACACGATCCGCCATCTCTTCTTATTTCTGCCATCGTCGTTAGGACCAGTGTCCTCTCCAAGCGCTGGCGGTCCACTTGGACCACCACCGCCCACCTCGCATTCGATGGATTCCGGCCTCGCAATCGCAACGCCCTCTCTCGACTTCCCGTCCCTCGTCAGCAGCATCCTGAGCCAGTGCACCTCGCCCACGGTAAAGAAGTTCCACGTCGCCAACTTCAAGTACCGCCACCGCTACCGCCCCAAGCTCGACCACTGGCTCCACTGCGCGCTGGGGCACCGCGTGGAGGATCTTCGGCTATGGCTGATCACTGAGCCGCGGACTATGTATACACTGCCACTGTTCTTCTATTGCTCGAGTTGGTTGGTGCGCCTCGAAGTCAGTTGGTGCAGTTTCTGGTCGGATGAGACTATTAGGTAGCCTTGTCTTAAGTTCTTGTCGACCGAAGATGCAGATTTGGATGATGATATGCTTGGGCGAATCTTCACGGGAAGTTCTGTTTTAGAATTCCTCAAGTTGCGGCGGGTGCTGCTACGTGAAGAACATTCTAATAGATTCAACAAGTGTGAAAGATTCGGTATTGATCGGCAGCGAAAACTCTTACTCTTACGTGAACAAAATTTGGGCTCCACATTTACTCCCGTTGCATGTATCAAGGACGTGGTCGGGGTTATGGCTGTGTTCTGATATGTTCAGCCTTGACGATGTATTTTCTTTGGTTAGAGCCAAAACAGTTTTTTCCATTCGAACTTTGTTCTGTGACTTATTGAAGGAACTTCTTGAGATGCTGTGCGGAGTTCCTATAATCACCATTGGCAGTTGGTGTTTGAAGGTGCAAGCTCAATAATTTACATGTTCGTGTTGAATGGTGCATGTGATTAGTACCGTTTGGTGGTGTCTTAGCTTAGCCCAGGCCGATTGACCTCTAGTCTTTCATCACGGGAATCATTGACGGTGCATGCATAATTAATTCGGCAAAATATAGGATGATGCTCAACTTTTTTTTTTTTTTTTTTTCTTCTTCCTCATTGCCATTCGCTGGTCGCCAATCATGGCGATGGCTGACAACCGACTAGGCAAGATTCGGCGAGCTTGCCAAAACCTCACCAAGTAGGATGAGGCTTGGCGGGGCTTAGCCCCGCCGACAGTTGGGTGAGCTTACCTGGCCACCAGCGTGGCCAGCCTCGCCCTCGCCTAGATATATTAGTTGTGTTAACCATATATTGTATTAGTGCTAATTTGGTTGGTTCCTTTAATGGAACAATTTTATCACCACTTTTCAATTGTCATAGAGAGAGAAGGTACCCTATGTAAAGGTGATTAATGTGCGATCTAGGAGAATGGAAAAGTATGAAATTTATCATTTGCTTTTTCTCTTTTCTTGCCTTTTCTCCTCCTCGTCTTCTTCTTCTTCTTCTTCCTATGTTGTATCAAATTTAGTCCGACCTCAACATGACATGTTTATCTTTATTGACATATCATTAAAGCCCAAATACGACGAGCTTATTAAATGTCTTACACACACCACGGTATGATTAACAAATTTAGGATATTAATTCCACGTACATGCACAAAAATGTGATTAAAAGTTTTGTAAACGTGTCTAAGATGTATCTAAACATGTGGTGCCCACCCACGTGAATGTTAACTTGTTTAATTAAACAGGTCTACGAAAGTGATAAAAGCTTTAAAAGGTTCAATTTGTGACCGCATGTTTACTTCATGTGTTTGAACATGATTGCCTTCATTGACATAGTATTGATTAAACCAACCGCACGCTTGCCTTGGTGCCATGTAAATGCATTACGTCAAAAATTGCTAACCTTAGTTGGAGGTGACGCGACTATAAAGTATGGTCGGAGGCAGGGAGGGCTGAGTGGCAAGTGCGGCGACCTCTCGGTGGAGTCAACAGTGGAAAGAGAGTTGGGAACATAGGTGGAGAAAAAGAAATATTGATATTACAATGCAAAAGAACTGTTGATATTTTTCTCTGCGCTTAAGTTTAATTTGGTCCTCCCAATTTTATTTTCACAATGGGATCGTCCATTTTTTTTTTTTTTTTTTTTGGTCGAAGTCTAATTTTGTTGAGGGCTGGCCACATAGGTTGGTCATGGTCCTCATGGAACAATATCATGATGAAAATCAAAAATAAAAAAGAAAAAAGATAATATTTAAAAAAAAAAAAGATTATATAAGCTAAAAGGGCCTTATGATTGTCGTTGTCCTTCGCCCTGGAGTTGCCTACCGAGAGAAAACCCTAGAAGCTCGCCCTGGAGTTGCCTACCGAGAGAAAACCCTAAAATCTCATCAATTCCATGGCGGAGTCTTCCAAGCGCCAGAGGATTTTGCTCAGCCCAGACTCCTCCCGCGACCGACCGCCTCCTCCTTCGAGCCCTCGGGATCTAATCAGCGCATTGCCAGACCACGCGATCCGCGACATCTTCTCGCATCTGCTCACCGAGGACGTCGTGAGGACCAGCGTCCTCTCCAAGCGGTGGCGATACAGATGGAGGACCGCCACCACCAACCTCGTATTCAATAGAGTCCGGCCTCACCGTCACAGAGCCCGCTCCTTGGACTTCCGGTGCATCGTTGACAGCGTCCTGAGCCAGCACACCTCGACCTCGGCGTTGAAGAAATTCCACGTCAATGGCTTTTGTTATTACGACGAGGCCGATAGCCCCAAGCTCAAGGAGTGGCTCCACTTCGCAGAGCAGCGCCACGTGGAGGATCTCCGCCTGGAACTGGATAGTTTGGAGTGCATGTATATACTGCCACAGTTCTTGTTTTGCTTGAGTAGCTTGGTGCGCCTGCAAGTCAGTCGGTGCCATTTTTCGTTGGGTGCGACTAGTATTAATTGGCCTCGTCTTAAGGTATTGTCGATATCAAATGTGAACTTGAGCGATAATATCCTGGCGAGTATTTTAAGGGGAAGTCCTGTTTTAGAGTTCCTTGAGTTGGGTTGGTGCGTGGACTTGAACAACGTTATTATAGATTCAACGAGTGTCAAACACTTGTTCCTCAGCATCACCAGTTTCTTTGACCTACGGAGGATTAGGGCCCCGCATTTGCTGAAGTTGCGTATAGCAGGGACGTGCTCTTGTTCTAAGAGAGCAGAGCATATGTCACTTGAGGATATATCGTCTTTGGTTGAAGCCGACTTAAATTTTGAAATTCTACCTCGTGTGCATGGTGACAATAGGATGGCCTGCGACCTGTTGAAGAAATTTCTTGAGAAGCTGCCCAGAGTTTCTACAATTACCATTGGTGATTGGTGTTTGCAGGTACATGCTCAATATTTTTACCATTTATAAGACGTGCTCCTGTTGAATGGTTTCTGTGTTTAGCACCATATAGTGCTGTATGTTTCCCCACTTGAGTGACCTCATCAAGGGTAATCATTGTGGACTCATTGGCAATTAGTTATTGGCAGATAGGATGATTGGTAACTCTGCCGTCTGAGTTACGGCATAAGACGATATCGTGAGCCGTGGAGCTTCTTCCCTTCGTTTAATCTCCGATAGATGGATCGCACAATTTTTGGGACAATGAATGCCACTAGATATTGCTTTTTATTGTGGATGCCACTCAGGGGCAGCGTTCTTAGACAGCTCAATTTTCAAACGAAAAGAGATTATTCCAGAAAGGTTTCTTGAATTTTCAATCTTTCAGTTTATAGAGAAAGTACAATTATTTGCAAATATAACAAAGTTTAGTGGACCTAGTCATCTTAGATCGACAGAACCGCATCATGCTCTCTTGTCACATCAGGCTGTTGTTTCATAATCATCTTATATAGTGTTCTTACAATATTTTAGGATGGCAGTGGATAGATTAACTTGGAAAGTTCAGTCAATAATGAGGTTTGTTGTCTCATGTGACCAACAATTGGAATTTTCGGATCCTTCATATATCATGAGTTCGACATGAGAAGCATATGTAAATAGTCTCGATTATTAAAGAGATTCACTTGTTAATTTTTATTTGTAGTATCCTTATCAGTCGGCCTTTTCATGGCTGGGAGATAGGGTCAAAGGATATTGTATTTGGATGGACTGTAGTTTTGTCATTATTTATTCATGTTAAACCGGAAAACTAGTATTAATCAGATTTTCTATGTTGCTTGCTCAATGTGATTAGATACTGTCCCTTTTGGAGATGGAAGGAGTGCCACCTCGGTTGTTAGAATGTCAGAATCTGACACTGACACTGGTGTTAGAATGTCAAAATCTGATACTGCAAGGACTAAGTAGTCAGCAGGACCTTCTCGGTATAGGATATATGCTACGAAGATCACGGTGCCTGGAAAAATTAGTCATACAGCTGACTAAGGTCCCCCTATCGAAGGTTTGTTCATTTGCTATGCTATTTTCAGATCGCTTCTTGTGCTTCCTTCCTCTTTGCACTAATGTTTGAACAGTGAGTGGAAACTTTAGAAGCACATAAAGATGATTAATCTCGAACTCTTATTTCTTCCGGAATTTGAAATTTGCTCATGGCTCTGTCGGTCTACTCAACATTTGTGCAGGGCAAGTTTTAGTTCATGTCTTAAAGTAACAGCAGTGTCGTACTGGAGGTTCTTTTGCTGTTGGGTTGTGTTAGGATCTTGAGCCAAGAGTTTAGTGATGAGCACTTAGAAAGAGGACATGTTTAATGTGTGTAGACGAGTTTAAGAGCTTAAATTGATTAAGACTCGTTATAAAGTAAAACTGACTAGCATCTGCAGTGGACAATTGAAAGTCGTTTGTCTGAAATTTTAGTGAGCCAACGAATTTATTTTCCCCATGGATCCATATCTAGTGTGAAATAAGTTTATTAAATGGGGGTACCTATGTGCAGTTTCAACTTGGTGAAGAATCTAATGAAGATTTTAACTTGGACGAAGAAGTTTTCTCGTGCTCACTGAAGGGGAACTTTGGATGTTTGGCAAAACATCTCAAGAGAGTTGAGATCATCTGCTCTCTTGAGATCATCTGCTTTGGAGCTTGTGGTTCTTGGTCAAAACATCTGCTCGCTCTGATTAAGTTTCTTCTTGGGTATGCACTTGTGCTGGAGAAGTTGATTATCAAGGTTAAATTGCCCACACGTGTACATGAACTTCCAGCCACTGTTCTGTCGCAACTACTTGATTTGAGCACCGATGTGCTCAGCTTTCGAAGAGCTTCAGAAAATGCTAAGGTTATTTTTTATTATCCTCTTGAATAGGCGTCCTCATAAAAGTTTGGGTTTGTCATTGATCTCATAGGCAAGCGTATGTTGCCTTGGGCACTTTTTTTTTTTTTTGGTCGAAAAGAACTGACATTTACTAAGATTAACTCGGAGTCTTACATAAGACCGATGGAGAAAGATCGGTGCATAATATATTCCAGAGAGGAAAAGGAATAGAAAACAGCCAATTTGTTGGTAGAGTGTTGAGGCGATGATTCGGACGATCCAATCCGCTGCGGCATTCGCACGTCGTGGGCAATGGATAACCGTGATGTTTTCATTTTGGGCTAGCCCATCCCTACATCATTTGGACAACTTCTTTTAGGTTCCATGGAGGTTCGGCCCGGCCCATCACCAAATCTACAACCCCGTAACGTCGCTTTCGATACAACACTTAGCAGTTCGGCTTCCCGAGTTCTCCACGTGCGGCTTCTTTAGTTCGTGTGCGCTTCTAATCCCGTGTAAAATCGCCTCGCCTCGGCTTCAGCTGCGAGAAGAAACCCTAGCGGAAGCCGCGAAGCCGTTGAGGGTTCTTCCTTCGGAATCTCGCATCAAGCCCGCGACCGAGCAGATGAATTCACCTTCTCGCCAAGCCGCATCCACGTTGAGTTTCAGATCCGTCCCTACAGGAGGCTTCCAGTGAACGGGTTTGTCTCGGCTGGGTTTCGTTTTGCTGCGATTTAGTTTTCTTCTACTGAAAGAACGTTGCTGTTCTTGTGCTGTGATCAACAGATCTGCTGGTTTGGGTGCTTGCCGAAAAATCCAGCAATTTCTCATCTTCCAGACGTTCCACAAGACCATACCCGTAAATTCTGGTTCGGGTGAGTCTTGATCTTTGCGAAAAGCGTTAACCAGCCCACCGATCTGTTCGGTTAATTTGTTGTGTTGGTCGATTGTGATAAAAGCCGGGTCTTCCCAGCATTTTCTTGGTCCATTTACATAAAAACAGCGGATGCTCTGTGGTTTCGGGTCTTGTTCGCAGAGTGGACATAGGGGATCGTTGACTATTTTCCTTGTGTACAGGTTTTCTCGCGTTGGGAGGGCGTTTTGACATATGCTCCAGAGGAAGGATCGTACCTTTGGCGGCACTTCAAGGTTCCAGATTTGCGTCCATAAGGTGCGAGGTGGTTGATATGAGCATGAGGGACGGTTGTGATCTGTTTTACTTGTGTTTATGATTGCTCTGTTATATCCACTTTTGACGGAGTATTGCCCTGTTCTGTTACCCGTCCATATGAGCATGTCTGGCTGTGGTTGATGGCTTAGGGGAACTGCTAGAATTTCTGTTGCAAACCTTTCTTCGTACAGTTGATGGATGAGTTGTTGCTTCCATTCTCTGGATTCTGCATTGATTAATTCCGATACTAATCTAGGTTCTGTTTGATTTTCTTCCCCGCCAATTACTCCTTGTGAGAGCCATCTATCTTCTCTGATTCGAATAGATTTGCCGTCTCCTACTGACCATTTAGTGTTTTCCTTTATGGTGTCTCTGCCGAGGATTAGACTATGCCAACCCCATGAGGGTCGGTGTCCCTTTGATGCTGTCCAGACGTCACCGTGAGGGAAATAAATCCCTTTCATCACTTTACTCCATAGAGCTGATGGGGAGGTAGCAAGTCGCCATACTTGCTTGCCTAACATGGCCCTGTTAAAGGTGAGCAGATCTTTGAACCCTAGGCCACCTTCGTCTTTTCGAGTTTTCAAGACTTCCCATCTTTTCCAATGCATCCCCCTTTTAGCATCTCCGTTCTGCCACCAAAATGACGCAATGCGTTGTTCTATGGCTTTGCAGATGGACACTGGCAGCTTGAAGATAGACATTGCGTAGGTAGGTATGGATTGCACAACACTCTTGATTAGCACTTCCTTTCCTGCTTTTGTTAATAATTTTTCCTTCCAACCAGCTAACTTTGCATTTACTCTGGCCAGGATCCACGCAAACAGCTCTTTCTTGGATTGACCCCAATCGGTAGGTATACCCAGGTACTTCCCTGTTTTCTGTAGTATAGGTACTCTCAGTTGTGTTGCCAAGTTGTGTTTCAAAGCTTCTGGACAATTTCCACTGAAAGAAACCCCTGATTTATTTAGGTTAATTGCCTGTCCTGTAGCGTAACAATATTGACTGAGTATTTGGGCAAGATTCTGACACTCTGTCAAATTTCCATCCAGAAAGAATATCGCATCATCGGCAAACATTAGATGTGATAGTTTGGGACAATTTCTGGTTAGCTGTATACCTTTGAGTGTTCCGTCTGCTAATGCTTTTTTCATCATCCAGGTTAACACATTGGATATCAAAATGAATATGTAAGGTGAGAGTGGGTCACCTTGTCTGAGTCCTCGCGAAGGATGGAAAAAGGAGGTAGGTTCTCCATTTATTTTCACACTATAAGTGACTGTGGATATGCATTGCATGATTAGGGAGACCCACTTGGCATGGAAACCCATTTGCTGCATGACATCCCTCACGAAATCCCATTCTATTCGATCGTATGCTTTTCGCATATCAAGCTTCAGAACAGCCTGATGTTTTTTCCTGTTTTTTGTTGTGCGCAGTTGATGCAGAACTTCCTGGACAATGAAGATGTTGTCCTGAATTTGCCTTCCTGATACGAACGCTCCCTGTTCTGGTTCAATGATAAGTGGTAGCCACTTTTTAAGTCTGTTTGCCATTATTTTTGAGATGACTTTATAGCTGAAGTTGCACAGGCTAATGGGTCTGAATTGGCTGATATTTTCAGGGCTTTTAACTTTTGGGATCAGCACAATATGGGTCTGAT
Organism: Eucalyptus virginea; assembly: GCA_014182375.1. Taxonomy (NCBI): domain Eukaryota; kingdom Viridiplantae; phylum Streptophyta; class Magnoliopsida; order Myrtales; family Myrtaceae; genus Eucalyptus; species Eucalyptus virginea. The sequence goes on from CM024518.1 coordinate 44,430,801, forward strand.
TTAGTCAATTGTCGAAGACACCCTTCTGGAAAAACTCCTGTACCAGTTGAGCCAGATCACCTTTGATGCTTTCCCAGGATTGTTGGTAGAAGGAGCCATTGAAACCATCGGGCCCAGGGGCCTTGAGAGCTCCCAGCTGAAATACTGCACCATGGATTTCTTCCAATGAAGGTATTGCCACCAGTTCATCATTTATATCCATTGTTATCGGGGAGGGGCATTGTTGTAGGATAGGTTGGTAGTATCGGGACCCTTCAGTCTTGTATAGATTCTTGTAGTAAGATTGAACATGTTGCTGTAACTTCTGAGGTTCTCTACACCAGCTTTTATCCTCTAGTTGCAGCATTGTGATTCGATTTTGTTGCCTCCTGTTGACTGTTGTTGCATGGAAAAACCGAGTGTTCTGGTCTCCCCAATGCAACCATTTGATGCGTGACCTCATTCCCCAAAACTGTTCTTCCTGCCTTCTCAATGTATCGATTTGATTGATGATTTGCTGCTCCTTCTGCTTTGTCGTGTGCTGTTCTGTTTGATTCGTTAGTCTTTGTAAGTGTTTGGTGTATTTGTTTGATTTGTGTGTAAGCATTTGCGAACTTCCTCTCGCTCCATTTAATTAATTGTTGTGCTGTCCTTGCCAACTTCTCTGCAAAAGGGCAGGTTGGAGTTGTGTTTTCTGCCCATACTTGCTGGATAAGTTCGTGATACTCGGCATGTTCGGTCCAGAAAACTTCCAGTTTGAACTGTTTCTTCCTTGTCTTTACTCCAGGGTGCAGTCGAAGGATTAGGGGGCTATGGTCTGAACCGATTGTTGGGAGGGCTTGTACTTCTGCTGCATGAAAGGTAACTCTCCACTCGAGGGAACACAGCACTCGATCTAGACGTTTCTTTACCAATTCAGCCCCTTCTCTTTTATTTGTCCATGTATATGCGCATCCATGACTATCGATATCCAGCAAAGATAGATCGTTAATCATGTTTCTAAAAGCTGTGATTCGTCTTTTATCTGCTTCTTTTTTCCCAACTTTCTCCCAAACATACAGTATCTCATTAAAATCTCCCATGCAGATCCATGGTTGAGAAGCTGGAGGTTTCAGGGTTCCCAACTCTTGCCATAAAGCCAGACGCTCTCCAAAATCTGTAGATGCGTGGACGAAGGTGATCTGCATACCTTGTTTACTATCAGGGTCTATACACTGCACATCTATAAATTGCTTTGAGCTTGCTTGCACCCTCAAGTCGATTTCCTCTTGCCACATGATTGCCAATCCCCCTGCTATGCCTGTTGGATCCACCAAATAAAGTTTCTGGAAATTGAGTTTTCTACGTATCCTTTCTACCATCGTCGCTTTATTTTTCGTCTCCATGATAAAGAGTAAGTTAGGCCTTTCCTGAGCTGTTAAAGCTCTTAATTCCTTAATTGTCAGGGGGTTGCCCAGCCCCTGACAATTCCAGCTCACAACTTTCATGGTTTTTGTGGTGGCTTATTAGGGCTAGCCACCAGAGCCCATGCTTTGTCATCTTGAAGCAGATTAACTGGTGTCTCCATTAGGTCTACTTCATCTAGGAGGAGAGATGATTTTTCTGGCATACATTTCTGTTTTTTGGCCTTCTGAACTTTCATTGTCTTCTTCTTGCTTTTTCCAACTTTTAAGAGCAAAGGGTTTTGAGTTTCATGGCATATCACCTGTTTTCCTCGGTCTTGGTCTTGTCTTTTGCCGAAGGTGCGGGTTCGAAGTTACCATTTGTCTTTGAAGCGCTTCCCGATCGCTTTTTGTGCAGGCTACTATTTGCATGTTTGGGGCTGGATCAATCTCTATGGGGTTCCTTTCATTCATTTGAAGTGGTGGTTCGGCACTTGTTTCCTCCACTACATACTCCTCCTCCATTTTTCCATAGAAAGCGTCCCAATATGGACTATGATCACTGGTTTCAGCCTTCAACCAGGGACCGTATGATCCTTTTTTATTCATTGCCCAGGGCGATTCTGCATATGGTATTTCTAAACAGTCAGTTGCATAGTGACCGATTCTACCACAAGAGAAGCAGTAGTGTGGGAGCCGCTCGTATTTGAACTCCACCCAAAGCCATTTGTTGCCGATATCGAGGATAGCTCCTGATTTCAAAGGTAAAGCCAGGTCTATCTCAACTCTGACTCGACCTCCCCTATTCTGTGCATTTGCTATGGCATCCGGTTGAACTTCTAAAACTTTTCCTATCCTTTTCCCCAGGTCATTGAACACTGTATCTAAACGCCAACCAGGGGGGACTCCTCCCAAGCGTACCCAGAAAGCAGCCTTAGTAAAATCATAGCAATGTTCAGGGACTTCTGGGATACACTGCTGTAGAACAAGCAAATTAGTTGAGTATGACCATGGTGAGTTCCTCATGACTCGCTGTTTTTCCTCCTCCGTTGGAAATACAAATGTAAAGGACCCTGGTTCCTTTTGTGAACAGATAACCCCTTCTGATTTCCATGCTTTCGTCATTGTAGTTATGAAGGCCGGATAGTTCACATTTGGTTTGGAGAACAATTTTCCAAAAAGAGTACGTCTACATTCCTCCCGTTTCTGTTGGGGAATTTCATCAAACACTTCAACCACGTCGTCCTCAGACCACAGGTGCCCAAGCCTTTTACATAAAGCAGCCACTCTCATTTCATTCTCTTCTTTACTCTCCATTTGCACTAATCTGTAGGAACTTGTTTAGGGTTCAGGTCTTGACTTACCAGCAACCACCTCCAAGTTTGTCTGGATCCAACCTTCTACGACGCCAATCGGATCTGCCATTCAACGAAATTCTGGAAAATCGGGGCTGATACTTTGATCGGTGCTTAGTGCAGCAAGTTTATCCCGGTTGAAGGATGTGCACAGGCCCCAGATCTTTGAGAATAGGCTCCAACATACTGTTCGTGTTTTTTTTTTTTTTTTTTTTTTTTTTTTTTTGCGAAAGCTAGGAGGAAGAACCTCTACTGAGAAGAAAACGGGAGTCGGGAGAAGCTCTTGTAAATTGTGAACACTGCGGAAAGGAACAGGAATCGGGGCAAAACCTTTGGATTAGTGGTTAGCCTTGGGCACTTCACTGCTTATTTGTATTCACTCTTTTGACTTAAAGTTCGGTGAAGTGTGATAGTATTAGGAGTTTAAGTTTTATAATAGTTGTAATTATGGACCTCTCAAGGAAAGAGGTTAGTATTAGTGTTTCAGTTCAAGGGGATTTTTTCGCGACAAAAAAGTTGCAATCGGAAGTAAACTGCATTGTGCAGTTTGATCTGGTTCAGCTTTTCCAAAACCAAAACAAACCATAAAATCATTGTTCTTTCCGTTAGCTGTGATAAGTTTTATTGGATGTTAATGTGACATATATTTATTATTAATAGTCACAAGATATCAAGTCCCGTGACATTTTCAGTGGACCTAAAATTGACAGAATTGATGAAAAGGTTTAATTCCATTGAAGTTGCATGTTTGAGCACAAATGCACTAAATGTAAGTTTTGTAACTCAAGGTTTTAGGACTTGTCTGAGGATGAATTAGGATTTTCTTCTCATGCCACAATGCATGTGCACTTGTGCTGGAGAAGATGATCATCAAATTTAGGATGCACATACCCTTTCAGAGAAGAATCTTTGGAGGCAGGTAATCTATGAAAGCTGCCTGATTTGATCCAATGTCTACAAGGCCACCAAAGAGCTTCTAATCATGCACGAGTTACCTTCGATTATCCTTCAGGGATGCTCTTTTGAAGGCGGTCCTAAGAAATTTCGCAACCAGGTGTGCTTCGGTCGTTCATGCACTACTCTTCCCTCATTGAACTTTCAATGTGGAGAGGTCATGCTTTTCAAAGAGCTTTGTTTGGTTGGAATTTGAGAAGCACTTCTTGTAGAAAGGGATCGTCTTGTGATTTTGTGAGCAAGTGCTCCCAACGGCTTTTCTTAAGTAACTGTAAAATATATAACCACAATCATTAGTACACTAACTTTATTGCTTAATAGATATTCCTCATGAGTCTGTCATTTTTGCCTCCGTTTAACCACTACTAGCTTAGTTATCACAAAATTTGAGCAGATGTTTTGCTCATTTGGTTCCTTTGATGGGACAATTCTACCACGACTTTTCAATTATAGTAAAGAGAGTCCATTATTTTCCCTTTTGCCTTTTTTTGTTTCTCGCCTTTTTTCTACTTCTTCTTCACAACAATCTATACCGCCTATTATTTTCTCTTTGCCTTTTCTCTTTTCCCACCATTTTTATACTCCTTCCTTATAACAATCTGCACTGCCTGTTCTTTTGCAGGCGTTACTGTCTCTCTCTCTCTCTAACAAATTGAAGGCCCCAACCTTTGCTATTAGATAGGCCACCTACATCATGTCTTAATATAACTACGTCGTGACCTCATCAGGATATAATTATCATCAGTGACCTATTTTTAAAGCCCAAATACGACAAGTTTATTAAATGCCTTACATATCACAACATTCTTAGCACATTTAAGATATTAATTCCCACATGCATATGCAAAAATGTGCCTAAATGTTAAAACATGTCCAAACTTATCTAATCATGTGGGGTCCACACACGTAAATACTAACATGTTCAATTAAACGTATCTAAACATGTGATAAAAGCGTTGAAAAGTTCCACCTATGACAGCATGTTTATCGCATGTATTTAAACATACATGTTCACTTATTTTTTTGCCGTTGATAGGCCGGAGAAAGGTGAGGACTTACCTTGGTGCCGTGTAAACACATCATGTTGAAGATCGTCGGCCTTAGTTGGAGGTGATACGGCTCCAAAGTATGTTTAGGGGTAAAAGGGGCAAGGTGTGGCATGAGCCAAGATGGAATTGACCTAGGAAAAGGTCCTGAAATTTGATGATGAGAAAAGAAATACTGAGTGAACTATTATATCACGTAAATTTTGTGTTTCTTTTTCGTCTGAGCTTAAGTGTTTATTTGGGTCATTCCAATTTCTTTTCACATCAAGATCATTTAATTTGTTTTGCAATGCATTATGAAGCAGACAATTCATATGATTGCATAAAGAATCGACTGAGAAAATTTTTTCTCACAAAAATAGGAAAAAGGCTGAAAAGAATTGGAGGATGAACTCCGGTAGTTAAAAAAAGATTAGGAAATCAAAGTGAATTCCTAAGTAGGTAGACTGTAAAATCGAGATCGATTGGTTTAATTTGACCTCCTTTCAATTAAAGAAAATAGATAAATTCTGTGAAAAATTAAAAAAGGGAAAAAGGAAAAAAGAAAAAACAATATCAATTGAAAGGGCAACATGACTTCAGTCTCGTTCGTCGTCGACACAGAAAGTAAAAATCCTTCGAAAAACTTCGAATCCATGGCGGAGAGGAAACATCTGTGCGCGGCACCATTCGCCGTGAATTCTCTGGCGACCGGCCGGATCGCACCAGACGAAACCGACCTCCTCCTCCTCGGCGAAGCAGGAGCCCCGGGGATCTCCTCAGCACGGGATGCCGTGATCCACCACATCTTCTCGTTTCTACCCATCTGAGACGTCGTCAAGACCAGCGTCCTCTCCCGGCGGTGGCGTTCGGCTTATACCACCACCACCGACCTCGTCTTCCACGGAAGGATCGGAGGCAGCGTCCTGAGGCAGTGCACCTCCCCCACAGTGAAGAGGTTCCTCTTCACCGGCTTCGAGTAGCTCCTCCGCCTCAAGGTCGACCTCTGGCTCCGCTTCGCGGTGGAGTGCCGCATAGAGGATCTCTGCCTGAGGTTGGATTTCCCGCCGCCGACCTTCTATATACTGCCGCCGTTCTTGTATTGCTCGAGTTGGTTGGTGCGCCTGGAAGTTAGTTGCTGCAGTTTCTCGTTGGGTAGGACTATTAGGTGGCCTTGTCTTAAGGTGTCGTCGATTGTGTATTTGCATTTGAGTGATGATATCGGGATTTTCAAGGAAAGTCCTGTTCTAGAGAAGCTACGCGGATCTCTAAAATCACCATTGGCGGTTGGTGTCTGCAGGTACGAGCTCCATATTTTCATCATTTTTAAGAGTGTTGAATGGCGTCTCTGACGAGCACCGTTTTAGTGTTGTATGCAGGCCAGGTCGAGTGACCTCGCTCTCTCTGGCATTATTTCGTCAAGCAGAATCATTGTGAATTCATGTGTGATTAACTATTGGCAGATAGGATGATTCATGACTTTGTCTTTGGAGCTACTACGTAAGAACTTACAGTGAACCTTGGAACTTCGTCTCTTTGATTAATTTTGAATAAATAAATCTGGGATTACTCAATTAGGGACAATCAATGCCACTAGATATTGCTAATTATAATAGATGGTACTCAACGCAACATTCTTAGATGCTTGATTTCCACGCAAAAAACTTATGAACAGAATAATTGAAAATGTTACATTTTCCATTCATTCTTTCAGTTTGTAGATGAAATATAAATATCTGGAAATATGGCGAAGAGTAATGGACCTAGTCATCTTAGGTTGACAAAACCGGATCATCCTCCCTCGTCATATTAGGTTGTTGTTCCATAATCATCTTATAGAATATTCTCGCAATATTTTACATGTAGATGCTAGGTGATTGGATTGCCCTCATGCAATGGTTTTTCTCATGGAATTATAGGTGATAAGCTTCCAATTCCCAGTATTATTTCCAAAAGATGAAACTACTTGTATACTGGAGGACAAAACGTAGAATTCTCTAAACCTTCTCTTTTCCGTGGAAATGTATAGAATGACTGCCATTCTCTCTCTCTCTCTCTCTCTCTCTCTCTCTCTCTCTCACATATGCAACGGCTTGTGACGGGAACATTTTATTTGGGCATTTGTGGAGTTTTTGTTTTTGAATAATCAACAATAATTACATCTGTTGCAAATGATGATCATCACTGAAAGATATCCTTTTCTCATGATTTGCTTAAATGTTCTTTGGTTTTTATGCGGGGTAATAGGATTTAAAGTGTGCTCTTTGGCTTATGCAAAGTCTATCTGACTGGATATGCCCATAGAGAGTGCACAAATAGTTTCGTATCAATTCTGTCTTTATCCTGCGATCAGACAGTCTAAATTCTCAAGAAGAATATTTACAGCAAAATATGCCTTTCCTGCTAAGTTTTTTCTCTCAAATATTCACTTTTGCATGTTTATTGTTTGACCAATCATGTCAGTAACTTTTTTTGTGCCTATATTAATTAGAAGGGCCAAATATTCACTTTTGCATCTTTATGTTTCACGAATCATGTAAGTAGAAGGGCCAAATGACTTCATTATTCTTCTCCTTGTAGAAAAACACAGAAGGTAAAACCATTTGAAAACTCTCGACGTGTAAAACTGCAAGTAAATCCTAGAATTTCAATTTCATGGCGGAGACCTCCATCCATGGTGTCGTCCACCGCAAATCCTCCTCCAGCGACTGTCCAAGTGGCACCAAAAGAAATCCACCTCCTCCTCCTCCTCCTCCTCCTCCTCCTTCGAGCCCTAGGGATCTCATTAGTGCGTGCCTGTGATTAGCACTGTTTCGTGGCGTTTGTTGCCCCGGCTGAGTGACCTCCGCTTTTTGCGGCATTCTAGTCTTTCATGAAGGGCAATCTTGGAGAGTGCATGTATTTATTAATTTGGCAGATAGGATGATATATAACTTTGAAACTTGGAGCTCCTTCCCTCTGTTTAATTTTCAATAAATGGATCTGGGATGAGTCAATTTTTGGGACAATGAATGCCCACTAGATCTAGGATCAATGCAACATTCTTAGATGCTTGATTTTCACAAGAAAATGTGCATGGAGAGATTATATGAAAAAGGTTCATTTTTCAGTTCATTTTGTCAGTTTATAGAGAAAATACAATTATCTAGAAATATGATGAAGAACAATGGACCTAATCATCTTAGGTTGACAGAACCGGGTCATGCTCTCTTGTCACTTTAGGCTGCTCTTCCATAATACATCTTTTAGAGTATTCTCAAAATATTTTACAATGACAATGGACAAATTCACTTGGAAACTTAGGTCAATGTTGAGGTTTGCTGTCTCATGTAAGTAACTACTAGAATTTTAAGATCCTTCAAAGATTACAAGTTTTCCATGAGAAGCATATGTAAATAGTCTCCTTTTATAAAGAGATTCACTTGTTCATTTCTACTTTTAGTATCCTTATCAGTCTTTTCCCGGCTGCAAGGTAGTGTTAAAGGATATTGTACTTGGATGGAATGTAATTTTATTATTCTTAATTCATGTTAGACAAGAAAATAAATATTACTTTAATTTTCTTTGTTACTTGCTCAATGTGCTTAGATTCTATCCCGTTTGGAGATGGAAGGGGTCTCCATTGTCAATATGTCAGAATCTGAGACTACATGGGCCAGTTAGTCAATGGGACTTTCCCGAGATAGCATACATGCTACGAAGTGCACAGTGCCTAAAAAATAACTCATAGACCTGACCTCCCTCCTCTATTGAAGGTTTGTTCCTTCGCTATGATTTTTTCAGTTCGCTTCTTTGGTTTGACTTCCTCTTTGCGCGAATGTGTAGGGCTACGACTATTCGACATTCAAAAAAACAAATCAATAGGTGGTCCTAGAAAAGGGAAAACTAAATGGCATAGAATGTATTAGTTGGCAGCAAGGTCTGAGCGATCAGTCCTCTCCACGTAGCTCCCCCACGATGCTTGCTGACACGTCTCCTACTTATTTTGGCTTCTGAGCTTCGATACAATTCCAATTTGGATAGAAATTGATGCACAAACTCGACAACCTTCTTTTGGTAGAACGGTGGAATCGGCGTCTAAATAGAGACGTGCGACATGCATCGCAGTCTGTATTTGGCATGGTTGGGAGGTGAGAAAAATCTTCTCTGGTGCCATATTTGTCAGCCAGTTTGAAAAAAAAAAAAAAAGCACGTTTATGTAATTTAAGATGTGATTATGCTATTCCTAAGCTCGTGAGATGCCAAACTTTATCACTAATGTGGTTTTTGCTAAGGAATTATGTCTGAGAAGTCATTTATGCTTAACTTTCCGGGTAGAATTTTGCAAGTTTCACCACTTATTAATGTCTACTGCTTAGTAAATAGAGCGTTTGGATGTGGTATCACATATCAGGCTCACCTAGGCAATTAATTTTTTTTTTTTTTGGAGCTCAAGCTCAATTATGCATAAGCCCGCCCCTTTTGAGCCTATCCAGGCCCAATTATAATAGAGTTCATTTATTATGCGAGAAATAAGTAATTTAAAAAAAAAACTCAAAATGATGCCATGTCAAAGCATTTGTTAGACCCAACTTACAGTGTCAACATACTTGGTTTTCACGCACCATCCAAAGTGGCACAAAAAGAGTGAACAAATTTTATTTCCATCTGGTGTGATTTGCGTTTTCTTATTTCATATATGCACACTTTTAGATGAGATTGTGCATTAAAGAATTCCTTCTATTTAGCTATTGTTACTAGCAAAAGTTGCACATATTTTGTGTATATTCAAAATATACACAAATGAATAAAGGACTGAGTACGATTGAAAAAGACTAGCCAAGTCTCCTAGAGTTTCTAGAGACTTCTAGAATATTCCTAAGGACGGGCAACACAGCAAATGTAGCATGTTCTAGAGAATTCTTGTCATAAATATCGGTAGTTAATAAACTCTTATATAAATCTCCATCATTAGATTGAGAGCCAATCAATGAATGTTACGTGAGGGACTCTTGTCTAAATAGGAATGTCACCCCCTCATTTGTATTAATCTAATACTTGAGTAGTAGAATGCATTATCTTACAGAGCTACTCTCTAAAAAATGTTCCAAAACTTAAAAAATGTTTTTGTCACCCCTTGTTGGATTCAATTATTAATAGCTATGTCGAGTTTGCAAGCCCCTTGTTGGATTCAAGTATTAATAGCTGTGTTGAGTGTTGAGTTTGTGATCGGGCATGGTGTCGAAGAGTTGTCGTTAAACCTGATCCTGGCATTTTAGTTTCATGTGTTGTTGGTTTCCTTCTTTCATCTCACTACGACAGAAGAACAGCCAAAGTGCCAAAACTTGGCACGATGGGACACTTAAGTGTCAAAATTTCGGAAAGGTACACTTAAGTGCTAGTTTTGGAGTAAAGTGGAATACTTAAGTGCCACTCCGGCCAAAATCCGGCCAAATTGCTGACGTGGCAATTTTCCGGTAAGTTGGGTGCAAAACGGTGTCATTTTGCTTGCTGACGTTGCAAGAAAATACAAAAATAACGTCGTTTTGTGTCGATATGTAAATAATTAATATAAAAATTAATTAGATTAAATTTAAACTTAATTTTATTTAAAATATTCTAAAAAATAAAAAACTTAAAATTGCAAAACCTAAAAAATAAAAACTTATAATTAAAAAACCTAAAAAAATTGAAAACTTAAAATTGAAAAACCTAAAAAATAAAAAACTTAAAATTAAAAAACCTAAAATAAAAAAAAAATTAAAATTAAAAAACCTAAAAAATTAGAAAACTTAAAATTAAAAAACCTAAAAAATAAAAAACTTATAATTAAAAAACCTAAAATTAAAAAAATTAAAAAAAAGGGGGGGGGGAGCCGAAGGGGGCGGGCGAGGGTTGAGCCCTCGCCGCCGCCGCCGCCGCCGCCTCCCCGTGTCGTCGGGAAGGGCTGGGGACAGAGGTGGGGAGGGTCGGCGGGGGTCGCCCCCCCCGACCAATTGCGCGCGAGGGCCCGCGAGCCCTCGCCCGGATCCGAGGCGAGGGTTGCGGGCCTCACCACATTCGGTGAGGGCTCGTGGCCCTCGTCGCCGGGTCGGCCGAGGGCCGACGACCCCAACCGACCCTCCCCCTCTGTTGCCGGCCTTTCTCGGCGGCGGCGAGAAGGTGGTGGCAGCGAGGGCTCGGCCCTCAACCACCCCCTTCGGCTCCCTACCCTTTTTTTTTTTTTTTTTTTTAGGTTTTTAATTATTAGTTTTTTAATTATATATATTTAGTTTTTTTAATTTTAAGTTTTTTATTTTTTAGGTTTTTCAATTTTAAGTTTTTTATTTTTTAGGTTTTTCAATTTTAATTTTTACTTTTTTAGGTTTTTTAATTATAAGTTTGTTATTTTTTAGGTTTTTCAATTTTAAGTTTTTATTCTTTAGGTTTTTTAATTTTTAATTTTTAATTTTTTAGAATATTTTAAATAATATTAAGTTTTAATTTAATTTAATTAATTTTTATATTAATTATTTACATATCATACACAAAATGACGTCGTTTTTGCATTTTCTCACCACTTCAGTGAGCAAAACGACGCCATTTTGCACCCAATTCGCCGGAAAATTGCCACGTCAACAATTTGGCCGGGTTTTGGCCAGAGTGGCACTTAAGTGTTCCACTTTACTCCGAAACTGGCACTTAAGTGTACCTTTCCGAAGTTTTGGTACTTAAGTGTCCATTCGTGCCAAGTTTTGGCACTCCATGTGTCTCAAACTCACCTCACTACGTTGGTAAGTTTGCTCTTGTCTCAAGGCGATTTTTGGTTGATAGATGTCGTGAATTGGTCTTCGCTGAAGACACTGCGCATTGGATATGCCAAGTTGATGGATCGAAGACTTTTGAGGAGGTGCCTTGTTTTGTAGTTTCTTGAGTTGAAAGACTGCATAAGCTTTAAGCACATGAGAATTGAATCAAGAGCTATGAGAGAGTTGTTGATTAACTCTAATAGGTTATATGCTCGTGATGGTTTGCTCTTGAATATATTGGCTGCTCATCTACTGAAATTAAAACTCTTATTTGTTCTAGCAATTGATTTTTTGTAGGGATTAACAATACATAGGACCACCAATGTATTTTTGTAGGGATTAACAAAAATTTTGATCTGGTCGATAAGTGCAAAAGAAGACTATCGATTTGTGGCAAAAGAATGATAGTGTTATTCTCCATTAAATTTGAATATAATAGCCCAGTCAACACTGGGTCAAAACAAATTCAATGTCACACCTCCCAAAATTCTTGACTGGCGCCATGCGTGGCTGCAAAGGTCATGGAAAGAGGATGATCTTGAAATTGACCTGAAACTGACTTCTATTTTTTAGACAAAAGCACAAATTTTCTTGTTTCTTTCTTTCACTGGACGTTTCGATTCAGTCACGATGTTGGCATTCTCTTCAACTTTATGCAACTTCATGTTCAAACAAGCTTGAGAAAGCTCTTATTTGAAACTTTGCCATGGACTGGCTAAGGGCAGAACCTAGCTGGGCGAGAGTAATGATGGCCAAAGGAGACCCCTGCCGGGGAGAAGGGGCGGGGGAGGGGGGGGGGGGGGGGAACCGGTTTAGATCATCAACCTTTGTACTTCCAAATATAGATGTTCCTAACAAGTGTTCCCTAACTAGGGTTTGCTTTCCAGCTCAACAATATTCCATATCATATTATCTTGTGGAGTTGGTAATGGAAAAGCTTTTATGTCTTATAAACTGTGATTGACTTCTTTTTATGCCTCTGGGTTGCATTGTATACGCATGTACATCCTTGATGTGAAATGGGAAAAAGAGTGTTTCTTTACCTTAAAATCAATGGGCACCACCTTACTTCCGAATGTGGTAACAACTTCGTCTCTAAGATCATACCCCCATAAACCTTGAATTTGTGGGTATAGGTCCACATCAAGAAACTACATAACTTAGTTAACAATTTTTGCTCGCGCGCACCTGCATACGTCAAGTACATTTGATTTGTTGTTAAATGAAATTAGAATGCAGCTGAATTTACAAGAAAGTCCGAGGATATGTAGAATATTCCAACAAATCTAGAGCTTTCAGTTCTAGGCCGACAAAGGGTTGCTTGTAATGATTCGTGATTCATTTCCTAGGATTAATACTTGATCAGATTTTCATAGAAGGTAGATACAATGAGCTCTAGCAAGGGTTTACTCACCGGCAAGCTATAGATGGTGTGATGAGCTTTTGTGCTCTTCTTTTTACTGTATCACTTGATAGCATGAACTAATATAAACGTTCATAGAAAACACATCTACATAGAATGAAATTTAACATCCTTAAGTCACACTTACAAAAGGTGGCAAGTATTGTTTGCATTATCACAACAAATTGTCACAATGATGACACCTCGACTTCCAGAAATGGGATTTTTTTTTTATTTATTTTTTTTTTTTTGTATAAGTAAGCAATATATTGGGGAAAAGCAAAACTGTACAAGCGAACACGGCTTCAAAAACTTGCACTCAAGATGATAAGAATTAATATGAGTGGAAGGAAGTCGAGAGGAAAAAGCCAAGCGGCTAACCAAGAAGCCAGAAGCAAGAAAGCACTAGAACGGCGAAAACAACCACTAACCAAAAAACAAACGACCACAACACCCAGGGCAAGGGAGGTGAAAATCAACCACCACCCACCACAAGCGGCAGTAGGCTCACACGAAGGTAGACTAGCAAAACCAACGACCACCAGACAAGATGGCTGAAGATCTCTAGAAGAGAAAATGATCGGGTCAATATCCCAATTACGCTGCAGCCTCCTATTTCTAGTGGAGTCATCCACATTTCATAAGGTGACAGCCTTGTCTTTAACGACTTTGAGAAGATGCTTCTTCATGGCCAGCACAGAAAGCAGCTCCCCTCTGAAGAGTATGTTGTTCATGTTCATCCAAATAATATGGCAAAGCACACCAAAAGAAAAGTGGCCAATGCATTTATAAAAGTCCTTGCCCTCTTTACCAAAAAAAAAAAAAAAAAAAAAGTCCTTGCCCAACAACAAGGTTATGGCCCAACAGAGATTCTCACCCCAAGACCTGTTGCACCATGGAAGATTGCATCTGGCTGTCCAAAAGAAAGCAATACTACCCGTCATGCGACACCCAAAAAATAGATGATCAATAGAGTTAGGCACATCATTGTAGAAAGGGCAAGAGGCAGAATCAATCCTACCATAAGACAGAAGTAGAGCTTGCGTAGGAAGCTTGCGCTTGGTGATTAGCCAAAGGTTAAATTGGAACCGAGGCAAGATGGCAATGTTCCAAATGAAAGGATGCTAAAAGACCTAGGTCTTCTTCCACCTAATGGCCTCCCAAGCCGTCACAACCGTGAAAAGGCTCGACGAGTTCTCTTTCCAATAAAAACAATCTTGGTTCCGAGACAGGGAGGGGAGAGGGGACTTGTGGCATCCCAAAACTCAATGACAAGCCATAAGGTGTGTTAAAGTCTTGAATTAGGTGATAAATTTCTATGGCTTATGTTTTAGCCATTAGTCTTTTAATTAGATAAATTGTGCATATGATTGTGAGAATTTAAATTTGATAGATTAATAATCTATGCTTGGCCATATGAATTATAAATTAAATTTCAATGAACAAGATATCCCAAGACTTTGGCCAAGATGAAAATTGGAATTTGGAAATAATTATAGGAAGAATTTCAAAAAAAAAGAGAGAGAAAAGGTTAATTTTAGGATGGGCCTTAAGCCCATTGGCCTAAGCTTGATGGGCCAAGCTAGTCGGCCCAATAGAAGCCCATGGAAGGGGGCTGTCGCCGGCCCATTTAGGCCCAAGGAGATGTGGCCGTCAGCCACAAAAGAAGGCCCAAGAAGAGGAGGCCCAAGCCCATCATGCAAGTGTTGTAACAAGTGGCACAAAGAAGGCCATGCATTGGCCAAATGAAAGGCAATCTCATGATTGCTAATCATGAGAAGTTGGGGAAATAAAAAGAGAGAGAGAGAGAGAATTTGAGAAAGAGAGGGAGAGGCCGAGAGAGGAAGGAGGCGGAGCCGAGGGGTCGTCGCCGTCCGTCCGCCGTGCGCCGCCGTGTTCGCCGCCCTACGCCGTCGACCGACCGGTCTAGAGGCAAGTGGGAGTCCTCTAGCTTCTCTTGCATGCTTGTGTGTTGTTTGCATGTTGAATTTTTGAGTGTTAGATAGGAAAAACCGAAGCATGGATGAGTTGTGTGAATGGTGTGACTGTTCTTGCTCGGATCATGTGAGTCAGAAACTTGTTTGAGCTTGCATGTGTGTTTGGAGTCCGATTTTGACTTCGATTTCTTCATGAAAGTTGTAGCTAACATCTTGTACTATAACATACTAAAATTTAGTGGAAAATGATGGATATTTGAGGGGTTAAAGTCCTATTATACGGAGACCCCAGATCTGTAAAGTTTTTACTGACCTCTTGCTGGATTCTTGATTGCATGTTGGTTTTTGTTGAAGATCTCACTTCGATGTCTTCATGAAAGTTGTAGGGGACACCTTAAAATACAACATACTCAAATTTGAAGTGAAATGAACAAGTATAACCTAGTAAATCGGCTAGATCTTGGAGACGATGATTCTGGTGATGTGTTCCGAGACACCCGAGACTTCAAGGACCTAAATGATGACCATAATCTCGTTATTTGACCTAGATCTCTTAATGAAACTTGTAGAGGATATCTTGATGCATAACATATCCAAATTTCAGAGAAAACGAAAGAGAATAGGTAGGTTAAATATCAATATTTCGAAGATGTGTACACTGGACGATGCGGTAATGGGTCCAGAAGCTTCGTGAGGTTGAATAAAATAATCTATAAGGAATATAACTTGTAGTTCTTCATGAAAGTTATACGAAAATGTCTTGGCTATAACCAAGTAAAATTTCATAATTTTTGGAGGCCATATGGGTATTTTAATTGAATTTATTCGGAAACCGTGCATTCTGGTCTTATCCGAGAATCATAGGATGTTTTGGGAAAATTGTGAGATTTAGTAAAAATTCAATTTGGCCATGAATTTTGCAAGTAATTATCATCCTATGGGTTTGTTTAATAATTTCTTGAATTTTGATAATTTTGGGAATTTATAGATATATAAAAAATAAATAAATAATAAATAAATAAATAAATAAATAAATAAATTTATCATGTTGCATGTGTGATAAAGCCTTGGTGTATGTATGATATTGAATTGAGATTGCAAGTGTGAATTCCATGCCAATTGTGATTTGTTTGATGTCACGTCATATGCCATGTTAAATTGAGATCAAAAATGGTAAATGTGGATGATGGTGAATGAGGAAGTGATTGTGGTGGAGGATGATACTCGGAATGTATAGAGATGCATTTCCGGATGGCCCTAGGAGATTCAGGATGCCTGGAATGTGGGGGGCCGGAAGCCCTGTCGGAGGTCTTTGCCCGAAGGGAATGCCTCGCGATGCCAGGATATGGGGTGCGGGATGCCCGGCCAGGGAGTGTAAATGCCGGAAGCCCTGTCTGAGGTTTCTGCTCGAAGGGAATGCCTCGTGATGCTAGTTGAGATGCGAGATGCCCGGAATGTGGGGGGGCCGGATGCCCGGTGGCCATGGGATGGCTGAATGCCGGAAGCCTCGGAGGTCTTTGCCCGAGGGGATGATGAAATTGATGATTTGAAAAATGGGTGATGTGGTGATCAAATTTGAAGATAAAGATGAAAATTAACCCATGGTATGATATGCATGATGATATGCATGATGATATGCATGATGATATGCATGATGATGATATGTGATGTGATATGATGATCACCCATGGTATGATATGCATGATGATATGCATGATGATGATAATGATGATGATGTATGATATGGCATGATGAAATGCATGATATGCATGATGTTGATAGTGATGATGATGATATGTGGTTAGACATGAACGATATGACGATGCCATGTTGATGATGACATGTGTAATGTGATGATGTCATGATGAGGATGACATGTATGATATAATGACGCCATGATAATGATTATGATGATGACTATGATATACATGATGATAAGGCATGATGATGCATGATAGTATTGCGCATGGCTTCGAGGTAAGTAACGCCTGCAAGGCATGTATGATTTGTATGATGCATTGAGTTGTTATTGGATTCCTTATCTGCTGAGTGGTTGTACTCACCCCTTTTGAGGACAACATTTCAGATTAGCAGTATGCCGCTTCCTGCCGTCGCGCGGGGTGCATTTTACGGGTTACAATTCGACGTTGAGGTAGAGTGTGAGGAGTTCAGTTGTCCTTCCGTGCCTGGGCTCACCTACATACGCGTGCGTTGTTTTGTCTCTTACGATATAGGCCTGGGCCGGGGGCCCGGTCGTTCGGGAGTTCGTTTTGTCCACGTTCGCCGCGATGGGGTGATGAGAGGGATGCTGCCGCCGCCACCGCCTGACGCATCGGACTGGGTGTGAGGCCCGAGCGTGACGAGTAGGGGCTGTGTTTTTTGGGAGTTAGTTAGCCGACACATATGATGGGAGGTCGTACACATGTGATGTAGAGGGTCGAGGGTTCTTTTTGAGGTTTTAGGCTGGACATGGCAGAGTCCTAGCTTTTTCTTGTTATGTATCGACCCGAAAAGAAGTCTCATCCTGAAAAGAATATGTAAATAATGTGTCGTCGCTTGTTTATAAAATCCTGATGTTTAGTGGTGTGTATTGGTATCATGGTTAGTAAGGGGAGAGATGGTGATGCTTTGTTTTGCTTCCGCTAATGAGCAGCGCTGGGAACGCTTTTTCAAAAAAAAAAAAGTGCCCGTGAATAACGACGCTTCTTCTAAGTATAAGATGCAAAGGGTAATAAGGTGTAACATTGGTGCTTGCGGCGACCACCGAAGGGTTCGGGGTGCTACAGGACTCCCACGACTTTAACATCGACCTAATAGCCTAGCCATCATTAGAAAAGAGGCTTGCCACTGTAGCCTACCTAGAGAGATTAGAACTATAGATGAGCGAATCCGAGAAAAATAAGTTCAACGGGCCCCTAGGATGCCAATTGTCAAACTAGAGTGACACTGATAGGCCATCCCCTATCCTCCAAAAGAAGTTACATTGGAATTCCATCCTGAGCTGTAAGATTTTCTTCCAAGCCCAGGAACAACAAGTTGGCTTCTTGATGACCCAAAAGTTACTCATTTTTAAGAAGGTCAAGTGGATCCACTTGCACTAAAACGATTCCTTATCTGAAAACAAGATCCATATATGCTTCAGCATGGTAGCTTTATTGCAATCGCGGAGTCTCCGGATATCAAGACCTTCCTCCTCTTTTAGGAGGCATACGTCGTTCCAGGAAACCTTGGCACCCCCTCTGCCCAACTCCGGGCCTCTCCAAATGAATTGTCTAAGAATACGCTCAATTTTGTCTAGCATAGCTGCACGAAGAATAAAAAGACTCGCCCAATAGGCTTGGATAGCATGACGAATTGACCTGATCAATTAGAGACGGCCGGAAAAGATAGAAACTGATGAGTCAAAGATTGTACCCTTGATGTAATGCGACTAACAAGAGCAGCATGATCCGTCTTCCCCAACCTCAATGTGAATATTGGAACCCCCAGGTATCGAACCGACAAGTTCCCTTCTAGGAAGCCAAGGTCTAGCAGGATTTTATTTTCTAAGGACGGCGAACCCCCTAACAAGAACACCTCACTTTTCCTCAAATTCGGGGGCAACCCACTCTAGGAAGAGAACGTTTGGAGGCATTCTTTGAGGAGCATCACAGAAGGCAAGTCGGCCTCACAGAACAGGAAGACGTCATCTCATGATGATTCCAAAGAGCGCCTCCATAATCAACGCAAATAAATAGGGAGACATAGGATCACTCTATTGAAGGCCTCGACCACTAGAAAAGAAATCATGTAACTCCCCATTCAAAGCAATGGAAAACCTAGGCGTTCGCACACAGGTCATAATGAGCTGCACCAGGCGATCAGGGAACCGAAAAGCAAGGAGAACACTCTCAAGAAAGAGCCAATCCATGGTGTCATAGGCCTTCCTAAAGTCCACCTTAATTGCACACTTAGGTGAATATGGCTCTAGATAAAAGCTAGAGAAGAGTTCCTGAGCCAAAAGGATATTGTCCCCAATCTGCCACCCCTTTACAAAAGCATTTTTAGAAGGGCTCACAAGATCCTTCAGCACTGCAGCCACCCAATTCGCCAAAACTTTGGTAATTAGTTTGTAAATAGTATTGCAGCAGGCAATAAGCCTGTAATCATTGATAGTGGTCGCGTTAGGAACCTTCAGCACCAAAATCAGAATGGTATTGTTGATCTCCCTTAGGAGCCTCCCCATGGTGAAGAAGTCCCTCATGGCTACCATGATTGACTACCCAACCTTCCCCCAATTCTCCTTAAAGAACTCAACTGTGAAACCATCCGGTCTCGAGGCCTTATTACGAGCTAAAGAAAAGAGAGTGTCCCGAATCTATAGATCAGAGACAGGCCATGCAAGAGAGGTAATCTAGTCGTCATTTAGCGGAGATCGAATGACCTCTCGGATCTCATGTATCTAGGGCGTTCCTTGCTCCACCTGAGGCATGAGGAGGTCCTAGAAATACTCCATAAAATGCTGCTGGACCAGCTACGGATTAGTGATTTGGTTCCCTAGGGAATCCATAACAGAGAGGATTCTATTTCTCATATGTCTCTTATTGACAAAGTGGTGGAAGAACTTTGTATTATGGTCCCCTCTTTAAGCCATCTGATTCTAGTTTTTTCTCTAAAAAAGGACTCCTCCTTATAGTGAAGGTCTAAGAAGGTGTGGCGTTGATTCTTCTCCAACTCAACAAGCTCCACAGTAGTAGGGTCCTGAAGGAGGCCAACCCGTGTCAACTCTAAAGCAACCCTCGCTTTTGAAATCCTGGCGAAGATATTGGAGAAGGACTCTCTATTTAACTGCTTTAGCCGACTTTTAAGAGCCTTAAGCTTGCTAACAAGCCTATACATGAGAACACCTTCCCCTGGGAGCTCCCAAATTTGCTTCACGATTGCCTCAAAGTCCGAATGCTTCATCCAAAACTCAAAAAACTTGAATGGCTTCCTCCGGAGCACTGGGTTCACCACCTTAACCACCATAAGCAAGTGGTCAGAGATCCTAGGTGCAAGGAAAGACACTTTCGAGAAGGAAAAGACATGGCTCCAACATGAGTTCACTAAGATTTTATCTTCCTAGCCTTGCGAGAAGATCCATAAGACGTAGACCAAGTGTATCGAAAGCCCATGTACTTGAGGTCTTCCAGCTCAGCATGATCTAAACACTGGCCGAACTCGTCAAAGCACGAAAACCAATTGTCCAAACCACCTAATCTATCCGAGGGGTCCTTTATAGCATTGAAATCCCCCATAACTAGCCAAGGCGTATTCTGTAGAGTAGAACTCCTAAACAAAAGGTCCTCCTAAAAAGGTCTCTGAGAAGTGAAGGTGTGTTCAACATAAATTAATGAAACACAACAGACAGCCCCCGAAACCAAACACCTGAGATCCCCATGAACCGCCTAGTCCGTTATAGAGAAAGCTTCGAAGGAAACACTAAAAGGATCCCAACCAACCCAAATCCTTCTCCAATGGGAGTACTCATAATTAGCCAACCAGCACCATTTCAACAATAGATTCCCAGAAATAGATCTGAAGAGATTGTGCGGGACTTTCGTTTTCACTAGACCAACCAAAACCAAATGATTCGACAAAACCAGATTCCAAACCTCAGCTTGTCTCAAGGGGCCAACAAGGCCCCTAATGTTCCAGCACCTTATGTACATATATACCAAAAAGAAGAAAGGAAGAAGGAGGGTTACCTTCTCTTGGAGGAGCTGCACCAAGTGGGGGACGGGGCAGCACGGGCTGAAGAAAAGGGCGGGTCAGGAGCCAAGATGAGCAACTTGTCTTGCATAGTCTCGACCTTCCTGCTAGCAGCTGAAGCCTTCGACGTGAGACACGGGGATAGCAGGTCATCATCTGAATTGGAAATCAGATTATCCGATCCCTCTAGCTCCTCACTAGGGCTAGGCAACACAGGACCGAGGTGCTCCGTAGAGCTAGGCACATCATCCGCAAAGACGAGAACAGCTTCATCCTGCTTTGAAATAGTTTTGAGATCTCTCTACTTTGCAAGTTGAGGTAGAGGGCAGTCCCTTCTCCAAAGTAGCAGCCTTCAGCCTCAAAGTCCGTCCCTCGTCACTCGAACTAACCTGGATGGTTAAACTCCCTTCCACCGAAAGAGGAGGCTTCTTCTTCTTTCCCTTGACTTGCTTCCAAGCTTACTTCGGTTTTGCAGGGTCTTTCGAAACAGGGGTGGGAAGCTACACAGGGACCAAAGAAGTAGGTGGGGCCTGAGCCTGTCTTGACATCATCTCCGAGTTGGTGGAGGCAAGGGAAGCCTCACACTTGTGGCTGAAAACGCCACACTTAAGGCACTCAACAGGCCGCCATTTGTAATCAATGTCTATCGATCACGACACTCCATTCACAACCACTTCAACAGACGAACACCTCGGCTTTTTTGCTTGGATTTCTATGCACACTCTAGAAAAAGAAATCATCTTCATTGACTAAGTGCGTTGGTCCATATAAAAGGGTTTACTAGTAGAACTTGCTATGGCACTTATTGCCAGCACCGACCAAAGGTCAAAAGAAAGATTCTTGAGCCTAATCCACACCAAAACGAACGATTGCTTGTCTTTTTTTAGCTCCAAAAGAGGCTTCCATTACTATAAAATGAGAGGAACCCTTGCCACCGTTAGGGGCCCCTCCTCCAAGATCTTCCTACAAAATAAGGGATCCGAGACATGAAAAAAGAAGAAACCTTGGTCATTGGCCAGCACTTCCACAAGCTTAGGGCCCTAAGTGTTCTTCAAAGCTTGCTCGATGAGCTCAAAAGGAAGTTTCCTCCCTACAAAATATCTGTGAAAGCTAGTACGAGCACCTAGAGGGGGGGTAAATAGGTGCAAAAATAATTTTACGAGATAAGTGTGCAACACTAATCAACAATAGATCATGAAAAGGAAATTCGTCTCTTGTAAACAAAACGAGTTACGATCAAAGTAAAAGAACGTATGGAAGAGAATATGAACACAGAGTTTATAGTGGTTCGGCTTAATCCAAGCCTACGTCCACTCTTCCGCATTAACAGCTCACCGGCTGGATTTCACTATGAAACAAAAGAGTTGTTACAGTGAAGCTCTTCCTTGATTCCACAGTGTAGAGACTCTACTACACTTCCTCAAGGTCTCTAAAAAATATAGACTCTCTTTTGCGTACAAGATTTCGCTCAACAGTTTAATTGACTAAGAACAAGGAGTTTCAGACTTTGAAATTCTTCTATCGCACACACACTCGAACAACTAGAATGTCTTCCTTATATACTCCTTCATGACATCACACCCGTTGGCACTTACCAAAGGAATTCTTCCAATCTACCCGTTGGACAGAATCAATTAGGAAGATTTTCGAGCTATTTAAGGAACATGACAATAGCTCATCAATCCTGCTCGCCCATACAATCAGGATCTAAGTTTCCATAAATAGAACCTTCTAAGTATACTTTGCCAATCAACGGATCCAAAATTCCTGAATCAATCTTGATTTGAATAATGGATTCCGATATGCTATATCCAGCCAAGAGATCTTCTTTAGTCGACAGAATCAAATCCTTAACGAAATACTTCGTTTCAGATAAGCCTTCTTCGACGGTCTAGAAACTGTCAATGAGGATAGACTTTGAGTCTTGAGTCTGGCAGTCCGAAGGTCTTCAGACTTTGATGGAAGAGTTTGCAAGTCTTCAGACTAGACTGATAGAAACGTTTTGTCAACTTCAAAACACTTAAGGAAGTTTTCTCCAACAATATCCAACTAAGTATATATACCAAGCATTTTCAGAGGTAAATAATTTATCGTCAACCTCAACCTCTTACAAGGAAATATCAAATTTTGAGAGTCCTTTTTTATTACAATCCCATGCTTTGGAGGACACTCTTGAATTCTCTATTCATCCTCCAAAGGAGGGACTTTGACGTGGAAGATGAATTTCAAACAATATGCCAATGCTATCCATTTAAGGTAAAAGAAACAAACATATAAATACCCTAAGTGTTTTTGTTTCCCTTTTCAAGGGATTGATCACAAATTTTGCTTGTATTTCACGTTCAAAACCGTGGGTTGTTTGGCCATGAGGACTCACATGCATAGGCATCCACTATTGTATATACATAATCCACTCACATATGTGCTAGAGGCTTTTTTTTAATGATATGCTTCTTTATGGGTATCTCCTTAAACTATGAAGTGATCGACTCGTTTCATTTAGATAAAATTATCAATCTTTCACTGAAAGTAATTATGTCAAGATAACTTGGATCAAAATGAGCTTCTTTTAAGCTCATCGAAAATATTGTTCCTATAATTGATTTTATTGTGCAACAACTAGAATTTATAAAGGGAGAGAACGATTATTAGTCCCAGCATGAGGCAATATCACCTCATAGTTGAAAACTGGAGAGTGGTTTATTTGCCTTGAGATAATTTGTATATCAATGTCGCCTCATACTCCATTCATTTCCCAAGTGGGGCTTTTATGAACTTTGCTAATTCTAGGGCAAGTTCAAAACGTGTAGAGAAGACCAAGTTACCATGAATGGAAATCACAGCTACCAAAGTTTCCATCTTTCCAAATGGCAAAGTACACGAATCTGATGTGGTAATGTCTGTCAAGCTTTAGGAAGTGGAATTGGATCATACATCGTGAGAAATTGACTATATACCAAGCATTTTCAGAGATAACCAAATTGTCATCAACCTCTTGCAAGGAAATACCAAATTTTGGGAGTCATTTTTTATTACAATCCCATGCTTTGGACTCTCTTTAATTCTTTGATCATCCTCCAAAGGGGGGACTTTGATGTGGAAGATGAATTTTAAACAATATGTCAATGTGATCAGTTTAAGGCAAAAGAAACAAACATAAAAATACCCTAAGTGTTTAAACAAAATCTGTGTTGGTTCCCCATGAGGAGTCACATATGTGTCGACATCCACTCACATATTTTTGAAGTCAAGAACCTAGCCGATTCTCGTCTAACCCAGCCTCAAACAGAACCAATCAAACTGGTCTTCATCAATTCTAGCGTCTCCTCCAAATTATTGCTGACCCTAAGACCTTGTCTTTATCACAAATTCTCTTCCAACATCCAAATATTCTCTCGATTTACTTCTAACATCCCACATCGACCACATAATGAAGGATATCCCAACAAAAGCCTGATTTTGCTTTCCTTTTCTAGAACAAAGTCAAGTGTTGAGAAACTTCTCAAGAGCTTTCTATTAGAACTTACTTGGAAGTTTGCCCAATGTACACAATGCGGAGAAACATATTTGGGCAATTCCTCCTCAATCAAATTTACGTGCTCATGAGATGGCTTGTAGTCACCACTTACTTTAATCCAAACACACGCACATGTTGTCCAGATAACACCGCTTCTTTCATCCATTCTAAGCATGTACATTTAATGGATGTTGATATAGTTGTTTGAAGTGCGATGACGCTTAATCAGTAAGCGAGCCAAAGAGCTAACTCTGAAGCTCGACGACATGCACTCCCGCATCAAAATCACAAGCTTTGCTGTTTCAAAAGATTGAAACTTTGGTAGCTGTGATTTCCATTTTGTATATAAGTAAATGAACGTCGTCCCCTTTGCTACTTACTACATTGAATATCCTATATTGTCTCCACTCAACATCCATCACCAGAGACCAACCAAAATGTCCAACTGCACTCTCACTACCGCCTTCCTCCTCCTCCTCATCGCCATCACCACCACCACCTTCGTCTATGCTGCCACTACCCCTGAGCACAAGGCCCTTGACCATGACCACGATGGTGGCAGGAGAGGTAATCCATTGCTTTCTTTGTCTTATTATTATTTTTTTTTTGCTTTTTATTTTGTCCAATAAATTCATTTATGTACTAAAATTGCGAGGTTGTTACTCCCGTTTGCTTACAAGAGACTATTAATGCTTGCGCCAGACCCGTACAGCGGGCTTTTAGCATCATGGAATGCAAAAACTTCAAAGGCCGACTTCATCATGGCCTTGGACAATTCCGGCTCCCACAAGACCATCAATGACGCTATGGTCACACTCAGTACAATGGGTACGAAACGGCCTGAAATAGTGGTAATATATGTGAAAGCGGGATTCTACAACGAGCAAGTACATATTGGAGATGACATGAAGAATATCATGTTCGTCAGTGATGGCATGTATCAAACCATCATCATCGGCATCAAAAATGTTGTGGATGGGTCCACCACTATGACTTCAGCTACATTCAGTAAGAAATTAAGCTAAAACTAGTCAATTAGTAACTCATTAATGTATTGACTCTTGAATTAATCTCTCAAAATTCATGTAGCTGTCTTTGGAGAAGGCTTCTGGGCAAGAGACATGAAGTTCGAGAACACAGCCGGTCCCCAGAAGCAACAAGCTGTTGCACTTTTGGTCAGCTCAGACCAATCTGTCTTCTACCAATGCAGCTTCAAAGCTTACCAAGATACACTTTATACATACTCCAACTAGCAGTTCTATCGTGACTGCCATGTTTATGGGACCATTGACTTCATTTTTGGCAACTCGATCGTTGTCTTCCAGAATTGTAGCATCTTCGTTAGGAGGCCGATGGACCAACAAGGCAACATGGTGACGGCTCAAGGTTGAGAAAAAGAGGAGGGTACCACGGGGATTTCAATCCACATGTCACGGATCACCTCCACCCCCGACTTGGCGCCGGTCAAGCGCTCATTCAAGA
Source organism: Eucalyptus virginea (assembly GCA_014182375.1). Taxonomy (NCBI): domain Eukaryota; kingdom Viridiplantae; phylum Streptophyta; class Magnoliopsida; order Myrtales; family Myrtaceae; genus Eucalyptus; species Eucalyptus virginea. The sequence continues at coordinate 44,456,331 of CM024518.1, forward strand.
CCTACCTGGGACGGCCGTGGGAGAATTATTCAAGGACGGTGATAATGAAGTCAAACATCGACAAGTTCATAGACCCATAGGGATGGAACAAGTGGACCGGTGATTTACTCATGACCCTATTTTACGAAGAGTACTTAAATTCGGGCGCTGGCGCAGCAACAGGGAGGAGGGTGAATTGGACAGGTTTCCACATCCTCAAGAGTCCACAAGAGGCCGAGCCATTTTCAGTGAGAAGATTCATACAGGGAGATTTATGGATATCTAGGACTGGCATACCAATTTCACTTGATATATGAAAAATACCGTAACTCATGAATTTTAATGTAATAAACTTGAACTGGCACTTCTGTAGTATCGGCATGTTTTCAAATAGAACCAAGAATTGACCCCCCACCCCTTTTTTTAATTTGTTTGAAACAATTTTTCTTTGTAAATTTTACTTTAACTCACAATTTATGTCATCACTAGTATTCTTAAGAACCAACCTATCTTGGATCACGCCCGAGACAACAGCGAGAGCCCTGACCATGAGATCTAGACCAAATAGAGAGAGAGAGGGCAAGACCGCCAGGATTTTTATTTTGTGATTGTAAGTTTTGATTTGATTAGAAAGAGATTGGATTTGGTCTCAAGGCTGGGTGTGTGACCTTGTGCAATTGCATGTCTTTGTGGACCCTTTACTTTTTGAAGTTGTTGACGTGTTATAATACTTCCTTTAAAAAAAAAAAAAATCAATAACAGCTCCAGACCAATTTTACTTTGGATTCAGCCAAGTCGATTCGAATCTCACGTAGAACAGGTGAGTTCAATGCTCGACCTTGGAAACCGAACCAAACCTAATTGGTTCCGGATTTTCAATCCATGAACCTTTTTTAAGAATCAACATTGAATCAAACTCGCAAACCCGTTCAAGCTGGATCTTGAGTTAAATCAGAATAGTTTAGGACCATGTCGATTTCCAAATTCCTCATTCCTATTTGAATCGTTTTCTCTGTCTATAAAACACCAAATCATTTTTATTATGGTGTCATTGGAAAGATATCATGTAATACTACGATTCGTAATGAGGATGGGCCCTAGTACTAACATAAAAGGATCTTATTTCCAGGAGATGATTATGTGTTGACTAGCCTAACTAGCTAGCTTTCGAGATTCAAAGACTCATAATTTTCAAATGATGCATTTAAATCAAGTATCATCCGTTTGTGATGTGAAGTATTTGCTCATGCCATGAGAGCCACTGGAGTTTCATTGGAGCATTGCCAACAAAGGCAAAACGGAGGGTTGTTAGCAACTAGTGTTTTAACTTTAGATACTTGAAATTTTTTTGCAAGTTTGAAACCAAAATAAAACCTACTACGATTTGAGTATTTTTTGATGAAGAAAAACCCTCTCGAGCTAGCCTCCGACTTTTAGGGCCTACATGATAACGTTTCTATCTCTCTCGATTTCTGTTTTTTTTGCTCCCCAGAACAAAAAAAAAGAACGGAAATATGTTTGGTAACGCCAACTTATTTTTCTATTCCTTGGAATGGAAAAGTGGCTGGGGAATAGATTTGGAATAGAAACAAGAAAAAAAAATAGCTTCTTGAAACGGAAACAATTTCTAGAAATAAGTTTCTTTTTCTTTTCTATTTTTCTTTTGTTCTTCTTTTTGTTGTGGCCATCACCGAATGCCTACCAACCGTTGGCCACCTCCCGCCGCCCGTGGCCACCGTCAGTAGCCGACCGCCGGCGACGGTTGCCGTCGCTCGTAGCCCACCGGCTGCCGCCCACGGCTCATCAGCCAACAACCGCCACCGTCCGCCGGCAGCCTGCCATCGCCAACCGACGCACAACTGCTGCCTGCCACTGCACGACCGCCAACTGTCGTTGCCGAATGCCGCCGCAAGACCGCCACCCACAGCTCACCAGCCACCGCCCTCTCTCGCAACCGGTGGGCTGTGGGCAACAATCTTGTGGCGACGATCAGCAGTGATGTGACAGTCGTGCGACGGTCGTGTGGCGATCGTGTGATAGTCGTGCGAGGCCGGGCGGTGGTTATGCGAGGGTGGGCGGTAGTCGGCGGTTCATGAGTAAGAAGAAAAATAAATAAATGCAAAAATTTATAAATTTTTACCAAACGCATTTCTATTCTTTTTCTATTTCAAGAATATAAATTTTGTATAATTACCATACACTTTATTTTACTCAGAAAATATTCCCGGTGTAGAAATAGAAAAAAAACTATTTCTGAAAAGAAATAATTCCCCGAAATAGAGACATTGCCATGCGCACCCTTAGTGACCGCCCCTCTTACCCCTTTCTTTTTTCTTTGGTTTAGGTAGAAAGGCCAATTGTAGCCCTCGATATAAATAGATTGGAACCACAATGAGCAAGACGAAGTCCCATGGTTCCCTCTCCTCTACATGTCGAGAATGTCCTGCTCAATAGTTGCCATTCTCTCGTTTGCATTTCTCGTTGTCTTTCAAAGGAAAGTACCAATATAGATAATAGGGGTGTTAGAACCAAACCAAAAAATCAAACCGCAATTTCATGTTCAGTTCAGTCGAAGCAGCGAACCCCCACTTTGCGTTTCCTCTTCCATCTTTCAGTTTCCCTCACAAAACAACACCTCATCCTCTTCCTTTGCATCCCTTTCTTTCTGGGTTTTTCTCTCCGAGCATTCCCATTCAATCTCGTCCCCCCCACCCTCTCTCTCCTTCCCTTAAGGGGATGTCCACCCAAGCTCGGGGATCCTCGCTGTCTCCTAGAAGTCCTGTTGAATAACCTTTTCGAAACCATTGTTGAATTATCTCTATCTGATGAAGAAGCTTTGTGGATGAATCGACGTATGGGCTTTCGATCTTCAAAGCACATCAATCGTATTGTGTGCATAAAGTACGGGGTTCATTTATCATTTAAGCAATGTGATAAAATGGTCTAAGCTTTGGGGATAAGCATACAGTATATCCTGATATGGGGTAAGTACACTATCAGTGCCAAAAGTTGTGTACGACGCTCACTTTGGTGCCAAAAGTTTCCGTCAGATCACTTGAGTGCCAAATCGAAGAAAAAACGATCATTTTGGTGCAACCGACGAGAGATTCTGGCTAGATTAATTACAGAGCTTTTATATTTAAAAAAAAAAAAGTTGCGGTGGCTTTAAAACGACGTTGTTTTGCCGTCATATGTGGACATTCTCACATAAACAACGCTGTATAGCTCATTTGGGGATTGAAAATAGGGTTTCTTTGTCGTTCACCGGCCATCGCTCGGCCACCGTCGCTCAGCCACCATCATAGTTGCTTGACTAGGTGAGCGAGGAGAGACTGAGATTGTTGCTCAAGCAAAAGTGGCAGGAAGAATAAGAGGCAAGGGCAGAGGAGGAGGAGGAAGAAGAGGGGTCGAAGGTGCTGCTGCTGGTGCTCTGCTGCCGCTGGTGCCGTTGCTAGTGCCGCTGCTAGTGCTGCTGCTAGTGTCATTGCTGATGCCGCTACTAGTGCTATTCTTCGAGGAAGAAGAAGACGACATGCCTTCTCTCTCTCTCTCTCTCTCTCTCTCTCTCTCTCTCTCTCTCTCTCTCAATTTGGGGATTAGGGTTTCAAGTTGGGGGAAAGATGCCAAATGGCATCGTTTTGTTGTTTGGATGCTGACTATACTCTCTGACGAGTCGTTTTGTTGTTTAGATGCTGACTATACTATCTAATGAGCCACGTCAGCTTCAAAAATTAATAAAAAAGTGTCAGGTCAGATTTTCGGCGAATTTGATCAGCGTTGGCACTAAAATGATCGTTTTTCAAATTTGTTGGCACTTAAGTGATTCAAAATAAACTTTTAGCACTAAAGTAAGCGTCGTACACAACTTTTGGCACTGATAATGTACTTACCCCATCTCGATATCGGTGAAAAAGTCTCTCGATTATATCTTGAATGGAGATTACAAGAGCTGTCACTGTTTAATATTATAGCTAATTTAAACCAAAAAATCCTAGACCCCGAACATGAATAAATATATATTTATACGCATTTAAATACACTAAAACTTGGAAAACAGTTCAGACCAATGATAATGAAGGATTTTTAAGTTGCAAATATCCTCGAAAGGATACTGAAATTTCTCCTCGATATCCCAAGTATCCTCAAAAGGATACTGGAATTTCTCCTTCGGGCGAAACTTCGAGATTGGTATTACAGGCTCCATAAGAAAAAGAAAATTGAGGGTCAATTGAATATATGTCGCAGAATTTTAGTCAAACCCGAGTAGTTCGTCGTGTTTATTCATTCTCAACTCTTCACATTCTTGTCTAGGAATCCCAAGTAAGTTATCTTAATCTATTTCGTTTTCCAACTCTTCTATATCAAAATGGACGAACACTTCAAGATTAAGATCTTGTACTCATTCTGTGCACGCCCAGGGCATAATTGAGAAATGAGGTGCAACTTAAATAGCTAAGATTAGAAAATTGAAAAGTTATCTGAGGCATCCAAATTCTTATGTTTTGACGTCACGGTTTTGCATGCCCCACGTCATTGTTGCTCCTTAAACATATATTGCACGATCTATGAATTATGTAGATGAAGCCTATCCTGACATCATGTGGTCCTCAAGGTGAAGCTAACATTATCAATGGTTGAGATTATATTGGTCCACATTTTATGAGAAGTCCGCACTATCGTGTGCTCTTGGATGATATAGTCCATGTGATCATGGTATAAGTAACTCCTGAACTTTCTTTTTATGGAATTACACAATTAATAGACTTATAGTTCACGTTTTCATCTTAACTGGACAATGTCGTGAGTAGCTCAATATTCATTGTCTCTTTTTACTTTATTTGATCAACCCAATCCCTGAACTATTCAAATTCTTGATAGTGAAATCATTCAGCGAGATGCAATGCCAAATCACGAGCTTTTTTGCTTATATGGACCGCCAACACGAACATCTTATGAGCCACTTCACCCAATGGGCCCCTTTATGATTAGACGAGTCAAATTGCACCTTGAACATTTAACGATCGATTAACGATAGTGGACACTGCATTGGCAATTTCTGTTATTCTACTTGATGGAACGACAACATCAAACCTAGTGATAAATTTTGAATCGTGAATTTTTTATGTCATGCATCATGTAGCTATTGCTATGTTATGCCACCTTCGAGTTATATTCTCATCATGTTTATATTATGAATTTCCATACATGTAATTATTATCATGTCATTGCATTTTCTCATCACATTTTGTATTCAAAATTTTCATGTCCTCATTATCATGTCATATCATTTTCTCAACATGTTCTGAAACATATATTTGCCATGTCATGTATTTTTCTCATTATGTATGAATTTCGAAGTTGCCATATTGTTGTCAAGTCATGTCATTTTCTCAAATAATAATTGAATGTTGCATCTAAATTGAAATTTACATGCACACTTTCGCACAAAAAAAGAGTGGACCCATTACTTATGAGAAATATGGCCTTGTTATAAAAACATCAAATGTGTTCTTGTAACATATGAAATAATGCATCAAGCGTGAATTAAATAATGGATGACTAGAACTTAAACTAAATAGGGCGGTGGTACCGAAAGAGTGCCACAGGACGCTAATGCATTCTACACGGAAACAAATCCTTGAACCTAAGATCGCTAGGTTTCCTATCACTAGTTCCTTCGTACGTGCACTTAGGTAGCTAACTTTTCCATTATTATCTGAGCATTAGGTGTCCAATTGATCTAGAATTTTCCAAAATGATAGGTGGTAACTCTTGTTTGGTATCTGACCCAAAAAAAATATCTATTTCTGTATTTATGTTCATGATCATTTTTGCATCTCATAGACAATCCTTGCTTAGGATTTATGAAGATCCTAGGAATCGAGGTGCCACTAACCGGCGATGCCTGAATTGCAAAACTCAAGATCTACGACCACTGTTAGCCCTCCTCATCCGCTAGCACTTGAGGGGCTGATAGTCGATCCCAATTGATCCCTTTGCAAAAATCGTTGCATAAAAACATGCCAATTGCCAATACTAGCTCTTATTAAAAGCTCATGAGCAGACCGTGAGCCAGTCGATTTGACTTGCAATTCCAATGGGGCTAGTCAGTACATCCATAGCTGGATTGCCGGTTCATTCCCTTAACGGTGGCTCTGAACCGCTGCCCGATACTAGTCCACATCCGTTAGACTGCAAGAACACATACGAACGTGTCAACAACGCGTTACTAACTTCCTCTACTTCTTTGCTGTTTCGTAATGAAACCATTAGTCAATTTTCCACGTATAAGAAAAATCAAATACACTATCGTTCCAATTTCTAATAGTATAATGCACATTCTTCATTAAAAAAAAAAAAAATCGTCATGGTATTGGAAAGCTATTTCATTGTGCGCCAAATATTCCTCAGCGTGGAAGTATCCTTCCTATGGCTGCTCTTCGACTCAACATATGTCATATGTACTTAGTATTTAGCTATCTCGACAATAAATGGATATGGGATACAATTAGTTTTCCGGTAATTGCAATCAATGGTCATATTCCTCTGTGTTCCTTGAAATGTGCAGGAAATAAAGCTGTTGGGGTGATGGAAGGCTGGACAGACATGGACTATCGAACCGATGATTAATGTAGGTTTTCTTTCGGATAATTTGTTTGTGGTCTTCTCTCGAATTATATTTGCTTTCACTAGATGACCCTTTCTCGAAATTCACCCGTCTGACAATTTCTTAGTCGGAGGTTAGCGTGATAGAATGTGGCCTAATGGATGGACTGCAGTTACAGGCGATGGCAAACAAAGCGCCCAGTTCCAGCATACTCTCTTCGTAATAACGTTTCATTTTTACCTGCAAAAAAAAATGATAGAAGAGAGAGGTTGTGATCACATAGAGAGACAATGATGAGTTTTGAGTTGAGGGAATTTTGTTGGGGTGGCATGGCAGTGGTACCCTGCTGATTTTCGTATAACTCAGGCATCTCTCTCTTTTCTTAGATGGTTGCATTATGCACGTAAAGCAATCTCAACGAATTTACATATACCGATAATACCACAATGTTGTCACTATTTAGTCACCAACTCCAATCAATTAATGATGAAAGAGAACCGGGTTTAAGATAAAATATTAATCAAATACGCATTCAAAATATACAAATTCATATTTGGTACAAGTAAATCATCCATTCAAGATGCCTGGATCATAGTTTGATGGATATGCTTGCTTCTAATCTCTATGAAGCATTCAAGAATGCTTTTTCTCAAATCCCAATTGAAGCATTTACCAGAAATGCCCAGAATACTACTAATGTATAAAGATTACAAATATTTACCAGCAATGAGAAGGGCCAAGAAAGGAAACTGCAGATCTTGTTGGACTAACCTGCAGCAGGAGGGAATTAAATTTATTATCGCTAAGCCTATCCTCCTTAATTTGTTTTGAGCGCACTTGAATAAAAGAAACATCGTAACCGCAAAGCAGAAAGAGAAAAAATTCAAGTAGTCCTCTATTGCATGCTATCACTAATTCAGTAAAATACTCAACTCGATAAATAAAATAAAAAAGTAATAATTGGTGTTGTCCTTTGACATGTCTTATATACATATTTCCGCCAACTACGTGAAATTCCTTAGTATTAACATTTACCTCTTCTCTTTTAACCTTGCAATTAAAGCATGGGCCTCCGTGTAGTGGACGCGAACAATAGGCTTGCTGAAGAGCCCAGCAATTTGTATAAAGATTACAAATATTTACCAGCAATCCATCAAAATGTAACGACAAAAGCTTCTCAGCTCAGTTCATACGGCTGCTGCTATTTAAGTTTTTTTTTTTTTTTTTTTTTTGGTCAAAAGAAAACGCTTGTATTCATATCAAAGGAAACTTACAACCTGAAGCCAAAGCATCCCCGTAAACTAGATCAAGCATTGTAAAAGGAGGGAAAAGGATCCAGTTGTCGGCTGAAAAGTCTGTGCATTGGGCCTTTGCAGCCCAGTCGGCTACCATGTTCGCCTCACGCCAACAGTGTTGCATCCTTAGGTTAGGGAAATGGGAAAGCAAAACGACGGCCTTCGCAAGCAGAGCACGAACTTCCCACGGCAGCGATCTCCCATCTCGCACCCGTGCATGCAACAAAAGAAAAACATAAATGTGTAAATTCAATCATCGACAGCACAGGCTCAAGCTAGTCGACATCAGTTTACCACATGTTCTTAAAATGACATTATATTCAACCAAAAGACTGTCAACTCTGCTGTCAAAATTTAGCCGCCTAGTTAGACATATAACACGCTCTACTTCAGACATTTTCGGTCAGAGACCCACTTTAGGTTTCTAAGTAAGGTAACGAGCAGACATTTTCAAGTTCAAACCAGCCCCAGATTCACAGAAAGAGACAAAGAAAAGAGTGCCCGGACCAGACAGAGTTTTCCTTTGTTCTTGTTAACAAATATGGACTACATAACCCAAAAGTGAACCAGATACTCTGCTTCACGGAGTAGAAGTAAAAAGAATAACGATCAAAAAGTCAAATTACTGCAAAAGCAGAGGCTTAAACCAGGACCAATAGTAACAGCAACTGCAGATAAATCTCTGGCTGTCAGATTAGCCTTGGTTAGTGCTTTCTCTACAACCCGCATTAAAGTAACAGAACTTTAGCATGAAAAGAAGTTCCATATGATGCACATAAGACAATGTTGGCTCATCAATAGGAGAAAGGGATGGCCGAAGAACTGACAGGAGCTCTCAATACAGTAATAATAAAAGGGAGCAATGCATGATGCATATAACAGACAATTGTTTTGATGATAATAACATTAAAGAAAGACAAAAATGATAAAATGCTACCAGATCAATAGCTTCGGCATGAGCAGCTTCCGCCATTTTGGGAGCAACACCTCCATATAAAACGAGCGGATCTGCCTTTATATATAAAGGTATGAATTTTGGTAAAATGCGCAATATAAACAAAAACTATCCTTCTGCCAAACTTCAGGCACTTATGGAGCAATATTATTAATGAGAGAAGGATTTCCTCTGCAAGAGAAAACAAAAGTTCATAGAGGAATTTGCACTACAAAAGACTGAACCTACCCAAATTGAGAAAGGCTTAATCATACATAAGATAAACAGCAGAAGATTGGGTGGCCAGCCAGTTATCATGGCAACAGCAGAGCACTGAAAAGCTAATGGATCACTGCTCTAGTTGCCTTATACAAAAGAAAAGCTACATTCAGATTGAGAATGAGATAACCTAATTTCTAACCCGCAAAAGCTCACAAGACAGAAAAAGAAAACGAAAAACTTGCTTTTTAAATGATTAAGATGCAAACCGGTAAGTTCTTCCATTAGTTATTCAGTTAAGGGATATAATTTATTTGGATTTCCCTGACAAAATGTCATTAACTGTGATAAATCCAAACAAAGCTCCAAATGTCTGCCTCTGTCTCCCCAACCTCACCCCAACTAAATAAACTAAAAAGGGCACGAAGAAGTGTGGAAGTTCAAATATTATGTCAGTGCCAGATGGTCGAATCAATGCAGCAGATAACCTACTGTACAATCCCATTTTGCGCAGCCCTTGGGTATCTAGAGCAATTTGCGATTCTTCATTGATGATTGAAATTCTGTATAATCCATGGACCAAACACTCAGCTTAAACTGTCATCCAAAAGGCACATTGAGCAAATGACGCTTTTCCGATTGCTACATTCCTAGTTCACCAGAATTTTCTGCCGAAATTCAAAGCCGAAGAGAAAAGAGGAGATAATCTAACTGCGCCCAAACACGAGTTAAGGAGTCAATATCAAACAAACAAAACAGCACCAAAGTAAGGATCTTACACACGTATCATCAGCTCCTCAATGCATAAAGGAAGCCACGGACACCAGAATTACCAAAACGAAGCCACGTACCTGAGACCACACGACTTGACTTAGAATTTTTGTCCATCGCCTCTCACCTGAACGCAAAAACACCGATCAGAAAACCAATGATCGCCACGAAACTACCCCTTCGAGCCATCAAATGTCAAGAGAGAGCTCGCAATGGCAGCCGCAGTGTCGTCACAGCTCGTTTCAATGCCAAGGACGACCAGATCATCGCCATCAGCGCTTGCGGTTCCTCCACGCGGAACGGAGGAAGTGGAGTTCTTTGAGGTCGAGAAGCTAAAGGAAGGAGAAGCCAACAGAGGACTGGAAAGCGGCCACGACGAAGAGAGTCGCAGTCGTTGCCAACGATTGTGGCAGCGCCGACGGAAGCGAGAGCGTCAGAACAAAGTGAAGGCGAGGAAATGTTGCAGAGAGGGAAAGAGGCGACGAAGACGCCATGAGAGAGAGAAAAACAAGCCAGCGTTCACTGAACACTGAACTCAACGTTCATCCGCTCCAGCTCTCTGCTTCAAATTTCCCCCTTTTATGTTGGTAAAAATATCGTAAATGATCCTGAACTTTATCCCAATATACAATATCATCTCTAAATTATTAATTTATTTAATACACTCACTGAACTTTAGTCAGATGTGTAGTATCATCTCTAAATTTCAATCTAATCGATGTAATTCCTCAACTTTTAATACGATCACATCTTAAACAAAATGAAAATATTTAATTCAATCATTCCATTAATTCAAATTCAAGGACAACATTGAATATGTATCAAAAGTTCAGAGATAAAATTGAACAATTAAAACTTATTGCACTTTTGACCAATATTCAACACAAGTTCCGTAATTATCCATTATTATCTTCTATGTGTTTATATATGCATTTGTTTAATAATTATATTTTACACATTTAATGTTCATCAACTCGAGAAGATAATTATGATGCTTTTTATGTGGATCGTGTTTGTGCAAAGTGTATATATGCATTTTATTAACTAATGTCTAAGGTGCATACATTTGTTAATTTTTTCAAGTAAAATGAACAGGTCAGAAACTATAGTAATCATATTATTGCCAAAAACCATATATGTTGATCCTATGTTAATTTGGTGATATTTTTGAAGTTATCTATGTATTTTCAATTCAATTGTGAAAATCTGTGAAGGCATGTTCACCATGAGGAACCATAAACTCACTCAAGAATATGATCCAATAACGTCACCCGACTTCTTCGAGAAAGAAGATTTGTCTCAGGACAATGTGATTATTGTCCTCGTTTAAAAAATTATATGTGAATCTACATGCTAATAATTATATATTGTGAAAGTTTCAAATAATTCAAGGAAAAAAATCAACGCTGGCCAGCGTAAGATTTAAACTAAAAAAAAAAATCCGTCCGACATGCCAAAGCATTTGGCTTCATGCATGAGGACTTTTATTGTATTTTGGCCCACTAATAAATTCCTTATGGGAGCTTTTCTTTGCGTAAATATAAAATACAAAATTAAGAAAAATTAACGTCTAAATTCTATAATTATTATGAAAGCATTTTTTATCAAGGCCCAAATAGGATAAGAAAATCCTAATTGATATTTAATGTGCCCTCTAAAATGGACGAAAAAATTTCGTCCAAAGCTCTGGATTTTGAGATTTATGAGAAGCAATCCAATCTTGAACCTCTTATTTAGTGCCATCAGACCTCAAACTTCATCAAAATATGCAATCGAGTAAGAAACCTTCTAATTTGCTTGATTAAATCATAACCCTTTTCTAATAAGAGCAAAATTTGAAGTTGTCACTTGGGCAATTCAAATGCCAACAGGTATTCCTCAATTCTGCTCATCAAAAAGGGCTTATTTGCACTTTCTAGGGGGAAAAAATTCGGAACTTGAACGTGTGGAAAATTTATGGAAAATTTAGTACTTTATTACATTTCGTACATTATGTTTGAAAAATCTAATACAATTTCCCTGACCCTTAGTAACTTATCCGAGCTCTAAGGTCGGATCACTTTGTCAAGATGAGGATCCGTCGATCGCGAATCCACGCACGTCTCTCCGAATTAAGCCCAAATTGACCAGTAGTAGCCAGTAGACATTGAAAAACCGCAAAGAAAATAATAAAACTCTCAAAATTTGACAGTAATCCAGAAGAATATATACTTATATATAACTTATTTTTAAACACTGTATAAGAATAAATATTCTCGAAGAGGCAGGTCAATTTGGCAATCTTGTCGAAGAATCTAGCTTTACTAGGACATTAAATATTGGGTAATTATGGCATTTATGGCCGACGCAAGTTGATTTGGCAATCTTATTGGAGAATATGGTATTAAATTGGATATGATTTGAAATTCTAATTATTATATGGCTATAGGCAAGTCAAATTGAGCAATCTTATCAAATTCGATGATATTTATTCTTATACACTATCTAATAATAAATTCATTTTTATACAATACTATATATGAAATTGTGTCAATGTGTAACATGGCCAGTCCTTTTTGTACAAATACATTGTCTCCATATGAAAATTACGTGAAAATCTCCATTTCCAAGGATAAGTAAAATGAATTGTGTATTCTTAATCTCTTCCCTATTCCCGATCCAATTCCTCATGATTTTTTATTGCGTCTGATCCGCAAACGATATCGTTTAAGACACTTGCAAGAAGATTGCAATCAATGACCCAGAGTTGAACGTCGACTTCTGCATGAAGTCTCTTTGGGTCAAACCCGAAGAGCTATTACAAGCCAACTTTACAGGCACGATCGAGTACATTAAGCAACTACAAAAGCAAAAATTGGAACTCGCCTAGTCAAAGCACTCTCGCTTTGATTGGACTTTTACACGTTAGGTGAACGCAAAGACCTAATCCCACTTTACAAGGTGAAGCGTTATGCCGAGGTGAATATTTATGTGTCTAAAATGATGAATAGCGATGCAGCGTGTGACACTCAAGGATTGGAGAAGGGAGGCATGGTTCCGCGTTTGACAAAGAGTAATGCTGACGTTTATCAATTGTCCGCCAGAGTACTTGATATTAGGGCTATTTTGTGAGGGAGGAATTGCGTGTTTGCCAATAAATAAATGCATGGTCTATGAACATCCATGGTAATATGAGCCTTCTGTTTTTTTTTTTTTTTTTTTTTTTTTCCTCCTATTGGATAAAAGTGGAACAACGAACCTTTCAATACATAGCAAAAGGAATTAATCAGGATTCTACGTTGAATTACCAGCAAGACGAATCTACAACTTCACAACAATCCAAATACAATCACAGGGAAAATATTCTTATTCCTTAGTATTAATGTCAATCGTCTTCTTAAAGTGATGATGGAATCATTTGTGTGTTTTTAGTGGAAAGGAAATGAACGCTCTTTTTTACATACATTGTTCTTGTTTATTGATTGCATTTTGAGGAAGTTATGTTAACTTCTCTTAAGAGACAACCATTCGCACATCTTTAAAGGGTGCCTCTAAAACACATCCTATCATGGGTGAACTGGTGCCTCTTGAACACCTCCCATCATAGACGAACCACGGCAATATATTATGTCTCACTCGAATATGATGGGCTTGATAACGTTCTATCAAGAATATAAGATATTCAACATTCATCTACTTTAGAAATAATTCATACTAGCATAAAGACTATGATCAATGAATACACCTACACTTGGGAGCTCTAATTATGCACTTGTTAGAGATAACAAAACTGCTACAATCCCAAAAAGAAAATAAATAATTGATGTCTCATAGTGCTTCGGACATATTTTTATACATGTAGAGAGAACCACCATAAAAGTGATTTTGTTAGGCCATGGGCCTCGGAGTTGCATTTGGTCAAATAGTTCAACTGCTCGGTGGCGCATATGCCAATATCATAGCTGTCCAAGCAATAACATTTCTTTCCCTCATCGAATCAAAAACTTCCCTCGACTTGGTAACATTTCCACACCTAGCATACATATTGATTAACGAAGTGCCTAACACAATATTCATATCAAAACCATTGTCCATAATATACCCATACACCCAACTCCCCAAACTCAATGCTCCAAACTGCGCACAAGCAGCCAAAACTCCGACAAACCAGTACGTTAATTGCCAAATTGTTTCAAATCACCTTATTATAGTAGCTATATGACTTCTGGTTTAGCTGCGAGTTTAGCAGTGCGATAGATGCATATTGCCAAATCTCTAGTAGATTGATACATACACCACCGAGTGCTTTTCCCCCCTTACGAGAAATTTTTTTGCAGGATGTTGGAGGATGCGACCTTTAGAAGCAAGAGACTCGTGAAGCAGTGGAATTGCCCCTTACTCATCATGAACTATACAAACAAATCGGTATTCATCCACCGCGAGGTGTGCTACTCTATGGTCCGCCACGGACAGGCAAAACTATGCTAGCCAAGGCTGTTGCTAATCATACAACTGCTGCCTTCATTAGAGTTGTTGGTTCAGGATTTGTTCAAAAGTATTTGGATGAGGTATGACAATGGTCCGGTCTAGTCCCCAGTAATAGGAACAACCAGGAACCACTCACCCCTTATCCGAATTCACATGAGAAGGCCTTGGGCTCCAACCTAGTCGAGATGAGTGGTTGCTCAACCTACTTGTGGACGAGACAAGGTCCATTGGGTTTTGGACTCAAGCTGCGCCATCATGGGCTTGACCTCAACCCCAACCCATAATTGCTTGAAGTTCCCCCTTCATGCTGACATTTCACGAAAGGTAAAAGATGGCTTCACATTTCAAAATTTAAGACCTGAGCAGGTGTTTAAACTGCTCAAGGAAAGAAACAAGCGGACGGACCCGCTCTGGGGTGGGAGTCCCTTCGTGTCTGTTTTCCGTAAAGGCAGGGTTAGGCCTTGAAAAAGATTCTAACCCCACTGCTAGACCGGCCACAAACTTCTCTTTAAGAGAAGAGGCCAAAGACGCCCGATCCTCGTGAAGCCCAATCCCCAAGAACCAATCCCTCAGGGGCAGGTTCAAAGAGATGATGGTGCTCGTCCGAAGGACAGGATAGCCGGCCGGTTACGAGTGGCTTGGAATCCGTCTACATTTAATCCAACTTAAGCCGGAACCCACTTCATGATTAACGGATGGCCCAAGCCGAACTTTCACCACTACCTTCGCACTCTTGTCCATAACTTGACCGCCAAGCTCCCCGACAAACTTGACAAGCTGATCTATAGAACCATTCATTATTTAAAGGTGACAAATTAATAAGAAAAATCGCCTAAACAAAAAGGATCCCTAGTCTGGCGCGGGCCAAATCAAATATGCATCGCTAAATTTACATTTCATATGAAAATGGATCAAAACAAATAAGTTAAATTAAGTCGGATCATTTTCAGCCCTACCTAACCTGTCCGTTTGACAGGCCTAGCTATATCACTCTAAAAAGCAGCCATTCACTTGATAGTTGCTTTGGATTTTTCTTTTTTTTTTTTAAAGGTTGTCTAGGTCTTCAATGTATCACACCAAAGCTTGTGAAGGGTATGAAAGTATGGCAACTTATCATAAGTACAGGTTCGACTTGTTCATGAGGAGCGTCTTTTGAGAAGTCACAATTATCTTGTTTCCTGAATCTCCATGTCCAGTCTGATCCTGGACGGTTTTCTGCTATGCCAGATACTGCTTGACGTTAACTCAGCGAAGAAGGTTCTGTCTCCTTTCTTTTACATCGGCGTCATTACAGTGTGTTCGCTGCCCTGCGCTTGCCATCTTTATGAAGCCCATATTACACTGGACACCTTGACTTAGTGTACATGCTACTGCACCACGGTGAATATCTCCTGCACTATTTGGGATATCATTGTCCCTTGTGTTGGTTTTCTGTTCGTCCTCCCCATTTATCTGCAGCAGCAGTTTGGAGGCTGTCGCATGCTTCCCCAG
This sequence comes from Eucalyptus virginea, assembly GCA_014182375.1. NCBI lineage: Eukaryota > Viridiplantae > Streptophyta > Magnoliopsida > Myrtales > Myrtaceae > Eucalyptus > Eucalyptus virginea. The sequence goes on from CM024518.1 coordinate 44,472,094, forward strand.
AGGTTTCAAGCAAGTAATGTGCCTGAGAAGATGCAGCCAGCCATGTCAACTCAAAAACAAAGCCACGAAGCAGAAAACATTTGCAGCACTCAATCACTTATAAAGTGATCTCTTTTTACTTGAGTCTCATTGCATGTAATTCCCATTCATTTCATTCATATGTGATCTTGAATTCTGCTTGGCAATCCTATACGGTTGAGCATGCCTCAACTAAAAAAAGAAACTGTGACCGCAGATTTCAGAGAGGTCTGCCATGGAGCTGGTTCTTTAGGCAATCTTAGTCCCAATGAGGGCACCTGATTAACTATTTGAAAACTCATGCAGATAACACAGAAACCTGGACTCAGCTTTCTTCAGTCCAAAAGCTGAGGCCATGCCTAACGAGAGGGACCTTCTTTGATGTATCCATCATTTTTCAGTGTGGGATGTTCTTGCTTCGGAATAGTTATACATATCACCAGTATAACAGCCTCGTCTTCACAGCTCTCTTTGGAAGAAGTCTAAAATTAAATTATAACCAAGTTGAGTGTAACAACCATTTAGGAGTATTCAGCAAGATAGCAAGGGCAAACCTCTCTCTCTCAATTGCCAATTATGTGAAGATTATTCCTTCATTCAGCATCTGTACACCCTCAAAGGTGGATTTTCACCATACCACAAGTCACAGGAATCAAATGACACCCAGCTTCAGTGTAGACCACATCACCAGAATTCTAAACATGAACATGACCCATCCTTAAAATGGTGAAACCGGAGCTTGTCTCTAACAACAATTTCCCTGTTGGCAACAACTGAAATATACTTAAATGCTAAGTGACAGTCTTCGCACATACGTAGATTTTTCACAATCGTGACGGTCATGCCATGGCTAGTTTTGAGTAGTCCAAATGCTACAGCAAGCTTCTCACTATGAAATCTAAGTGCATATTCCCTTTCCTCCCCTTCTAACTCATGCATCAATGAATCAGCCAACGGTACATAACCAGCCTGGGTACATCTCAACATCAACTCATCCAAATACTCATATATAATATTTGTTTCAGGATGAGACTTGTCGCCCATGCTAAACATATATGTCTTTCCATCAACTTCTATAATGCTATAACCAACTTGCTTCTTCAGCCCCCTCTGTATCATCATGTTTCTAACTCTTTGCACTCTGTCACTTCGACCAGCCAAGGCATATATGTTAGAAAGCATGACATAGTGACCTGGATTATCTGGTTCGCTATCTAAGAGATGTTCAGCAACACTTACTCCCAAGTCAAAATTCTTATGCATCTTGCAAGCCCCAAGCATAGCAGTCCACACAGCCGGTGGAGGCTCCATAGGAATTTCTTTTTCAATGAACTCATAAGCTTCGTCGAGAAATCCCGCTCGCCCAAGCATATCAACCATGCATACATAGTGTTCTAGTCCTGGCTCTACATCATATTCTTTCTTCATGCTTGCAAATGCATGACGCCCCACGTCAACTAGCCCGGCATGAGCACATGCAGAGAGAACCGCCACAAAAGTGATTTTGTTAGGCCATGGGCCTTGGAGTCGCATTTGCTCAAATAGCTCAACTGCTTGGTTTCCATATCCATTTGTCGCATATGCAGATATCATAGCAGTCCAAGCAATAACATTTCTTTCCCTCATTGAATCAAAAACTTCTCTCGACTTGCTAACATTTCCGCACCTAGCATACATATTGATCAGAGAAGTGCCTAACATGACATTCAAATCAAACCCATTGTCCATAACATACTCATGCACCCAACTCCCCAAACTCAATGCTCCCGATTGCGCACAAGCAGCCAAAACGCCCACAAATGTAGTTGAATCTGGCTCAATACCCGATTCCCTCATATGATCAAACAATTCAATTGCCTCCTTAGCAGACCCATTCTGCTCGTACCCAGAAATCATCGAATTCCATGTAACAACTGTTCTCTCCCCCATTTTATCGAACACCTCACGGGCAACGTTCAGATGACCCGACTTCGCATAAAAAGTGACTAAAGCCGACTGAACATACGTATCCGACCCAAACCCACAAGCCAAAGCATGGGCATGGACGCCTCTACCAAGCCTCGAAGCCGACAAGTCCGCGCAAGCCTTAATAACGGACGTGAAAGTGTAATTACTGGGGGAATGCCTGCGAGCAGCGAGCAGCGATAGAACGCGACCGCATCATTGGGGAAGCCAAACTTGGAGCAGGACTTGATGAGGGAATTGAAGAGGAACGAGTCGGGCCCAGGCACGGTGACGAAAACCCGGCGCGCGTAGCCAATTGCGCCGGCGGCGCAAGCGAGGTTGATGAGCTTGGTGAGGAGGGACAGAGAGCGGTGTGATCCGGAGACGACGACGTGGGCGTGAGCTTGTCGGAGGAGGCGGAGGCGAGGGCCTGCTCTGAGAAGGGCTTCGTGAGCTGGAGAGGTCGGCGGCGGCGGTGGCGGCGGCGGCGGCGGCGGCGGCGGTTGAAGGAGGTGAACTTCTTCCCTGGCTTCCATTGAGGGCGGGTGAAGAGGGAAAGTTCGAAGGCCAGGAGGTGTTTAAAATAGCCTAAAACGCCATGTCGTCTTGAAGATGAGAGTAGAATGTTAAGGATTATTCACTGGGAATGTGAGGGGGAAAGGTAAGAAGGATCAATGCTCACAATATTTCTAAAAGCAAATCAGATATGAAGAGAACTTGTCTAATAGGCAATGTTTTCTACAATCTGGCTAGTTAACAAATGCATTTCTGGCCAAAAACAAAAGGATCAGAAGTTGAATCGATCAAATCGATAGCAATTATTAATCCAACTTGATTCCAAAATGGTTCCGAAAGCATTGATGTCGGGCATGTTCGAATGTTGATACTGCCCTGGTGATGCTCACAAGTGGTTGAAAGTCAATAGTGGATTGGAGTAATATGTATGACTTGCTCAAACAAAAGGATGTCCGAGCTAAACAAGACACACCCGAGTCACTAGGGTACACTCCGTTGTGCTGCTTCTAAGACAATCTAGTAAGGAAAAGCTGAAGGAGTGAGTTTTGGGGAAACTCAGTAAGTAAAATTCCGAGTTCTCTACTAGGAAAACATCTCATCATCGAAGCTTAGCAAGTACAATACTAGCAAACAGCGTCAATGGTAGATCAATAGTAAACTTATTGCTACATCTCAAATATATGCAAATATTCATAACAACATACTGAGATAGCTAGTATAAGCACCTAGAGGGGGGTGAATAGGTGCATAAACAATTTATCGAGATACGGAAGCGATACTTGGCAAACGATAAAAGGGAAATTCTTTCTTGATTAACAAAATGAAATACGATCAAAGTAAAGAGAGTAAGGAAGAGAAAATTGAACACAAGGTTTATAGTGGTTCGGCTTATTCCAAGCCTACGTCCACTCTTCCGCACTGACAGCCCACTGGCTGGATTCCACTATGAACAAAAGAGAAGTTACACCACAGCTCTTCCTTGATTCAACAGTGTAGATATTCTACTACACCTCCTCAAGGTCTCTTACAAATATAGACTCTCTTTTGAATACAATGATTCGCTCAAAGAAATTGTCTAAACAATAGGAAGCTTTCAGACTTTGGAATTTTTCTATCGCGCACATCTTCAACAACTTATGACGTCTTCTTTATATACTCCTTCATGCCATCATACCCGTTGGCACTTACCAAAGGAATTCTTCCAATCTACCCGTTGGACGGAATCAATTTAAGAAGATTATTCAAGCTATTAAAGGAACGTGTCGATAGCCCATCAATCCTGTTCGCCCATACAATCAGGATCTCGGTTTCCATAAGTAGAACCTTCCAAGAATATCCAGACAATCATCGGATTTTCAATCATCGAGTCAATCTCGATCAATTAAAGGATTCCGTTATGTTTTCTCCAGACACGAGATCTTCTCCAGTTGATAAGGTCATCCTCTTAACGAATCATCCAGATTTGGATAACCTTTCTTCAACGGATTAGAGGCTGTCAACGAGGATAGACTTTGAGTCTTGAGTGAGGCGGGTCCTGGAGGTCTTCGACTTTAAATAACAGAGTCCGCAAACCTTCGGACTGGGATCGAAGGAAACGTTTTGTCGCCTTCAAAACACTTCAAGAAAATTTCTCCAACAATCTCCCCTTTTTGATGGTGACAAAACTTTTTGCAGATTTGGACAACTTTGACCTGCAAAACATATCTCAAACATATGTGCATATCTTATAGAGATAAATGGCTAACACTAAAATCTGCAACCACAGAAAATAGGTTAGTCTTGAATATGATAAAACTATCCATAAGATATCAATAGCAGTCAATAGCAATCATTCAAATCCAAACAAAAAGACAAGACACAAAGTTTAAAGTCAAACATTAATCCAAATCAAACAAACCAAACAGGAAAAAAAAATTGTTCAAATTTCTTGCATCTCTCCCCCTTTTTGTCAGCATTAAAAAGGTTGAGATGAAAATGGAATGAAGTCAAGATTTCTTGGGAACACGGACAAGCTGGAAATCTTCCATGGATCGAACGGTCCCTTCCGGCCTTTTCAAGTCTTCCTTCGTTGAGCAATCTCCTCACCCTTGGCATTGGCCCGAATCGAACAGAGAGGGCTTGGATTTGATCTTGTAAAGACACTGAAGAAACTTGACCAGCATTCTGCAAATTTTGAACCTCGCATCCCAAGGCATAAATTTGACCGCGCATCTCCAAGAGAATATCGAGAATTCTGCGAAAGTCGGCTGAGTTGTCGGTCTGCGTACTAGCTTCAAAGACGTTCGCGAGATGATGGCATATCAGAATAATCTCGCAGGTTTGGCGATGAAACTTCATGACCTTCTTCTGGAAATTGAGAGGCATAAACATCCTCTGCGTCTGCGGGAGAACGACTGATTCCTTCACTTGTATCAGGATATGAGGATTTCCCTCCTTTCTCTTGATCTCCCCCTGTTTCCATGCCTACAGGTGGAGAAGAGTGTTCCTCAGGTTCTCCTTGTGAAGCAGGATATTGTATGCATTCATCCTTAGGTAGGTGATCTTCTCATCTGTTCTCCTATCCTTCACAAGTTCCAGTGTGGCCCGAGCAATGGAAACTTTGATCGGTTGATATCTTCCCCTTTCAACTCCTAACACATCTCGCCAAAGCATATTCATATCCACAACATAGTCTTGATCTTTGACACTTTGAAAGAAAATCTATTCGCATTCAAAAAGCTAAGATTTGAATAGAAATATGCGTCGATTCGGGATAGACCCTCGTAGTGTCGGAGCGTAACGTTTCAAGTTGAAGATAACTGAATTTCTCCCTCAAGTTCACCTTCACAGCATCCAGAAAATCAAAATCCACACTTCTAGGGTTTAAAACCCCACGCTTCAGCAATTTCGAGTACAAATCCTCTTGTTCCTTTGATCTGAACACTTCTCCCCTTTTTCCTCGACTGTTAACCGCAACACCCATTCTCGGTTGAAATTGGCTGTACAATTTGTCATCATCATTTCCATCTACAGGATTCGGTCCCCAGTCACGAGGATCACTTGGGATATTCGTAAGGGTTTCCTCAGCCACCCCTTGTCGAGCAATTCCCAAACTTTCCATTTTTCGCAAAAAGATATATTCGTTCCCATATCCTTTGTCTTTAAGAAAATCATCGACATAGTTCAAGGGAGTACGAGTTCCTTTTAAAGCACGATACTGACTTATAAATAAAGGCGGGCGTTTGAGTTCTTACGAGAACCGCATCCTCAATGATTTCTTCCTCTTGTTGATGAACAACGCCTTGAGGACTAGATGGATGAGAATGACGCCGCCGAGAATGTTGTGGGCTCGGTTGCTGTTCGGAGATACTTCTTCTTCAGTAAGATCGAAGTGCGTAGGCCCCTCATTCATTCGTCGTGGTCCCCTGCTTGCGATTCTCGAAGACTTTCTTGACGATGACATCTTTCTCAGTTTTTGGAAGATTCCTTGCTTGACTTTCCCAAGAAAGATGATAACTTTTTCAAGGATTAAACAAGGGAGAAAAACGGGAATGGAGGATTGATGCTTTCTAGGGTTTTTGAGAGTAAAGAGAAGAGGAATAAACAGAGCACTATAAAAAGAGAGATAAACGAATCGTCACAAAGGAAGGTAAAAATATGCCTTTTTAAAATAACTAACTTTTTCGGTGAAAATATTCATTTCAAAAAATAACTTCTTTTTCGAAAAGGAAACGATGCAATAATTGCGACGATTAAAGATAGCAATAAACCACGATTGACAATCGTACCTTTTCAAGATAAAATTCGAGAGAGAGAGAGAGAGAGAAACTAACTTACAGTCTGACGATCGTACCAGGACTAACTTACAGTCAAAGTCTTGTATGTCTGAGTCTGAAAGTCTTTAGACTTTGACCTCCTCATACCTTAAAATGTTGAGTCTGGAGCGAATTGTTTCAAATTGATTCTTCTCCAGAGGCTTTGTGAATATATCCGCCAGTTGGTTCTTTGAATCAACATATTGAATTGAGACATCTCCATTTTGAACATGATCTCTAATAAAGTGATGTCGAATCTCTATATGCTTTGCTCTTGAGTGGAGAATTGGATTTTTAGTGAGATTGATAGCGCTGGTGTTGTCGCAATTGATCTCCGTGCATGAGTCTTCAATTCCAAAGTCTCTTAGCTGTTGTTTTATCCACAAAATTTGCGAACAACAACTTCCGAGAGCTATATACTCGCTTTGTAGAGAGAGCTACTGTACTTTGCTTTCTTGAAAACCAAGACACTGTCCTGCTTCCAAGAAGTTGACAGGTACCCGAGGTGCTCTTTCTATCGACTCTGCATCCAGCAAGGTCTGCATCTGAATATCCAATAAGAGTAAAGTCTCCCATTTTTGGATACTAGAGACCAAAGCTTGAAGTTGATGAAATATATTTGATAATACGCTTCGCAGCACTCAAATGAGATTCTTTTGGGTCTGATTGAAATCTGGCACAAATGCAAACACTAAACAAAATGTCAGGTCTAGAAGCAGTAAGATAAAGAAGTGATCCGATGATACTCCTGTACAGCTTTTGATCGACTTTCTTTCCTCCTTCATCTTTGTCTATCTTCAGGGAACTTGACATTGGTATATCAGCCGTTTTGCAATTGCCCAGTCCAAACTTTTTAACAAGATCATTTGCATACTTTTCTTGATGAATGAAAGTTCCTTCCTCCAGTTGTTTTATTTGAAGTCCAAGAAATAAGGTTAATTCACCCATCATGCTCATTTCAAATTCATCCTGCATAGTCTTAGAGAATTTCTTGCACAGAGTTTCATTAGAGGATCCAAAAATGATATCATCCACATATATTTGAACAAGCAGAAAACTTTTTCTTTCTCTTTTAATAAAAAGAGTAGTGTCTACTTTACCTTTAACAAAACCATTATGTATTAAAAACTTACTTAATCTTTCATACCAGGCTCGAGGTGCTTGCTTCAAGCCATATAGCGCCTTTTTTTAATCCGAATACTGAGTCTGGTTTCCTTGGGTCTTCAAATCTAGGTGGTTGTTCCACATAAACTTCCTCATGGATAAATCCATTAAGGAAAGCACTTTTGACATCCATTTGGAATAACCTGAAATTTTTATGACAAGCAAATGCAAGTAATAAACGAATTGCTTCTAACCTCGCTACTGGTGCATAAGTCTCGTCATAGTCGATCCCTTCTTCTTGTGTGTATCCCTTGGCCACGAGTCTTGCTTTGTTTCTTACTACCTTGCCTTTTTCGTCCATCTTGTTTCTGAATACCCATTTAGCTCCAATGACAGATTTACCTTTTGGTTTTGGAGTCAGTTCCCGACATCATTAATTCCGAATTGTCCGAGTTCTTCTTGCATAGCTTCAATCCAGCTTTCATCGGATAAAGCTTCTTCTATGCTCTTGGGTTCTGTTTCAGAAATAAGAGCCACAGCACTAGACTCTTCTTGCCTTTTGGATCTTGTGCAAATTCCTTCATTGATATCGCCAATAATAAGATCTTTGGGATGATTTGGACTTATGTTTCCAGTTCTTTGGTTAATGTATCAGGTTGATGGTTACTTCCTTCACTAGAATCTTCAACGGTCACTTGTTGCTGGTCCTTCAAAGTTTGAGCTGCTTCTTGAGATTTAGACTTTGTAGAGTCTGGAGCAGGTTCAGCCTCTTCGAGATGAGTCTGAATGGACTCATTTTGTGCAGAATCTTGGAATTTGACATTCATTGATTCTTCCACTGTTTGAGTCTTCTTATTGTAGACTCTATATGCCTTGCTTGTGGTTGAATATCCAAGGAAGATGCCTTCATCTGACTTTTCTTCAAACTTACCAACTCGATCATTTGCATTTTTCAATATGAAACAATAGGCTTCTTTTCTTTAAATAGTTCATAGGGGGTTTTTTCTAGAATAGGTCTTAGAAAAACTCTATTGATAATATAACATGATGTTGAAATAGCTTCAGCCCAAAATCGTAAAGAGATATTACTTTCAATTAAGAGAGTTCTAGCCATTTCTTGAAGAGATCTATTCTTCCTTTCCACAACTCCGTTTTGCTCTGGAGTATATGGAGAAGAGAATAAATGCTGAAAACCAGATTCTTTACAAAATTTGGCAAAATCTTGATTTTCAAATTCACCTCCATGATCTGTTTTTATACTTGAAATAGCATATCCCTTTTCATTTTGAACCATCTTAGCAAATTTTTCAAAGTAAGAGAAAGTTTCAGACTTACTTGCTAAGAAATATACCCAAGTAAATCGTGAGTAATCATCCATAATTACTAGGCAATATTTCTTACCTCCAATGCTCTGCGTTCTTGTTGGTCCAAAGAGATCCATATGCAAGAGCTACAAAGACACGGTTAGTGGAAACTTGATTTATTGATTTAAAGGAGTTTCTTACCTGTTTTCCCAAAATACATGGTGTACATAGATCAGACTTTTGATATGATAAATTGGGTAAACCACGAACAAGCTTCTTTGCTGAGATCTTGGCTATCTGCTTCATGTTAACATGCCCAAGCTTTCTGTGCCACATGCTCGCTTCGTCTTGGATTGAGATTAAACATTGCGACTCATCTGGTTTTAAGTCCAAGAGGTAGATATTTCCATGTCTTCGACCCATAAATGACTGAGTAGAGTCTTTACTGGTTCCTGAACAAATACCCTCTTGAAAGTTGATCCTAAAACCAGCATCACACAGCTGACTGACACTGAGCAGATTGTAATTAAGCCCTTCAACTAAAGAAATATTGCTTATTGTGAGGTTCCCAATCTTCACAGTTCCAAAGCCTACTATTTTTCCTTTGATGTTTCCTCCAAATGAGACTTTTCCACCATTCACTTGAATAAGCTTTATGAAGCACTTTGAATCTCCTGTCATGTGTCTCGAGCATCCACTATCCAGGTACCATTTCACCTTTTTCTTGATAGTGACCTGCATTTAAAAAGAGACTCAAGCTTTCTTTGGTACCCATATTTTCTTGGGTCCTTTTGAGTTAGTTTGATATACGGTTTTTGCCCAGACTTTATTGACAGGTCTCCATACCATAGGACATTCTTTCTCAAAATGATCTGCACTATTGCATTTTGAACATCTAAGAGCATTGCGACCTACTGGTTTTACAAAGGTCTTTCAAAATGATTTTTGTAAGCATTTCTTGTGGGTCTTTGTTTGATTCTTTCTTTTACTTTAGGAAAATCGATTAAAGGAATAGTTTCAGCAGTCATTCCTAAACCAGATTTATTGAAATAAGGTCTTTGAACGAAAGTATTTTTTCAAGTTTTCAGATCCCGAGAAAATCTTTTGGTAATATTTGAAATGTCATTTTTCAAAAATGCATTTTCTTTTAAAAGATTATCTTTACTTTCATTGAGAGAGGAAACATTCTGGTCTAAGCATTTCACTTTTTCTTTTAAAACATTCTCTTGATGTTTTAAAGCAGAATTTTCCTTTTTAAGTTCAGAAATTCTTTTAAGAGAAGTCTTAAGACTAAAACATAATTCATCAATGTATTTTGAAACTCTCATAGGGATTTTGAAGTTACTTACCTCGAATTCACTTTCTGAATCTGAATCGGTCTCGGAGTTTGATTCTAAATCCGATTGTGCCATTAGACATATGTTGGCATAATCATCGTCACTATCTTCGCACTCCGTATCACTCCAGGTTTCTGCTTTGAGAGCTTTTCGGTATTTTTCAGATTTTCCTTTCTTCCTCCTAGAAGAAGGGACGGTTGGGTCCGATGTGTCCCTTTTTCTTACATTCAAAGCAGACTATATCTTTGTTTGATTCATCATCTTCAGCAAACTTGATCTGTTGCTTTTGAAAACTTTGTTTCTTTGCATTGAATCTTCTTCCCTTTCTATTCAGCTTTCTGAATCTTCTTATCATGAGAGCAAGTTCTTCATCATCCATGTCGTCTTTCGTAACTGCTACATCGAATCATCATTAGATTTTAATGCAATAGATTTCTTACCTTTAGGATCTTCGTCTTCATTGATTCGTTCCACTTCATAAGATTGAAGGGTCCCAACCAACTCATCGACGACAATGGCATGATTCTTTGGGTCTCTCTCGATTGAAGTCTTTATGTGATTCCAATCCTTGGAAAGTCCACGCAGTAGCTTGTTCACTTTCATGGGCTCAGAAATTGGTTGACCTTGATTTTCAAGACCATTCACGATTTCTGTAAAACGACTAAACATGTTAGTTATCGATTCTCCCAATTTCATCCTGAAGGCTTCGTATTGACCGAGGAGTATATTGACTCTGGTCTCTTTCACTCGATCGGTTCCTTCATAAGTAATGTATAATCTATCCCATACTTCTTTGGTGTATCACAAGAAGATATTCGTTATATTCAGTAGGTGATAAAGCACAATATAAAGAATAGATTGCTTTTGCATCAAGAGCCTGTCTCTTGATTATCTCCTCCTGACTCATTTCGCTGGACTCAACAATGTCCTTTCCTCTTTCTGAGACAGATGCAGCTTTAGGAATGATTCCTTTTTCTACAACGTCCCATTCCAAAGGATCTTTTGATCTTAAAAACGCCTTCATCTTGTTCTTCCATATGTTGTAGTCCTTTCCATCAAAGTAAGGCGGTCTCGTGTTGCTTTGCCCTTCTACCAGTCCTGGAGCCAGCATACTAGCCATGGATCTTTTACTCTGAAGTAAAACACTTCAAACAAAGTGAGCACACGAGCTCTGATACCAATTGAGATAGCTAGTATAAGCACCTAGAGGGGGGTGAATAGGTGCATAAACAATTTATCGAAATACGGAAGCGATACTTGGCAAACGATAGAAGGGAAATTCTTTCTTGATTAACAAAATGAAATACGATCAAAGTAAAGAGAGTAAGGAAGAGAAAATTGAACACAAGGTTTATAGTGGTTCGGCTTATTCCAAGCCTACGTCCACTCTTCCGCACCGACATGACCCCACCCACCGGGCTGGATTTCACTATGAACAAAAGAGAAGTTACACCACAGCTCTTCCTTGATTCAACAAAGTGTAGATATTCTACTACACCTCCTCAAGGTCTCTTACAAATATAGACTCTCTTTTGAATACAATGATTCGCTCAAAGAAATTGTCTAAACAATAGGAAGCTTTCAGACTTTGGAATTTTTCTATCGCGCACATCTTCAACAACTTAGGACGTCTTCTTTATTTACTCCTTCATGCCATCATACCCGTTGGCACTTACCAAAGGAATTCTTCCAATCTACCCGTTGGACGGAATCAATTTAAGAAGATTATTCAAGCTATTAAAGGAACGTGTCGATAGCCCATCAATCCTGTTCGCCCATACAATCAGGATCTCGGTTTCCATAAGTAGAACCTTCCAAGAATATCCAGACAATCATCGGATTTTCAATCATCGAGTCAATCTCGATCAATTAAAGGATTCCGTTATGTTTTCTCCAGACACGAGATCTTCTCTAGTTGATAAGGTCATCCTCTTAACGAATCATCCAGATTTGGATAACCTTTCTTCAACGGATTAGAGACTGTCAACGAGGATAGACTTTGAGTCTTGAGTCTGGCTGTCTAGAGATCTTAAGACTTTAAATAACAGAGTCTGCAAACCTTCAGACTAGACTGAAGGAAACGTTTTGTGAGCTTCAAAACACTTCAAGAAGATTTCTCCAACACATACTTCAATGCATACTTACCTTCAACATAACAATGAATACATCAACATATCATGCTTGTGCATAATTAGCACTCATGTAAATTCATTTAGCGTCGTCCTGGCTCAACCAGGCCCTCCGAGCTTGACCAGGGCTTTCAGCTTCTTGCTGGGTTTCCTAGCTCAATCAGGGCATCTCGGCTCGACCAAGACTTCTCAGGGCTAGCTTCCCGAGACTTCCGGGTTCAAAACCCAGGCATTATGGCTCAACCAAGGCATCCCAACTCAACCGAGGTATCCCGTTCAATGAACGAGGCATTATCGCCAACGTTGTGTGGTGACGAGCATTTTTTCCTTTTTATGTGCACACACGAGTGCATCACACAAATCGATTCTTATTGTTTCTTCTTAGCCGACTCATACCTCACTCAAAGGCATGCTCATTCATATGTGTATGCCATGAATCCTAATATTGCACTATACAACATGTCAGGAACGACCCTTAGTCCGTAACTTGAGCCGAACACATAGCGTCGATCCCCGCACTGAACAAGGCTCAGAAATGGCAAGCCTCAATGCCAATCCAAGACCTTGAGACTTAGGTATACCTCGCCTTCATGCAGATCCTAAGCTTGACAAACCTCTACTTCAACCCGACGTGAACACACTTCATGCCATGAATGACCCTTGGGTCATGGCTTGATTCAAATGCCAAGCACAAAGTCCCTGCACCAATGCTTTAGTACCTTATCACGACCTTGTGGGCTTGGGTGATCCCCGTACCGATCAAGACTTAGAACCAGCACGCCTCAATGCCAATTTAAAAGCTTGTACCCTTGGGCGATCCCTACACCGAACAAGACTTAAAATCGGCATGCTTGAATGCCGATCTAAGCCCTTGTGGCCTTAAGCCCTTAAGCGACCTCACCTTGAATAAAACTCAACCCAAGCTAACTTTGACCTCATTCTATGCGTGAACAACCTAAGCACACGTTTAAGCACAAATATGAGCAAAACCATACAAAAAATCCAACATCCTACCCACAGCTTGACGGGTGAACACCTAACTAGATTCAACAATGGAGTCTACCGCCCTAGAAAAGAAATAGGGATCTTACTTACCTGGATGAACCTTTAGAACTAGCTTGAGTGACTTGATGAGGGGCAATGGTGCAAGGCCGAGAGAAAGGAGAAAAATGGCGTGTAAAAAGCAATAGATGATAGTACGGTTCATGTGAGAATGAATGGGGTAGTTCCCCTATTTATAGGCTCAAACCTTATCATTACCTTTCCAAGTGGCCCAATCATTTTTCTTGAAGTCACGTGGCTATAACATCGAGGTGGCAAGCCTAATTTGCAAGGTGGCACACTTAGGGTCCTAGGAGAACACTTGCCATCTTCTTATTGAACCACCTATTCCATGTCAACTTAGTCTACTTGTTTTCCAAGGAAAATTTTATGGTAATGATGACCATATATTCCATGGAGACCTACGCCAATGAGTCACCAATTTCTTCTCTAAGGTAAAATTTTTTTGCCATCATTACAAAATCTTTAGGTGGACACCTAAGCTAATGACTCATCATTCTCATTAAATGCCTAGATTTGGTTAATCGTGAGATTTGAATATTTAGGACATGCCTGAATTATATAACTTGCTTTTTATGTTTTGCCCCTCTAAAATATTCCACCAAGTTCCCTTTTAATTGGTCCACTTAATATCTTGAGTCCTTTGCTTCTTCTCCATGGAAAAATCTTGGGTAATCATTACCAAATCTTCAAGGGACACCTAAGCGAGGTGACTCATCCTTGCATTTAAAGAGGTACTATAAAATCTTCTATTATATTTCTCTTGATTAGTCCACTTGTCTAAGAGTCCATTACTTAATTCCCAATGGTGGATCTTTGGTAATCATTACCAAATCTAGAAATATCTATCTAAAATGGTGAGACATCATTCTTCAAGAAGAACCTAGGATATTCTCGAAGGTTATATTTTGTCAATTTTCCAGCAATATAACAACCATGGGAAATAGGCCATTAGAAATTCAACCAGGACTGGGCAAGAGCTTTTCATGTACATCCCTATACGACCATTTCGACACATCTGATGTTTGTGGCCAAGCCATCCTCGGTGTAGTTATTGTAGGCAAAGTGCATACTTCAGCTAAGTTGGTGGCCTCTACATCATGTGGTCTACTCACAATAAAACCCATGTCCTAGAAGTGGAATAAAGAACAAATTCCTCTTAATTCCTCCAAAATATAAAGTAAGTGGATTGGAAAAGTAGTAATCTTGTATAATGGTACAAAAGTTGTAGGCTCAGGGTAGATTCCTAGTTATTCCTCCATGAGACCACGCACAACCACAAGCTCCTCTCCTCTTGGCTAGCTCGACAAATCTGACTCCAAATTCGAACCGCCTTTGCAAGAGAGCACACACCGAAGGTTGAAAACTCGGATCAACGGGGCATATCAAATAGGAGGATGGTCGCGTCAGCAAGGGTTAGGTAGAGGACAATGCCGTCGAGTAGGAGAGGGTGAAGTGTGAGAGGAGAGAGGCTATGGCTCGATCGTGCGATAAGTGTTAAGGCGGTGGCACATGGGGGTAGATGGAGTGGCTCTCGACAGTCTAGGACACTAAAATTGATAATTGGGCTGATGGGCTGATCCTAGGCAAAGCCCATTTCAGACAATTCTTCACGTTAGAAGAGCTACGTCCTAAAATTTTAGGGGTTAATTAAAAATAATTATCATCAAATTGCATGGCATATGGACATTAGGAACATTTGCATTACTAGTGTTAAAATTATAAAGAATAAGTAATTACAATATTATTATCATATTTTTATTTTTTAAAATTATTTATAAAAAAAAAGCCGATCTGTACTGGGGATGGGCCGGCCCTGCCTCCTTTTCTCATTTTCGTTCTCTTTCATTGGGCCTGGTTTCTTTAGTATTTCCTAGCCCAGTCCTCTCCTTTTTCTCTCTTCCTCTCCTCCTCTTTCGCACTAGAGACAAAAGGGGGAAGAGAGAAGTACGACGCACAGAGGTGACGGAGGGCAGGGCGTCTCGCGTGGGAGACGTTCGGTCGGGGTCAGGCCAGCAGCGCCAGTTGGCACGGCAGGAAGCCATGCGCGCCGGTGCTTAAAAGCGAGGGGGGCTGGCTCGTTTGAGGGGGGTTTTTTTGGGGGGCTCGGTTTGGGGAGAGAGAGAGAGGGGGAGATCCGAGAGAGGGAGAGAGAGCCGCGAGTGAGAGCGGCCAGCGAGAACGGTAAGGCTTCAGCCAACATCTCGGCCGCACTCGACCTCCGCCGACGACTCTTTTCTGTCAACGCCATCGAGCCGAACTGTTAAGCCCTTTGTCCGTGCCCTACTTTGGGCACGACGGCCGGAGTTCGCGCGCTCATGGCCGACCGGCTCGTGCGAACTCCGGCCCCATCCATTCCCCCGTTCGTTGTTATGCGTTTTGTTGCTTGTTTGGCGAGAGTCTCGTTTTGGGTTCGAGTCCTAGGTTTGCTGGAAACCGCATGATTCGCGAGCGCCCTTCACCTGTTCGACGAAATGCCTAAGCAAGATCTAGTTTTCGTCCTCCCGTTAGTGGCCGAAATCGAGTTATCCGGGGGCATCACGTTCTATTGGGATGTTCCAACGGTGTTGGGTGACCTTGGGCGTCGGCTGTGTAGTCGTTCACCACGTTCCCATCGTTGCCGTAATCTGTCCGGTGTTTAGCCGTGGTGCGGTTCTCGGCCGACGGCAGGGAGGTCGACCGGTGAGTGGTGGTCGGAGTGGACGGCCAGTGAAGGGTAGTAGCTCGGTAGCAGCTTGAGATTTGGCCGAGGTTTGTCTAAAAACGTAGGAGCTTCGAGGAGGGCGTGAGTCTCGTCGGGGAAGACGCCCAAGGAAGAAGACGACCTACCAAAGGGGGAGAGAAGAAAAATAAGCAAAAAAAAAAAAAAAAAAAAAGAAAGGAAACAAAAGAGAATAAAAAGAAAGCTGAAAAAAAAAGGCTATGTGGACTTGAGCATGAAAGAGAGCAACAACGAGGATGGGCTCGTTCTGATGAAGGAGGGGAACATGACTTGGGTCTTGGGCTTAAGAAGGCTTTATGAGTTTGGGCTTCTCTTGGGCTTTAGAGGAATCGGACTGGCTTTAGTCTTAAGGGTGCTTGGGATGATTTTTTTAGCAGATGGGCTTAGTGCTTTTAATTTCAAGAAAATAGGCTTGGTGATTTTTCTATTCGAGTGGGCTTGTTTCGGATAAGCCTATTTGTGTCCATGGCTCAGACCCACGAGATCGAGCCAGCCCATATTGGGACTAGGCTTGACAGCCCGACCCAGTCCCATTTTTGGATTTAAAAAAATAAAAATTCCGAAAAAAAAAAATTATTTTTTATAAAAATCAGAAAAAGCTTTAATATATATATATATATATATATATATATATATATATATATATGTATATATATGTAGTTTCTCTTAAAATGTGTTAAAATCTTTGATAATAATGTGCTCAAAATTAGATAAGTTGTTAGGGTTTCACCATAGAATTTGAGTGCTCTTAGAGACATGTTAGGGCATCGTTTGCGCATTTCCATTTCAACTATTATGTGATTCCGCTCTTTTAATATGTTAACTATGGTTTCATTTTGGTCTAGTTAGGAACAGGAATGATATTTGTCTTATTTCTTAGGGTTAGATGGCATTTGTTTTATTTCTTAGGGTTAGATTCTTGTTTTTCCTTGCAACTCATTTGACACTTCATCAGTTGTTGATTGTTAATTTAAATATTGTGTACTTGCATGATCATCTCATATGTTACTGGATGGGTTTAAAACCAATTCAAATTGCCTAACAAACATTTCCTTTAATAAACAAGATTATGTACCAAAAATGCACTAGTTAACTGATTAATGTAACCAAGTTCCCAACCAAAAATTCTTTGGTTGTGTAGGAAGTAAGGTATTCTCCCGTGCTTTACTTGATTTTGGGCTAACCCCAATAAGCCTATGGCAACTCCTCAGTAGAAAATTTTTATGACGTCATTGAATACCCCAACGTCATGCAAGGTATAGGCCTAGGATAACTCGTGTCTAAAATGAGAGCCATAGCCTGTTTTTTTAATAAATATCCCTAAACCTATGTCTTTGCCCCTTCAAACAGAAAAGGTAGGTCGCAAGAAATGGAGTTGATTGATAATCTCATAATTGATTGAACTTGCACCATATAAGATCATCATATATCACAATCTCGGCTGTTTGTTGCGTATCATGAACTAGGGTAAGTTCATGCATTGGCTGAATCCAACTTGGCGATTTATAAGGGTAAAATGTGTATATAGACACTTGGTATGTTGGCTCCTTGTAGGAGGTTTTACTTTTTGTCAATTGGAGTAGCTTGTATTCTTATGTTGGTGAAATGAGATGTTCTTTGAGTTTTCAGTGATCTCTCTTAGAATGACCTGGAATCGTAAATTCAAAATAACATTACTAGAGTAGTAGATGTTGGAAGGTGAAGAAGGGTCTATTTTACTTGGTGCTATTGTTATTAATTCAACCAAATCTTGGCTATAATTTAATAAGTTGAAGTTATCGATGATGTAGAGAGGTTGTCAATGCAGTGGACAAGTTGTCTATATTACTGTTTGTTGATTGGTCACCTAATTGATTGATGTCAATGTCTAGTTAGGTCTTAAGATTGGGGCACAAATTTAAGAGTCCTATTGTAGTGTTATTTTTCAAAAGTCTGTTTCTATCTCTATGCCTAGTTTGATGTTTTGTAAATTCCTAGGAATATATCTCCTTGGAATGCTAAATATATTTATGAGTCATTTAAGAGTAAGATTCATACCACAAGCCTATATAAAGGCAAGTCTTGTGATCATTTCGATAAGTTGACAAGGTGAAAAAAAAGAAAGAAAACAAAAAGCCTATTCATCTCATTTTCTTCCTTAAATTGTGTGAGTTGTGAGTAAAATTTCACCTTCAAATTTTCCCTTAAAGATGGTATCAAAGCATATGGTTTATGATCATGGCCTCAACAAACACCCAACCTCCTTTCCAATTGTGACACCCCTAGTGCGTCATGGCTAATGTGGAACTATTTTCACCATTATCCTTTCCATTTCGCTTTTTCTTAAACATGCAGAAGCATAAGAGACTAAAGTAATCTTGGGGTACACATAATTTTCTGTAACCAGAGCAACTTCATTTCTTATTTATTTATATATACATCAAACGACAAGTGGATTACACTGGGAAATTCAAAATGTCAGGTTTACTAACTACACTGGATTATATGTCAATCACCCATCCCCACCTAACTGTAGACGTGTCGGCCCCTGACCCCTAATACTGTCAAAATCTCCTTAGCTCCAAAAATCCAACTTCCATCCTACCTCCCTTTTATGCTACGGGGCTGCCTCCATCTCCTAGCTAGTCGGAGAACAATGGGAGTGCACCCATCGCACGCCTATTGACACAACATACATCTCGACGAATCAATGGTGACTTGCCCCATCGAGGGCCCCACATCAACAACCATGCAAGATTTGATCCGGATAAAAATGGTATTCAGAAAACCGGAGTCTACGAACCTATTCTCTTCCCACATGAAGTGTACTGGCACCTCGTAATGGACTATCGAGGAGATGGGTGGGATCGACATTTTATTGATCTAAAAAGATGAAGTCAACAACCAATAAGTTACAACCCAACAAGCAAAAAGTCCACTAGTCTATACTACACAAATCGAGCACCGTATCAATAAAGAAAGCCTCAATAGAAAGTTCAATAAATCACACACACATCAACTTACCCAAGAACCTTTTCAAAATACATGACAGACCAATATAGTTAATAATGTTTCCCAACATATAACCAGTAGTTCAATTCAGAAATACTTGGGTCATAATCAATATAATTTCATGCTGTCATCATCATCCAGGGAACGTCGTTTCCCTTTCGGGCATCTTACACCCATCTGGCATCGCGAGGGCATTTAAGAGAAACCACGTTACACCCCCTAGGCATCTCGAGGAACCCATTACTCTTCCAGGCATCCCTACTACAACTCGAGGCATTATCGTCTCAAGGTCTGACGGCATTCTCAGTCCCACGTTAATGTCACTACTATTCAAGAACTCAAGCGTGCATCTAATGAATCATCATTCGTTTTCATCCCTTAGACTAATGTAAATTATTCATACAAATATTAAGTGAACTGTAAGGAAGGTCCCACATCCTATGCCTAAAATAGCCTTATAAGGTGTCCCGCGCACCTTTAGAAACGATAGTTGTTGTCTAGGTAAATGGCTTTCAAAAATTATGAAATTTTAATATGAGGTAGAAAAGACCTAGCAGGACATTTTTTGCGGGGGATCAAAGTCCGATTCAGCTCATACAATTCTAAATAATTTTTGTAAGCCGGGCCCAAAGCAGTCAAAATTTCCAGAACAAAATTGAGTAGGAAAACAAATATTTCATAGACCAAATGAGACCGAAAAATTATGGAAATTTAATATATGGTAGCCTAGGATGTACTCTACAACTTTCATGAGGACGCGTGTTATAATTCTAGACTGAAAAATCTACGGAAAATGGAAAACAAGGAGAGGTTGGTGTAGTAAGTTCAAAAACATATTTCAAATCTCAAAGTTTTTTAAATATATCTTTGTTGTATGAAATCCAAAAATATTGAAATTAAAGTATGTCATAGAACAATCAATAAATGACGGCTTTTGTGAAAAACGCCCCATGAAATTTGCACCACCTAAGTTAGTGCAAAATTAGCAAACTTTGGGGTTAGGCTAGAACCGAACCTACCCTTAGTCCCAGCACGGATTTAATTCAGAATTTCAACTAACTCAGCCTCCACACGTGCTAAATATCGACCGATCGTGCTCCTATGATTCAACCACAAGTTTGACTACTTCGAACTCAACAAGGTATCTAGGTGACATAATCGAAACTTTTGTGCAAACGAAAATCTAAACAACGTTTATAAATTTTCTAGGAAACTATTCTTGTTGCACGGTAAACACTTGACATGGGATAGAATGGAGGATGTCTAATTGTCTCGGATCCCAGAGGCACTGTCGCATGGCTTGATGAGGTCCCAGACGTCTCGACTTGTTGTCCTTTGGCGAGTCACGCCAAGCCGAGGGTGCAGTGGATGAAGACGCATTGTTGGCTAGCTTCGGGGTTGCGCACGAAGAAAAAAGGAGCGACGGAGATAGAGCTGCGATTGTGGAAAATATGGAGCTGAGATCGGCTGAAAATAAGGGGCGGTGGCTGAATTTGCAAGATTAAGAGGAGGAACGGTGCTGCTGCTGATGTTGAAACTGTTGGAGAAATCTTCTTGAAGTGTTTTGAAGCTGACAAAACGTTTCCTTCAATCTAGTCTAAAGGTTTGCAGACTCTGTTATTTAAAGTCTGAAGACCTCCGGACAGCCAGACTCAAGACTCAAAGTCTATCCTCGTTGACAGTCTCTAATCCGTTGAAGAAAGGTTATCCAGATCTGGATGATTCATTAAGGGGATGATCTTATCAACTGGAGAAGATCTCATGGCTGGAGAAGACATATCGGAATCCTTTGATTGATCGAGATTGACTCGATGATTGGAAATCCGATGATTGTCTGAATATTCTTGGAAAGGTTCTACTTATGGAAACCGAGATCCTGATTGTATGGGCGAACATGATTGATGGGCTATCGACACGTTCCTTTAATAGCTTGAATAATCTTCTTAATTGATTCTGTCCAACGGGTAGATTGGAGGAATTCCTTTGGTAAGTGCCAACGGGTATGATGGCATGAAGGAGTATATAAAGAAGATGTCCTAAGTTGTTGAAGAAGTGCGCGATAGAAAAATTCCAAAGTCTGAAAGCTTCCTATTGTTTAGACAATTTCTTTGAGCGAATCATTGTATTCAAAAAGAGAGTCTATATTTGTAAAAGACCTTGAGGAAGTGTAGTAGAATATCTACACTGTGGAATCAAGGAAGAGCTGTGGTGTAACTTCTCTTTTGTTCATAGTGGAATCCAGCCAGTAGGCTGTCAGTGCGGAAGAGTGGACGTAGGCTTGGAATAAGCCGAACCACTATAAACCTTGTGTTCAATTTTCTCTTCCTTACTCTCTTTACTTTGATCGTATTTCATTTTGTTTCCCTTCTATCGTTTGCCAAGTATCGCTTTCGTATCTCGATAAATTGTTTATGCACCTATTCACCCCCCTCTAGGTGCTTTTACTAGCTATCTCAATTGGTATCAGAGCTCGTGTGCTCACTTTGTTTGAAGTGTTTTACTTCAGAGTAAAAGATCCATGGCTAGTATGTTGGCTCCGTGGCTGGTAGAAGGGCAAAGCAACACGAGACCGCCTTACTTTGATGGAAAGGACTACAACATATGGAAGAACAAGATGAAGGCGTTTTTAAGATCAAAGGATCCTCTCGGAATGGGACGTTGTAGAAAAAGGAATCATTCCTAAAGCTGCATCTGTCTCGAAAGAGGAAAGGACACCGTTGAGTCCAAAGCGAAATGAGTCGGAGGAGATAATCAAGAGACAGCTCTTGATGCAAAAGCAATCTATTCTTTATATTGTGCTTTATCACCTATCGAATATAACAGAATATCTTCTTGTGATACAACCAAAGAAGTATGGGATAGATTACACATTACTTATGAAGGAACCGATCGAGTGAAAGAGACCAGAGTCAATATACTCCTCGGTCAATACGAAGCCTTCAGGATGAAATTGGGAGAATCGATAACTGACATGTTTAGTCGTTTTACAGAAATCGTGAATGGTCTTGAAAATCAAGGTCAACCAATTTCTGAGCCCATGAAAGTGAACAAGCTACTGCGTGGACTTTCCAAGGATTGGAATCACATAAAGACTTCAATCAGAGAGACCCAAAGAATCATGCCATTGTCTGTCGATGAGTTGGTTGGGACCCTTCAATCTTATGAAGTGGAATGAATCAATGAAGACGAAGATCCTAAGGTAAGAAATCTATTGCATTAAAAACTAATGATGATTCTGATGTAACAGATTCTGAAGACGACATGGATGATGAAGAACTTGCTCTCATGATAAGAAGATTCAGAAAGCTGAATAGAAAAGGAAGAAGATGCAATGCAAAGAAACAAAGTTTTCAAAAGCAACAGATCAAGTCTGCTGAAGATGATGAATCGAACAAAGATATAGTCTGCTTTGAATGTAAGAAAAAGGGGCACATCAGACCCAACTGTCCTCTTCTAAGGAAGAAGAAAGGAAAATCTGAAAAATACCGAAAAGCTCTCAAAGCAGAAACCTGGAGTGATACAGAGTGTGAAGATAGTGATGATGATTATGCCAACATATGTCTAATGGCACAATCGGATTGAGAATCAAACTCCGAGACCGATCAGATTCGAAAGTGAATTCGAGGTAAGTAACTTCAAAATCCCTATGAAAGTTTCAAAATACATTGATGAATTATGTTTTAGTCTTAAGACTTCTCTTAAAAGAATTTCTGAACTCAAAAAGGAAAATTCTGCTTTAAAAGATCAAGAGAATGTTTTAGAAGAAAAAGTGAAATGCTTAGAACAGAATGCTTCCTCTCTCAATGAAAGTAAAGATAATCTTTTAAAAGAAAATGTATTTTTGAAAAATGACATTTCGAATATTTCCAAAAGATTTTCTCTGGGATCTGAAAAACTTGAAAAAATACTTTCTGTTCAAAGACCTTATTTCAATAAATCTGGTTTAGGAATGACTGCTGAAACTATTCCTTTAATTGATTTTCCTAAAGTAAAAGAAAGAATCAAACAAAGACCCACAAGAAATGCTTACAAAAATCATTTTGAAAGGATCTTTGTAAAACCTGTAGGTCGCAATGCTCTTAGATGTTCTAAATGCAATAGTGCAGATCATTTTGAGAAAGGATGTCCTATGGTATGGAGACCTGTCAATAAAATCTGGGCAAAAATCGTATATCAAACTAACTCAAAAGGACCCAAGAAAATATGGGTACCAAAGAAAGCTTGAGTCTCTTTTTAAATGCAGGTCACTATCAAGAAAAATGTGAAATGGTACATGGATAGTGGATGCTCGAGACACATGACAGGAGACAAAGTGCTTCATAAAGCTTATTCAAGTGAATGGTGGAAAAGTCTCATTTGGAGGAAACAGCAAAGGAAAAATAGTAGGCTTTGGAACTGTGAAGATTGGGAACCTCACAATAAGCAATGTTTCTTTAGTTGAAGGGCTTAATTACAACCGCTCGTGTCGGTCCACTGTGTGATGCCGGTTTTAGGATCAACTTTCAAGAGGGTATTTGTTCAGGAACCAGTAAAGACTCTACTCAGTCATTTATGGGTCGAAGACATGGAAATATCTACCTCTTGGACTTAAAACCAGATGAGTCACAATGTTTAATCTCAATCCAAGACGAAGCAAGCATGTGGCACAGAAAGCTTGGGCATGTTAACATGAAGCAGATAGCCAAGATCTCAGCAAAGAAGCTTGTTCGTGGTCTACCCAATTTATCATATCAAAAGTCTGATCTATGTACACCATGTATTTTGGGAAAACAGGTAAGAAATTCCTTTAAATCAATAAATCAAGTTTCCACTAATCGTGTACTGCAGCTCTTGCATATGGATCTCTTTGGACCAACAAGAACGCAGAGCATTGGAGGTAAGAAATATTGCCTAGTAATTGTGGATGATTACTCACGATTTACTTGGGTATATTTCTTAGCAAGTAAGTCTGAAACTTTCTCTTACTTTGAAAAATTTGCTAAGATGGTTCAAAATGAAAAGGGATATGCAATTTCAAGTATAAAAACAGATCATGGAGGTGAATTTGAAAATCAAGATTTTGCCAAATTTTGTGAAGAATCTGGTTTTCAGCATTTATTCTCTTCTCCATATACTCTAGAGCAAAACGGAGTTGTGGAAAGAAAGAATAGATCTCTTCAAGAAATGGCTAGAACTCTCTTAATTGAAAGTAATATCTCTTTACGATTTTGGGCTGAAGCTGTTTCAACATCATGTTATATTATCAATAGAGTTTTTCTAAGATCTATTCTAGAAAAAACCCCCTATGAACTATTTAAAGAAAAGAAGCCTATTGTTTCATATTTTCATGTATTTGGATGCAAATGTTTCATATTGAAAAATGCAAATGATCGAGTTGGTAAGTTTGAAGAAAAGTCGATGAAGGCATCTTCCTTGGATATTCAACCACAAGCAAGGCATACAGAGTCTACAATAAGAAGACTCAAACAGTGGAAGAATCAACGAATGTTAAATTCCAAGATTCTGCACAATATGAGTCCATTCATACTCATCTCGAAGAGACTGAACCTGCTCCGGATTCTACAAAGTCTAAATCTCAAGAAGCAGCTCAAACTTTGAAGGACCAAAGAACAAGTGATCGTTGAGGATTCTAGTGAAGGAAGTAACCATCAATCGATACATTTACCAAAGAATCGGAAACATAAGTCCAGTCATCCCAAAGATCTTATTATTGGCGATATCAATGAAGGAATTCGCACAAGATCCAAAAGGCGAGAAGAGTCTAGTGTCGTGGCTCTTATTTCAAACAGAACCCAAGAGCATAGAAGAAGCTTTATCCAATGAAAGCTGGATTGAAGCTATGCAAGAAGAACTCAGACAATTCAAAATTAATGATGTCTGGGAACTGACTCCAAAACCAAAAGGTAAATCTGTCATTGGAGCTAAATGGGTATTCAGAAACAAGATGGACGAAAAAGGCAAGGTAGTAAGAAACAAAGCAAGACTTGTGGCCAAGGGATACACACAAGAAGAAGGGATCGACTATGACGAGACTTATGCACCAGTAGCGAGGTTAGAAGCAATTCGTTTATTACTTGCATTTACTTGTCATAAAAATTTCAGGTTATTCCAAATGGATGTCAAAAGTGCTTTCCTAAATGGATTTATCCATGAGGAAGTTTATATGGAACAACCACATGGATTTGAAGACCCAAGGAAACCAGACTCAGTATTCAGATTAAAAAAGGCTCTATATGGTTTGAAGCAAGCACCTCGAGCCTGGTATGAAAGATTAAGTAAGTTTTTAATACAAAATGGTTTTGTTAAAGGTAAAGTAGACACTACTCTTTTTATTAAAAGAGAAAGAAAAAGTTTTCTGCTTGTTCAAATATATGTGGATGATATCATTTTTGGATCCTCTAATGAAACTCTGTGCAAGAAATTCTCTAAGACTATGCAGGATGAATTTGAAATGAGCATGATGGGTGAGTTAACCTTCTTTCTTGGACTTCAAATAAAACAACTGGAGGAAGGAACTTTCATTCATCAAGAAAAGTATGCAAATGATCTTGTTAAAAAGTTTGACTGGGCAATTGCAAAACGGCTGATATACCAATGTCAAGTTCCCCGAAGATAGACAAAGATGAAGGAGGAAAGAAAGTCGATCAAAAGTCAGTACGGGGAGTATCATCGGATCACTTCTTTATCTTATCGCTTCTAGACTCGACATTTTGTTTAGTGTTTGCATTTGTGCCAGATTTCAATCAGACCCAAAAGAATCTCATTTGAGTGCTGCGAAGCGTATTATCAAATATATTTCATCAACTTCAAGCTTTGGTCTCTGGTATCCAAAAAGGGGAGACTTTACTCTTATTGGATATTCAGATGCAGACCTTGCTGGATGCAGAGTCGATAGAAAGAGCACCTCGGGTACTGTCAACTTCTTGGAAGCAGGGGACAAAGTGTCTTGGTTTTCAAGAAAGCAAAGTACAAGTAGCTCTCTACAGCCAGGCAGAATATATAGCTCTCGGAAGTTGTTGTTCGCAAATTTTGTGGATAAAACAACAGCTAAGAGACTTTGGAATTGAAGACTCATGCACGGAGATCAACTGCGATAACACCAGCGCTATCAATCTCACTAAAAATCCAATCCTCCACTCAAGAGCAAAGCATATAGAGATTCGACATCACTTTATTAGAGATCATGTTCAAAATGGAGATGTCTCAATTCAATATGTTGATTCAAAGAACCAACTGGCGGATATATTCACAAAGCCTCTAGAGAAGAATCAATTTGAAACAATTCGCTCCAGACTCAACATTTTAAGGTATGAGGATGTCAAAGTCTAAAGACTTTCAGACTCAGGCATATAAGACTTTGACTGTAAGTTAGTCTTGGTACGATCGTCAGACTGTAAGTTAATTTTTCTCTCTCGAATTTTATCTTGAAAAGGTACGATTGTCAATCGTGGTTTATTGCTATCTTTAATCGTCGCAATTATTGCATCGTTTCCTTTTCGAAAAAGAAGTTATTTTTGAAATGAATATTTTCACCGAAAAAGTTAGTTATTTTAAAAAGGCGTCTTTTTACCTTCCTTTGTGACGGTTCGTTTATCTCTCTTTTTATAGTGCTCTGTTTATTCCTCTTCTCTTTACTCTCAAAAACCCTAGAAAGCATCAATCCTCCATTCCCGTTTTTCTCCCTTGTTTAATCCTTGAAAAAGTTATCATCTTTCTTGGGAAAGTCAAGCAAGGAATCTTCCAAAAACTGAGGAAGATGTCATCGTCAAGAAAGTCTTCGAGAATCGCAAGCAGGGGACCACGGCGAATGAATGAGG
The DNA here is from genome assembly GCA_014182375.1 of Eucalyptus virginea. Taxonomy (NCBI): domain Eukaryota; kingdom Viridiplantae; phylum Streptophyta; class Magnoliopsida; order Myrtales; family Myrtaceae; genus Eucalyptus; species Eucalyptus virginea. Next base: position 44,498,832 of record CM024518.1, read on the forward strand.
GGCCTACACACTTCGATCTTACTGAGGAAGAAGTATCTCCGTAACAGCAACAGAGCCCACAACATTCTCAAGAAAGCGTCATTCTCATCCATCTAGTCCTCAAGGCGTTGTTCATCAACAAGAGGAAGAAATCATTGAGGATGCAGATCCTGTAAGAACTCAAACGCCTGCCTTTATTTATAAGCTGTATCGTGCTTTAAAAGGAACTCGTACTCCCTTGAACTATGTCGATGATTTTCTTAAAGACAAAGGATATGGGAACGAATATATCTTTTTGCGAAAAATGGAAAGTTTGGGAATCGCTCGACAAGGGGTGGCTAAGGAAACCCTTGCAAATATCCCAAGTGATCCTCGTGACTGGGGACCGAATCCTGTAGATGGAAATGATGATGACAAATTGTACAGTCAATTTCAACCGAGAATGGGTGTTGCGGTTAAAAGTCGAGGAAAAAGGGGAGATGTGTTCAGATCAAAGGAACAAGAGGATTTGTACTCGAAATTGCTGAAGCGTGGGGTTATAAACCCTAGAAGTGTTGATTTTGACTTTCTGGATGCTGTGAAGGTGAACTTGAGGGAGAAATTCAGTTATCTTCAACTTGAAACGTTCTGCTCCGACACTACAGAGGCCTATCCTGAACTGACTGCATATTTCTATTCAAATCTTAGCTTTTTGGATGCGAATAGATTTTCTTTCAGTGTCAAAGATCAAGACTATGTTGTGGATATGAATATGCTGGCAGATGTGTTAGGAGTTGAAAGGGGAAGATATCAACCGATCAAAGTTTCCATTGCTCGAGCCACACTAGAACTTGTGAAGGATAGGAGAACAGATGAGAAGATTACCTACATAAGGATGAATGCATACAATATCTTGCTTCACAAGATTGTGATCAATTGCCTCCGACCTAAATCAACCTCCAAGACTGATGTTTCAATTTCAGAGGCAAAATTGATGTATGCCATCCTCACTGGGAAAAGGTTTTCTCTTCCTCACACTGTCATGTTCCACATAGAGCCATGATGAAGGACAGAGGTCAACTCCCATACCCAAGCCTTGTGACAAAGTTGTTCAGACATCTGAATATTCAGCCTCCGCAAATCTTTTGTGTTCGATCGTGCGATCATATGATGGTAGGACTGAAGATGGTGACCAAAATGCGTCTGAAGGAACTGAACAAGGAGTTGGAGAAATTCAAGGAGAAGACTCCCGTAACTCATCAATCCTCTTCTTCAAAAAGGAAAGGAAAGGAGCCCTTGATTGCTTCAAAGCAGAAAAGAAGAGCTCTTATTGTGGAAGATGAAGAAGATGATGATCTTACCATTTCGGCAATAGCTTTGAAAAAGCTAAGTCGTACTGTTCCAGAATCAACGGAACAGCGTGAGACAGAAGGAAATGAAAGAGAAGGTCGAGAAGAAGAAGCGAGAGAAGAAGAAGGAGAAGAAAGAGCAGTTGGCGAAAAAGAAGCAGAGGAGGAAAGACCTGGAAATGAAAGAAGAGAAGGAGAACCTGAGGGACACTCTTCTCCACCTGTAGGCATGGAAACAGGGGGAGATCAAGAGAAAAGAGGGAAGTCTTCATATCCTGATACAAGTGAAGGAGTCAGTCGTTCTCCTGCAGACGCAGAGGATGTTTATGCCTCGCAATTTCCAGAAGAAGATCATGAAGTTTCAACACCAAACCTGCGAGATTATTCTGATATGCCATCATCTGCAGAACGTGCTGAAGCTAGTACGCAGACCGACAACTCAGCCGATTTTCGCAGAATTCTCGATATTCTCCTGGAGATGCGTGGTCAAATTTATGCCTTGGGATGCGAGGTTCAAAATTTGCAGAATGCTGGTCAAGTTTCTTCAGTGTCTTTACAAGATTAGATCCAAGCCCTCTCTGTTCAGATTTAGGCCAATGCCAAGGGTGAGGAGATTGCTCAACTGAAGGAAGACTTGAAAAGGCTGGAAGGGATCGTTCAGTCCATGGAAGATTTCCAGCTTGTCCGTGTTCCCAAGAAATCTTGACTTCATTCCATTTTCATCTCAATCTTTTTAATGCTGACAAAAAGGGGGAGAGATGCAAGAAATTTGAACAACTTTTTTCCTGTTTGGTTTGCTTGATTTGGTTTGATGTTTTGATGTTTGACTTTAAACTTTGTGTCTTTGTGTCTAGAACTGGATTTGAATTTGGCTATTGACTGCTATTGATATCTTATGGATAATTTTATCATATTCAAGACTAACCTATTTTCTGTGGTTGCAGATTTTAGTGTTAGCCATTTATCTCTATAAGATATGCACATATGTTTGAGATATGTTTTGCAGGTCAAAGTTGTCCAAATCTACAGGAAAGTTTTGTCACCATCAAAAAGGGGAGATTGTTGGAGAAATCTTCTTGAAGTGTTTTGAAGCCGACAAAACGTTTCCTTCGCCTAGTCCGAAGGTTTGCAGACTCTGTTATTTAAAGTCTGAAGACCTCCGGACAGCCAGACTCAATACTCAAAGTCTATCCTCGTTGACAGTCTCTAATTTGTTGAAGAAAGGTTATCCAGATCTGGATGATTCGTTAAGGGGATGATCTTATCAACTGGAGAAGATCTCATGGCTGGAGAAGACATATCGGAATCCTTTGATTGATCGAGATTGACTCGATGATTGGAAATCCGATGATTGTCTGAATATTCTTGGAAAGGTTCTACTTATGGAAACCGAGATCCTGATTGTATGGGCGAACAGGATTGATGGGCTATCGACACGTTCCTTTAATAGCTTGAATAATCTTCTTAATTGATTCCGTCCAACGGGTAGATTGGAAGAATTCCTTTGGTAAGTGCCAACGGGTATGATGGCATGAAGGAGTATATAAAGAAGACGTCCTAAGTTGTTGAAGAAGTGCGCGATAGAAAAATTCCAAAGTTTGAAAGCTTCCTATTGTTTAGACAATTTCTTTGAGCGAATCATTGTATTCAAAAGAGAGTCTATATTTGTAAAAGACCTTGAGGAAGTGTAGTAGAATATCTTCACTGTGGAATCAAGGAAGAGCTGTGGTGTAACTTCTCTTTTGTTCATAGTGGAATCGGCCCAAGAGGTCGTCATCAGTGTGGAAGAGTGGACGTAGGCTTGGAATAAGCCGAACCACTATAAACCTTGTGTTCAATTTTCTCTTCCTTACTCTCTTTACTTTGATCGTATTTCATTTTGTTTCCCTTCTATCGTTTGCCAAGTATCGCTTCCGTATCTCGATAAATTGTTTATGCACTTATTCACCCCCCTCTAGGTGCTTTTACTAGCTATCTCAGAAACCCACCCACCCCAATTTTTAGGCTTCTCTCCCTTCACCGCCTTGCTATTGTCGCCCGTGGAAGTGGGGTGGTCAACGGTCTTCATAATTTCTTCCCAGCTATGAAAACGTGTCACTTTTCCGCAGCAAATGCGGCAGCATTTGCTAACCGTTCGAGCAGACCGTCGAGCAATCCTCGCAATTGCCGAAGATAATGTTGATTGGAGAGCAGTGTGACTGTCGCGACCTCTTTTTTTCAGCGCCCACATCAGAGGCGGGCGCCTTGCGGAGGCTAATGGCTCGGCTGAAATTTGTTATGCCCGGACTCTTCCAAGTCCACCAATTCATGACTTTAATAGTCTGAGTTTTTAACCTGTAAATCAATTTTTAAAATGAAGTCGCCACTAATCGATTTGGGATGGGTTGATTAGAAACCCAAGTGAAGTATCGGGAGAAATACTCACTCCTGCGCAACCAAAGAAATTAGGATCGGGGACTTGATTACACTAGTTAATCACTAATACCCTTTAGGTACCTAATCTTGTTTAAACCCTAAGGCTTTTTGGATTTTTGAGGGATTTTCCATGCATTTTTGGGAGGAAAAACGTTTTTTGAGTATTTTTCTAATTTTTTTGGCTATAAAAGGGATTTTTTGGTATTTTTGGAAAAATACAAGTCTTTTTGGCTTTTTCATGAATTTTGGCTTTTTGGATTCTTGGCATTTTTGGAAAATATGAAATATTTTTGATTTTTTTTTTCGGAAAATAGACATTTTTTGGAAAATAAAATATTTTTTGATTTTTTCGAAAATAAAATATTTTTTACTGTTTTTTTATATTTTTCGAAAATAAAACATTTTTTGATTTTTTTTTGAAAATAAATTATTTATTTATTATTTATTTAAAATATTATTTTATATTAAAATAATATAAAAACCGACTCGGGTCGGATCCACGGGTTGTGTCCGACCGGGCCGCGACCCGAACGCGGGCCCGGCTCGGATTTTTTGTCTTTTTCTTTTCTTTTTTTTTTTAATTGAAACGGCGTCGTGGCCCAGAGCCCGTTTTCGAAAGAACCGAGCCGACCCGCCGACCCGGTTCGGCAAAACCCTACCCGACTCGTCGACCCGGATTTTCGCTGCCTAAAACTGCGGAAACCCTACCCGACTCGTCGACCCGATGACCCCGTTTTCATCCGCCTCCCATTCGCGAAACCCTACCCGAACAAAGGGCCGGATCCGACTCGGGCTGGGTCCGACGCTATGCTTCTTCCCTCCTCGTCTATCCGCGGCACAGATGGAGGGACTAGGAGATCGAACGGCGGCGGTCCGGCGTTCGGCGGCGACGGAGGCTAGGGTCTCGACGAAAAGGGGGGGCAAGCCTCCGGACGGCGGCGACGGAGGTGACCGCACGGGTTGAGACGCAAGGCGAAACGACGATTAGGGTTCCGAGATGGAGGGAGCTTCCGTTCGGTGGCAACGGGGGTGACAATGGCGTACGGCGCACGGCAACCGAACTCGTACTGTCTCGGCCGAGCCGCACTGACAATTCCGCGATGAAGGGCTTTGATTTGGTCGAGTCTTCGAACAGTTGCGGGTTTGAGTTGGGGAAGTAGCGACCGGCGCGGGAAAAATAGCAGCGGCGAGGCGTGAGGGCGACAGTACGGTTTGACGGCGTCGGGATTGGTGCTCGGTCACAGCGACGGCAGCGGCCTGGCTCCGGGCGACTTGGCACGACGGATTTTCAGATCTGCGCCCAGATCTCGACCCTCTCTCCTCCGGATCTAACCTCGTTCAACCCCCTCACGCTCAGATCTGCCCCCTTTACTCCGGTCAGATCCGAGCCTCCACCGGCCAGATCTGACCTCCTCGGACTCGCTCGATGGCAGCCTCCCCCGAAGTCTCTCAGTGGGAGGTCGGCCAATCTCGCGACCCGATTTTTCTCTCGCTCGCTCTTCTATTCCTCCCCCGAAGTCTCTCAGTGGGAAGATCTCGGAGCTCGCTCACTTGTCCCCTTGACGACGGAAGTGCTCCGCTATTTATAGGCGAGGAGGTCCGGTCGACGAAGAGGCTCAGCCGCCGGTCTTTGGCTTGCCGACCGGACCCTCGCGGCCGAACCGGCGTCTCGTCTCAACATTAAAGGCGTGCATTGAAGGCGCATGCGCGTTGTCCTCTCCTTCGGCAGCCTACCTCCGTGCCTCTCTGTCGTAGGCTGCCCTTGAGCGCATCGCCGGCCACCGCGCGTGAGATGCAGAGGCGAATGAAGAAGAAGAAGACATGAGGAAGAAGAAGAGGGGGGGCCGGGTCGTGCGAAGGGAAAAAGAAAGAAAAAGGGGCTGGCTGCTTTTTTTTGCTTTTTGCTTTTCTTGTTTTTATTTGTTTTTTTTGTTATTTGTTTATTATTCTGAAAAAGACAAAATAAATAAAAACTTAATTAATAAAATAAACCTAATTAAAATTGAGGCGTCAACAGCTGCCCCTCTTTGAAGGTGAGTTCGCAGAGGTTGCATTCAAAGATAAACTGATGCTTAAATTTTATCCATGCATGCATAACAGATTATATTTTATTTGGGGCTTATTATTCTATGCGGAAAAAGAGCAATATAACTTTACATATACTGAGACAGATAAGAAGATACCTGTAGTTACTTACTGGGAGTGAGTGAGATAGGGTGCGAACCCTGAGTTTGGCAAGTATCAAGGCGTCAGCTTACCTGGTGACATGAGCAGGTTGCTTTTTCAAGGCTCGAACCATTCTTCGGTCGCCTGTTAGAGCAATAAGTTGGTTTGTCTAGGACCCGAACTTTTCTTCGGTCGCCTTGATGGGGAATTGTTTTTCCAGGACCCGAACCTTTCTTCGGTCACCTTTCTTCGGTCGCCTTGACGGGGAATTGCTTTTCCAGGACCCGAACCTTTCTTCGGTCACCTGTTAGAGCAATAAGTTGTTTTGTCTAGGACCCGAACCTTTCTTCGGTTGCCTTGACAGGAGATGCGCCGACCTTTCTCAGGGCATCACTTATGGGTGCTTGATTCGTATCGAGGACACCAGTTGGTACCCGACCTTTCTCGGGAGATGCACCGACTTTTCTCAGGGCATCATATTTGTTGGGGTGTCTGACTTCTGTCAAAGACACTGGTAGGAACCCGACCTTTCTCGGGAGGATGCGCCGACCTTTCTCAGGGCATCGATTTGAGGGGTGCCTAACTTCTGTCGAAGACACCAGTTGGAACCCGACCTTTCTCGGGAGGATGCACCGACCTTTATCAGGGCATCGATTTGTTGGGGGTGCCTGAACATTCACAAGCATTGAGAGAGTACCTGGATATTCACAAGTACTAACCTGGAGGATATTTAGGCCTTTGCAGGCATCGAAGGGATACTTGGATGATCGCAGGGTGCCTGGATTTTTGCAGACGTTGAACGAGTACCTGATTGCTTGCAGGTGTCAAAAGCGTACTTGGATAATTACAAGTACAAACTCTTGAAGGATACCTGGCGTTCGCAGGTATCGAAGGAGTACCTGGGATATTCATGAAGGTCCCTCACCTTTTGATAATTGGGAATATCGAGGACGTACCTCGCATATTCGTGAAGGTCTCCCACCTCCTAGCAATTGGGCAATATCGAGAACGTACCTCGCATATTCGTGAAGGTCTCCCACCTCCTGGTAATGGGAATATCGAGGACGTACCTGGGATATTTGTGAAGGTTTCTCACCTCCTGGTATAGGGAATATCGAGGACGTGCCCCGAATATTCATGAAGGTCTCTCACCTCCTGGTAATTAGGAATATCGAAGGCGTACCTGAGATATTCGTGAAGGTCTCTCACCTCCTGGTAATTGGGAATATCGAGGACGTACCTCGTAGATTCGTGAAGGTCTCCTACCTCCTGGCAATTGGGGAAATCGAGGACGTGCCCCGAATATTCATGAAGGTCTCTCACCTCCTAGTAATTGGGAATATCGAAGGCGTACCTGAGATATTCATGAAGGTCTCTCACCTCCTGGTAATTGGGAATATCGAGGACGTGCCCCGAATATTCATGAAGGTCTCTCACCTTCTGGTAATTGAGGAATATCGAGGATGTACCTTGGATATTCATGAAGGTCTCTCACCTCCTGGTAATTGGGAATATCGAGGATGTACCTTGGATATTCATGAAGGTCTCTCACCTCCTGGTAAAGGGGAATATCGAGGACGTGCCTCGCATAATCATGAAGGTCTCTCACCTCCTGGTAATGGGGAATATCGAGGACGTATCTTGGATATTCATGAAGGTCTCTCACCTCCTGGTAAAGGAGAATATTGAGGACATATCTTAGATATTCATGAAGGTCTCTCACCTCCTGGCAATTGGGAATATCGACGACGTACCTGGGATATTCATGAAGGTCTCTCACCTCCTGGTAAAGGGGAATATCGAGGACGTACCTTGGATATTCATGAAGGTCTCTCACCTCTTGGTAATTGGGATTATCGAGGACGTACCTTGGATATTCATGAAGGTCTCTCAACTCCTGGTAATTAGGAATATCGAAGACGTACCTTGGATATTCATGAATGTCTCTCACCTCTTGGTAATGGGGAATATCGAGGACGTGCCTCGTATATTCATGAAGGTCTCTGACCTCCTAGTAAAGGGGAATATCGACGACGTACCTTGGATATTCATGAAGGTCTCTCACCTCCTAGTAATTGGGAATATCGAGGACGTACCTGAGATATTTGTGAAGGTCTCTCACCTCCTGGTAATAGGAATATCGAGGGCGTGCCCCGCATATTCATGAAGGTCTCTCACCTCCTGGTATTATAAACTTGAATGTGGTATGAGGCTTACCTGGATTGCCGCAGGCACTTAAAAGGGGTGAAATACCTGGATGTCGGTGCCAAGCAAAGCAATAGAATACTTGAATAGCTACTATATTATTTGGGGACAACTCAGGCAGGTTGAGTGTCATGAAAAGGAAGTACCTGGACAACGGTGGATACTTGACAATATGGGGATACCTAAACAGCAGTAGGTATTCAACGATAAAGGGATACTTGGTCAATCACAAGCATTAATACTCTAAGGACAACTCGGACAGGTCGAGTGTCAGGAAAAGGGAGTATCCGAACGGTGGCCGGTACTCAAAGACAATGGGATGCTAAGACAGTTGCAAGCATCCAAACTCAAGGGACGACTCGAATAGGTCGAGTGTCAACAGAGGGAGCACCCGGCAAGTGGTGGGTACTCAAAAACAAGGGGGATACTTGGATAGTCGCAAATATCAATACTCTGGGGACAACTCGAACAGGTCGAGTGTCAGGAAAAGGGAGTATCTGAACGATGGCCGGTACTCAAAGACAATGGGGATACCTAGATAGCAGTAGGTTCCCAAACTCAAAGGACGACTCAAATAGGTTGAGTGTCAATAAGAGAGTACCTGGATAGTGATAGGTATCTTAAGACAAATGGGGACAAGGATATGCTTACCCGGCAATATCTCTTATCTCTGAGAGTATGTCTGTTATTTGCACAATATGCACACATGATTGTATATGCTGTAAATTCATGAGTTCAAATGAGATTCATGCATGATAATTTTATCAGTTTTGTATCATCTGATTTCCACTAAGGAAGATTTTGAAAGACAACCTTCATTTAGAATATAGATGTCTTGAGCATGTCAGATGAGGGACTTTCAGTCTGAAATGACTTTTCACTCACTCTCATGGAAAAGGCTATCCTGACCATTAATGCAGGATTTATAAGGACCACATTATCTCATTGTCATCATGTCAACAGGGGTCTGAGTATTCTCGCAAACGGTACAACTTTACCAATGTGAGAGGTCTTTGTTGAAATTGTGATGAAGTCTTGGCCAGCGGCTCATCAAAGGGGACCATTATGGTCAAGGCTTATGAATGGAGTGCTGCACGATCATCTCCGGGTTTGCAAGTCAAGAATCCTGCGAAAAAAGATAGAGTAATCTTGCTCGTACTTCTTCAAGTGATGCTTATGAACATATGAAATCCTGCGTTAATTGAAGTGCCCCTAGTCTGAAGAGACTTTTACAATGGGATGTAACGTAGACTTGGCTCACATGTAAGAGGGTGAGAGTTGGTGACTGTCTTAGCATTTGTCACTAGTCTTTCTTGTCAGATGGAGGTTCTATGGACCACAACAACAACTTTTTCTTGGCTGTATTTTTGACTGGAGGGCATTGGCCTTGCTTTTACCAAGCACACTGTTTTTTCATGTCCTTATTTTTTTATTCCAGTTCTTCATTCATGGGCATTGACCTTGCTTTTACCAGGTACACTGCTTTTTTATGCCGCTATTTTTCATTCTAGCCTAGGCAAGTTCAATCACGACACTGTTGTTGGACTCTTGAGTCTTCGTCTTCGGCTAGCGCTCCGAGCTATGCTGCTTAAATGGTAGTAACTTCTGTTTTGCCTCCACGTGAGGGTGAAATTACAAACTCAATTGGGTTGTACAATGAATACAAGTGCGTAGAGAAAGAATTGCTCTTTGTCATTCTAGGGCACTTAAATAATGCGAGTGTTCATATGCGATAAAGACACCCGAAGATTGATGCAAGTGCGAGCAAGAAAATTTCTATCCCTCTTCTCACCTTGTGATGCTGCTTTGCCTCTGATCTGCCCCAGTGTGGAGTGGTTCTTGACGAGGATATGAGAGAAGCTTCACCAGTGTAAGGAGCTCAAAGGGGTGAGCAATGAAATGCCTCTCACTATTTTGGTTATCGTATCATTCGCGAGAGAACTCTTTACCCTGCAGTCATGGAATCTTCTGCACTCATCTCACAAGTGTATTGATGGGGGACTGTGTGTAGGATATGGCTTGCCTTTCATCATTCTGACACACCTCATTCAGCATGCTCAATTTATCTTGTATTCTTCACTTAGCAGTCTACTCTAATAATCCTTAATGGAATCAGTGATTTAGACAGACAAAATCATCATGCAAAATCCATTTGGAAAATGCATGCAGTATTTTAAACATGAGAGAGGTTGTACTCTCAAAACAAATGAATGGTTTTTGCTCAAAAAGATCTTGTTGGCAACTTTAAGGGTCAACAGAATGGTGTTTCCAAATATGTTGAATTTTGAATATTAGAAAGGTTATTCACAAATGGGTGTCGATAGTCGTCCCTATTGATTAAGGATATGACACACAAATGATTAGTCAATGTTGGGGATCTGATCATTGATTTGATGGGTCTTTCTACTTTTGCCCCTGCAGAAAAGAAGATGTACAAGTAGATCAATTAGTCTAGCCAAAATCAAATGTGAGTTGAGGCCTGAAGATTTTCTATCATTTGCTTTGGCGATACTTGAGACACCATTTTGTTTGGAAGAGCTTATCAAAGTCTAACATGTCTCTTATTGATTTGTTATCATTGCTTTTGACAGTTAAGTGATCCTGCAACAGACAAGAGGGAATGTGTTAGTCATGAACTCTTTCAAGAGTCGAATAACTGGAATCGATACAACTTTACCCTTCACTGGTTTGCAGATGATTGGGTGAACCTGAAGTGAGAGGGGGACACGAAGTCCTATGTCCCTTGCTTCATTAGGTCAATTATTCTCTGAATTGGCTCCTGGATGGCGCATCCCTTTACACGAAGTCAAGTGAATTTGATGCAGGTCATTTCCGTATACTAGCTTGGCCAGTATTGATTTGTCAAACCTAACCGTTGAGTTTGGTTCTTAAGTTGTGATGCTCCCTGTCAAATAAGGAAAAATATGTCAAAAGCGGGTTTAGATAGTGAGAGTATTGGAAACGATACCAAATTACCCTTCCCCAGAGTTTGTCTGTGCTAGCTCCTAAAGATATTTGAATGTCGATGATGGCCTCTTTATCTTGGCATAGTTCAATGTTTCCTTCAATTGGCCTTCCTCATTTGTGATCATGTATGCATGATTGCTGGTTGTTGATTCATCTTCAACGCCTTCCTTTTGTGGAATTTCTCTTTCTGTCTTTAACTATAGCATCATTGGGCAAAAGTCATGTACCTCAAGCTTCTATGGAATCTGAGATCAAAATCTCAAGCTTTCTGATGGCAATTACTTCTTGCGAGAGCATGCATCTGAATAGGAAGTCAGGTTTCTAGGTCCTTATTTTGAATATGGGCTAGAGACTGCTTCAACTGTCTGGATTTCTTTCTTGTTGACAGTAGCCAATTCAAAGAAAGAGAAAAGATCCATTCTTTGTGCTTCTGGGCTTGTCGAAGCTGGAAGTCCGCATCTGGTTGCTCGGGCACATTGTGGGGAAAGGATGTTACTCTGGCTTGTGAAGGAGTTGGGCAGGAGCAAGGCGGAGTGCACAGAGCTCTTAGGGACGGCTTGATTTTCAACCGTATGCTTGTACCTATTACGTCTTATCCTTCGTTTCCTGTAAATAGAAGAGAGAGGACATCATTTCCAAATTATATTCAGAAAATAAGACTTACCCTCTTTTGGTATAGGATGATTCTTTCTATTTGCCCTTGTTTTCTTGGCAGGGTGTTTTTGAATTTGGCGAGTTCACCTAATGCGCTTGCTTCAAATGCCTCCTGTCACACTAAGTCAAAAGGGACGGGAATAATCTTCTGAGACATGAAGTGAGAGGGTTAGAAAGACAAACGTGCTTAAATTTATCATCTTGTTTTGACAAAAGCTTTTGGGTGATGGAATATTTTTTATTTTCAAAATACGTCTTTGAGGGAGAAAAAGCATGAGGAAGCCCAGCCCTCAGTATTCTCCTTGGATGATATTTTCTTTTCATGGTTGGATAACATCACTGGGCTAGTTTGGAGTACCGCCTCATGCTCTTAAAATATTAGAACTGTACAATAGAGTACTTGGAATGGAAAATACAACAGTAGCACACTAGACAAGATAAGAAACATGAAATTATAAAAACAAGTAAAACCCATGAAAACTCCTATGTAAAGGAGTGTTTTGATAGTGTTGGTTCCAAAATCAAGCGCCTTTGAGTTCATCGCCTCCAGTAGACTCGAAGTATTCGCATGAGAGGACCACTTCATTGAAGCTATGGAAGTGCAACCCATGCAACCAACAACGATGCTTGCGAGGTAAAGCCCCTATGAACAGCTTTATCATTTCTTCTTCAGCCAGTTGAGGGTAAGTTTGCATCATAAAAGCCTCCCATCTCCTTGCATACTCTCGGAAATCCTCCATTGGTCTTCTTCTGAAGTGAACGAATTTCTGACAAGGCACTTCAGTCCCAATCTGGCTTTGATACTGAAGCAGGAATGCAGAAGACAGCTCATTCCAATCTCTCATGGGGTAGATGTCTGCTGTGATGAACCATTGTAATGCAGACCCCGTAAGACATTCTTGAAAGGCTTGAGTTGCGTATGACATTGGGCTATAGTACCGACTCATTTCAGCGTGGAGATATTGCAAATGAGCCACGGGGCAAGTTGTGCCATTATACTTACGGAAATTAGGTACCCACATCTCTCCAGGGGTCATGATCCTATGAGCGCAAGACGGGCTTGATGTATCTTGGTTAGGCCACTGGTTTTCCCACTGCATATCTGTTGTAGTGGTGAATTTTTCTGTTTCAGGGAAGTTGGATTCTACCGAGATTACCCCATTGCTTTCTTCTTGGTCAAAATTTCCGAATGAGGATGAAGTATTGAAGCTATTCTCATGGTCAGAGGATGAGCTTAGTACTTCGTTAGGATCGTAGCGGATAAAGACGTATGCTTCCTCTTTTGACGGGCCTTCATCCCCGGATGAGAGTAGGAAACAGTTATACGATGAATCGTCAGTTTCATTGTTGAAATAACGCTGGAAGTCCTTGGGATTGTATTCTAGGGTTGGGAAGTCTTCAGGGTTGTACTTTAGAGGATGGTGGCCTTCAAAGCTGTATTCTTGGGAATGCTCGAAGCTTTGGTGTAGTGGCTCGTCGATAGATGCTGAATTGATCTGCTTAGGCTTTCTTTTCTTGGCTTCTGGTTTAGACCTTTTGAGTAGGGCCCTTCGTTTTGCCAGCTTGATTCTATCAAGGGAAGTAAGAGACATTAGAGTTTCATCGTCTGATTCACTTTCCAGGTTGATAGGGGTTGGTATTCTTTGGACCCTAGCTCTCGGAGTAAGCTTGGGGAGTTGTCCAGTCGTGCCCCGCTCTTGAACAGGCTCTGAGTCTTTGATCTCGTACAAAGGCTCCTTGCCTTTCCTAGTGGGAAATTTTCCAGTAACAAGATGTTGCCCAGCTGCCCATTTATCACGCAAGGCTTCATTGACATGCTCTTCTCCTATCTCAGCAACTAATGGCTCCTCATTTTCCGCGATCATCGGCTCTTCGTAGGGCAAGGTGATGTCAGGGGTGATGTCAATATCATACTCTTGGTGAAAAACATGAACTAGTTCCCTCCAGGCTTTAAGGGGACTAATCTTCCTGACAATGTACCATCGCAAGGCAGGGCCAGTCAAGCTCGATTGGTACGATTGAATCATCCTTCGAACCAGGTAGGCCTGCAAGTAGGTCTCTGGGCGGGAGGTATCAGCATACCTTTCGCATTCAGGTGCTTTGAGTTTTTCAGGGATTTCAATGCGGCATGATTGGACAGTCCATGGGATTTCGCTCTTGCTTGTACCGGCTTAACTTTTTCATGATCCTTTCAAACTGTCTATGGTACTGGCTATTTTCTGGCAAATTTGCGGGTGTTATGATGGTGTTTGAGGCAACTATAGAGTTGGGCTCAGCTTGAGTAGATTTCATTTATCTCGAGAGTTTTCGAAGGACAATGGACATCTGTCCTACGCCGTCTTCAATGTTGGCGAGGCGATTTTGTACATCATTCTAATCGGCCCCTATTGCATGAGGCCATTCACGGGCGATTGGTGGTCGACGATTCATAATCACCTGTCGTTGTGAAAATAATGAATGAGCACGAAAGTAAACAGAGATTGACCCATGGCAATGGTCTAACTGCTTTTTTATTTATCAAAAAAGGATTTTATAGACCGCAAACTTCTGACATCTAAAACTTGAAATTGAAATGACAGAATGAAATACTATATATTAAACAAAAGTCCCTAAACAATGGGACAAAACTTTCACAATATTAACACTAAGGGAGACATGACTGCTAATTTATATGCGACAGGGAGCCTTGTTCCTGCAAAGGCTGCTTGCTTTCTTGGACTGGCTCTGAGATGAGCATCTGGCTTATTCCCATATCCTCTGCATAAGCTCTGCTTGCTCGTGCGGGCTGCTCTCTCTGATTGAGCGAGGGACTGATGGCTTCCACCTTGTCGGGATGTGATGATTGTGGATGTAGGCCGCAGAGGTGTGGTGGGCTTTTTCTTCTCCCTCAAGCCCTTCAGGTACCACGATCCTTTTGCGATGGCACTTGTCCCAAGTTTCTTCAACGATAGAAATTTCGACCGCATAGTCACAGCTTGTGTTGAAAAGAACTGGAGGAATTCTCCTCCTGGAAAGCGGTGGAATCTCTTGAAGGGCTCCAAATTGTCGTGCCACCCGATATGGGTAATAGGGAACAACGCCGGTGCAGCCAAGCAAAGGAATTGGGTGGGTGCGTTTGTAAGCAAAGCGGGCCCTCTTTTCATGGAACCAACCAGCACACCATTGGAATGCCTCAGGAATTGGGTTTCTTAGGAAGTCAACCCAATTTAAACAGCTTTGATTGGGAATATACGGTCCTTAAACCATAAATTTTTGTAATGGATTTTCGAAAGCATTTGTTTCGGACGATCACATGAAGTCTCGGAATTTGCTTAGGTGAGAAAAGAACCAAACTTGTAAAATTTCAGGAGAGGCTCACATGATTTTCTCCGAGTTGTCTTTAAAACGATTAAAGGACAAGAATGTTTCAGTTATAATCATGTTGATATAATTCCCCCCTCTTAAGATCTGATCAACTATCCATGCCATCTTAGGACTTATGGCATTTTTTTTATGAGGGAAAATGATGAGCCCGAAAAAGGCCAGGAGGAAGATCTCACTTTTTTGGGTCATAGGCTGATTTTGAAAACAGGCATTCATAAATTCAAATGGGCAGGTATTATGGTTGTTTTCAAGAATTTGTATCATAACATGGACTTCAATTCTTACAAGTCGCGCCAACCCACGCAACGGGATGATGCCTGTTGACGGCCTGACAAGCTTTTTATCGAGAATCATTCCAGTGATGATGTTGTATTCTTCCAGAGTTGGGGTTAGCTCGAACCCCCCAAACATAAAAGTAGTCGTCTTCGGGCACCAGAAATGCGCCATGGCTTGTATGACTTCGAGACGAACAGTGATTTGGATCAGTGATAGGAGATGACCGACTTTGGCCTTCACGCGGTCTTGGGCAAACTGATCCAATTGACCCCACCATCTGAAGAGTTCCGCTTTGGGAGCAGGAATGAACTAGATATCGTCTTTCCCCATCGGATATAAACTAGGACTTTGAAAAACTTATCCTAAATTGCCATGGGCCAATAAAAAGACTAAGTTAAAGAAATCACTTTGCTTTTAAAGAAAAATGGCAAGCACAAAGACATGCACATGGGACGTGCGGCTCGATTTCTAACTGAGAAGGTTTATTGAAATTAAAAGGGTATCCGCCCGTCGCAGTCTCCCGTTAGCAGCATACCCCCTTAACCTCGGCTAAGAAATTCGGGGAAAAGAAATGCAACCTCTACATCGCAGTCTCGCGTTCGAGGTCGTATATTTCTTAACACCATCCTAGAAATCCTATGGCAGCCTAGGTTCGGCGGCCGGATTGTGTTTGCCATGTGTAGTGCTAAAACAATTAAGGATGCACAACAGTTTATAATCACAAAACCTTTTATTTTAACAGAATAAAAAAAATAAACTTTAAGCTATTACCCTGTACAAAAGAAAAAAATCCAAGTTAGCAAAGCATTTAAACAAAGATAAAATGGCCTAAGTCCTCAAAGTCCCCAGCGGAGTCGCCAAGCTGTCGCGATCTCTTTTTTTCAGCGCCCACATCAGAGGCGGGCGCCTTGCGGAGGCTAATGGCTCGGCTGAAATTTGTTATGCCCAAACTCTCCCAAGTCCACCAATTCACGACTTTAATAGTCTGAGTTTTTAACCTGTAAATCAATTTTTAAAATGGAGTTGCCACTAATCGATTTGGGGTGGGTTGATTAGAAACTCAAGTGAAGTATCAGGAAAAATACTCACTCCTGCGCAACCAGAGAAATTAGGATCGGGGACTTGATTACACTAGTTAATCACTAATGCCCTTTAGGTACCTAATCTTGTTTAAACCCTAAGGCTTTTTGGATTTTTGAGGGATTTTCCTTGCATTTTTGGAAGGAAAAACGTTTTTTGAGTATTTTTCTAATTTTTTTGGATATAAGAGGGATTTTTTGGACCTTTTTTGGTATTTTTGGAAAAATACAAGTCTTTTTGCCTTTTTCTGAATTTTTTTGGCTTTTTCATGAATTTTTGGCTTTTTTGGATTCTTGGCATTTTTGGAAAATATGAAATATTTTTGATTTTTTTTCGGAAAATAGACATTTTTTGGAAAATAAAATATATTTTGATTTTTTCGAAAATAAAATATTTTTTACTTTTTTTTTATATTTTTCGAAAATAAAACATTTTTTGATTGCAAAGCGGGCCCGACTCGGATTTTCTTGTCTTTTTTCTTTCTTTTTATTAAAATTGAAAAGGCGTCGTGGCCCAGGAGCCCGTTTTCGAAAGAACAGCCGACCGCCGACCCCTGTTCGGCAAAACCCTACCCAACACGTCGACCCGTTATTTCCGCCGCCCAAAACTGCGGAAACCCTCCCGACTCGTCGACCCGATGACCCGGTTTTCATCCGCCTCCCAATTCGCGAAACCCTACCCGAACAGTGGCCCGGATCCGACCCGGGCTAGGTTCGACGCTATGCTTCTTCCCTCCTCGTCTATCCGCGGCGAAGATGGCGGGGCTAGGAGATCGAACGGCGGCGGTCCGGCGTTCGGCGGTGACGGAGGCTAGGGTCTCGACAAAAAGGGGGGGCAAGCCTCCGGACGGCGGCGACGAAGGCGACCGCACGGGTTGAAACGCAAGGCGAAACGACGATTAGGGTTCTGAGAGGGAGGGGAGCTTCCGTTCGGTGGCGACGGGGGTGACGATGGCGTACGGCGGCAGACGGCGACTGAACTCGTACCTATCTCAGCGAGC
This sequence comes from Eucalyptus virginea, assembly GCA_014182375.1. Taxonomy (NCBI): domain Eukaryota; kingdom Viridiplantae; phylum Streptophyta; class Magnoliopsida; order Myrtales; family Myrtaceae; genus Eucalyptus; species Eucalyptus virginea. The sequence continues at coordinate 44,516,265 of CM024518.1, forward strand.
TGCACCAGACGATTCCGCGATGAAGGGCTTTGATTTGGTCAAGTCTTCGAACAGTTGCAGGTTTGAGTTGGGGAAGTAAATTAAAAGGGTATCCGCCCGTCGCAGTCTTGCGTTAGCAGATACCCCCTTAACCTCGGCTAAGAAATTCGGGGAAAAGAAATGCAACCTCTACATCGCAGTCTCGCGTTCGAGATCGTATATTTCTTAACACCATCCTAGAAATCCTATGGCGGCCGAGGTTCGGCGGCCAGGTTGTGTGTGCCATGTGTAGTGCTAAAACATTTAAGGATGCACAACAGTTTATAATCACAAAAACTTTTATTTTAACAGAATAAAAAAAATAAACTTTAAGCTATTACCCTGTACAAAAGAAAAAAATCCAAGTTAGCAAAGCATTTAAACAAAGATAAAATGGCCTAAGTCCTCAAAGTCCCCAGCGAAGTAGCCAAGCTGTCGCGATCTCTTTTTTTCAGCGCCCACATCAGAGGCGGGGCGGGCGCCTTGTGGAGGCTAATGGCTCGGCTGAAATTTGTTATGCCCAAACTCTCCAAAGTCCACCAATTCACGACTTTAATAGTCGAGTTTTTAACCCGTAAATCAATTTTTAAAATGGAGTCGCCACTAATCGATTTGGGGTGGGTTGATTAAACCCAAGTGAAGATCGGGAAAAATACTCACTCGCGCAACTGCAGAGAAATTAGGATCGGGACTTGATTACACTAGTTAATCACTAATGCCCTTTAGGTACCTAATCTTGTTTAAACCCTAAGGCTTTTGGATTTTTGAGGGATTTTCCATGCATTTTTGGGAGGAAAAACGGTTTTTGAGTATTTTTCTAATTTTTTTGGATATAAAAGGGAATTTTTTTGGACCTTTTTTGGTGTTTTTGGAAAAATACAAGTCTTTATGGCTTTTTTTTGAATTTTTTTGGCTTTTTCATGAATTTTTGGCTTTTTTGGATTCTTGGCATTTTTTGGAAAATATGAAATATTTTTGATTTTTTTTTTTTCGGAAAATAGACATTTTTTGGAAAATAAAATATTTTTTGATTTTTCGAAAATAAAATATTTTTTACTGTTTTTTTTTTATTTTTCGAAAATAAAACATTTTTTGATTGCAACGCAGGCCCGACTCGGATTTTTTTGTCTCTTTTCTTTTTTTTTTTTTAATTGAAACGGCATCGTGGCCCAGGAGCCCGTTTTCGAAAAGAACCGGGCCGACCCGCTGACCCTGTTCGGCGAAACCCTACCCGACATGTCGACCCGTTATTTCTGCCGCCCAAAAACTGCGGAAACCCTACCCGACTCGTCGACCCGATGACCCGGTTTTCATCCGCCTCCCAATTCGCGAAACCCTACCCGAACAGTGGCCCGGATCCGACCCGGGCTGGGTCCGACGCTATGCTTCTTCCCTCCTCGTCTATCCGCGGCGCAGATGGCGGGGCTAGGAGATCGAATGGCGGCGGTCCGGCGTTCGGCGGCGACGGAGGCTAGGGTCTCGACGAAAAGGGGGGGCAAGCCTCCGGACGGCGGCGACGGAGGCGACCGCACGGGTTGAGACACAAGGCGAAACGACGATTAGGGTTCTGAGAGGGCAGGGAGCTTCCGTTTGGTGGCGACGGGGGTGACGATGGCGTATGGCGGCAGACGGCGACTGAACTCGTACCTGTCTCAGTGAGCTGCACCAGACGATTCCGCGATGAAGGGCTTTGATTTGGCCGAGTCTTCGAACAGTTGCAGGTTTGAGTTGGGGAAGTAGCGACCGGCGTCAGGAAAAATAGCAGCGGCGAGGCGCGGGGGCGACAGTACGGTTTGACGGCGTCGGGACTGGTGCTCGGTCACAGCGACGGCAGCGGCCTAGCTCGGGGCGACTCGGCACGACGGATTTTCAGATCTGCGCCCGGATCTCGACCCTCTCTCCTCCGGATCTGACCTCGTTCAACCCCCTCACGCTCAGATCCACCCCCTTTACTTCGGTCAGATCCGAGCCTCCACCGGCCAGATCTGACCTCCTCGGACTCGCTCGCCAGCGGCCTACCCCGAAGTCTCTCAGTGGGAGGTCGGCCAACCTCGCGACCCGATTTCTCTCTCGCTCGCTCTTCAATTCCTCCCCCGAAGTCTCTCAGTGGTAAGATCTCGGAGCTCGCTCACTTGTCCCCTTGACGACGGAAGTGCTCCGCTATTTATAGGCGAGGAGGTCCGGTCGACGGAGAGGCTCGGCCGCCGGTCTTTGGCTTGCCGACCAGACCCCCGCGGCCGAACCGGCGTCTCATCTTAGCATTAAAGGCGCGCATTGAAGGCACATGCGCGTTGTCCTCTCCTTCGGCGGCCTACCTCCGTGCCTCTCTGCCGTAGGCTGCCCTTGAGCGCGTCACCGGCCACTGCGCGTGAGATGCAGAGGCAAATGAAGAAGAAGAAGACAGGAGGAAGAAGGAGAGGGAGGGGGGGCCGGGTCGTGCGAAGGGAAAAAGAAAGAAAAAGGGGCTGGCTGCTTTTTTTTGCTTTTTGCTTTTCTTGTTTTTATTTGTTTTTTTTTTGTTATTTGTTTATTATTCCGAAAAAGACAAAATAAATAAAAACTTAATTAATAAAATAAACCTAATTAAAATTGAGGTGTCAACAGTGACCACGCTCGATGCAAACGGACGTCGGAGTTGTCGATGATGAGTAGTGGCAACGGTTAAGTGACATAGACCCGTTCCCAAATGAGATGGATATGGTGTTGCTCGATGACAACTTGATGTAATGTGAATAGCATAGTCTGACGACGAGCTTGTTAACGTGGTGTGGGCCATTAGGCATCCGGGTCTCACTATTTTGTAGAGTTAAAAATCCGGATGTCATATCAATACCCTCATCTTACTAAAAAAATTGTGGTAATTAGGTTGTTAGAATGAAAGTGCTATCGGACACCCATGGTGTATGGGAACTTGTCAATACATGCTATGATGAACCAAAGGACAAGGCTACTTTTAGTCAAAATCAGAAGAATGCCTTGAAGAAGGTTTCTAGCAAAAGATTACTATGCCCTATTAATCATCTATTAAACTTTAGATGATTCGATGTTCGAGAATATGTCGAGCGGTACTACTTCTAAGGAGGCATCGTAGACCCTTAACAACACACACCAAGGAGTACAAAAATTCAAGAACATATGCCTTCAAACTTTGAGAGGCGAATTTGAAGTAATTCATATGAAAAAATTTGAATTGATTCTTGATTATTTCACAAAAGTTCTTGCGATTGTTAACCAGATTGAAAGAAATGATGAAAATGTTCTAGACGTTTGAGTTGTTGAGAAGATTCTATGGTCCTTAGACAAGTACGATCATATTGGTGTTGTAATCAAAGAGTCCAAAAACTTGGATGCAATGACGGATAATGATTTTCTAGAATTCATTGCCAACCCATGAAGTAAAATTCAAAACAACCAAGCACGAGCCAGTGAAGGAAGAACTCCAAACTTAGTTGACCATACTAGATGAGAAGGAGCAAAGTAGAGATCCCGTGCAAATTCAAAAGACTAATCAAGATTGGGGTCGAGATTGAGGCCGAGGTCACTATCAAGATAAAGGTCAAAGATGAAGTAGAGATTTCTCAAACATCTCTTTTAATAAATTTAAGTACAACTACAAGGGCGGTGTGCTAACACATTTTTTTCTCAGCCACATACTTAAAGTCATCTTTCTCTGTCGTTATTCATTGTGATTTTAATTCAGAGAGAGCGATGCTACTAGGGCGGGAGGGCCCTAAGAAAGCTCTTCCCATAGTGACTTGACCATGTAGAATTCATTATTAGCATAACAGGGGAATCTTTCATTTGAGATAGGGACCCAGCTTCTTCCATGGCTATGATGGCCTTGAGGTCTATGTAGTCCCCGTAACTGTAGCTCTCCACACATTCAAATGAACTTTCCAGAGTTTGGCCTCTTGATTGGCATTTAGGCATTTAGGGTGTGTTTAATAATATCTCTCTTCTCGAGAATAATTTCTATTCAGAAATATTTTCTTTTATTTTTATTCTCTAGACGAGTTTTCTAAAAAAAAAAAAAAAAACGTTTTTGTTAACTGCATGGAATTTCTACTCCTGAAATAGAGAAAGAACAAAAATGCATTTGGCATGGACCTAAAAATTTCTAATCCCAATTTTTTATTTAATTATAAAGAGACTTAACATTTCTTGTTTGGATAATACTAGGCTTTTATAATGATTTAGTTGATCAAGATATTATAAAATGACCTAAGAAAATCCAACATAAAAACTAGTCAATGATGAATAGACGAAAATAGTAATAGCGAGTTCCGTTGGTTTATAACTTATAATATGAGGAGGTTGATAGTAAATCTTTGAGCATTACGACAAAATAGGTGTATAGATCTTTTGAAAAGAAAAGTAAAAGTTGCTTGGAGTCACCAAGCTTTTACGATCTAGCATTGTCTCTAAAGGAAAACGACATTCAAAATCCAATTGTAAAGCCCTAAAAACTTATTCAATCTTGAATCCAATTTTTATCAAAATATTTTCACATTTTTATGCTAAACTAATTCTAAATGGAAGTTAACATTAAAATCTAGTAAAACTACTCAACATCTAATTTCTAAATTTTTTCCTGAATTTTTGAATTTTTATTTATTTTTTATTCCAAAGAATTGGAACTCATATCAGGTCAGGAGACTGAACATTGTGTCGATTGTGTAAATACGAATATTAGGTTATGTTGAGTTTATTTTTCTTAAATAACCTATCTCTTTTTTTGTGTTTCCAAAAACAAAGAAGTAGATTTTTTCTACTTCTTATTTTTATTTCAAATTTAATTCTCTGGCTACTGATTTGTTTTGAGTAACAGAAAAATTGGTTGACATTACTAAACTGATTTTTATTATTTTTCTGATCTGAGAAACGAAAGAACAAAAAAATAGAAAAATAAAAATATTATCAAATAGGGCCGAACTGTTTAAAAGCAATGTGAAAATCAATTGGAAGACGTGAAACTACTAATTTAGAGGCAGCTTTCACGAGTGTTTTGAGAGGCGGGATGGTCCGAATATGATGAGTTAAAAACACACTGCGAAATAGAAAAAGGGAGGAACGCGTGAATGATCTGACTAAGAACGACGAGCCCAATCCACAACCACATAAAATGAAGTACTACTGCCTTGGATAAACTAGGTAAGGTTGGGCGCGCGCGGACCACAAGTTCTGCACACGTTCACAGGAACGATCTTCACATTTTAATTCAGAAACAAATCAGGAACCACACAACGCGGTAAATATCTCCATTCTTAACGATGTTGCAGCACCGCATGGGACCGTGAAAGCGAAAAGACAGAACAGAACGTTCTGGTCCACAGCAGGTGACGATAAGGTAGGCTAGATTCTGATGGGAAAATGAACGGTGGAGAAGCAAAACACAGCTTCCAAGATTTCTCCCGACATTCTGCACCATTCGCAGGTTAAAGGGCCTTTCCAATTATGTACGGTACACACGTGCTAAACGCCATACATCAACCGGCCTGTACGACAAAGCATTTACTAAAAATCAACCGTGCTCAGGTGCATAACCTGGACCACTGGCATGCGGCACGAAAAAGCCCAAAATAACAGTGCAATTACTGGAATTGCTATCCTTCAGTAAGGTCCTTGGCACTCACGAAAAAGCTTCTCGTGCTCTTTATCAATTGATCAAACATCAGAATCTCATTAGAGATAGCCAAAAAAAAAAAAGAGAGAAAAATGTCACTCAGTTAATAGATGTCGGCGGAAAGCGAAAACGAGGAAGACTAAATTCTGACAGGAAAATGAACGGTGAAGTGAAACACAGCATGCATGTTATGTTCGGACAGGTTTACGTACCTTTCCAAAATTGTCCACTGTGCACATGTCAAACCTTGTCCATCAACCGGCCCAATAGAGCCCGACAATGATGCATCTGTACTCAGGTGCATAACCGGGCCACTGGCATTTGGCACATCTTGTTATTTTGATGGAACGACAATCCCAAAATAACAGACCAAATGGTGCAATTACTAGGAAGGGTAAGCCGTTCCTTGCCTATAAATACCCATCAATAAGGGTCTTTGGCACTCACGGACAGCCTCTCGTGCTCTTTATTTATTGGTCAAACACCAGAATCTCATTAGAGATAGCCAAAAAAGGAGAAGAAGAGAATGTCTCGTCCGATTTCAACAATTCCATCTGCTCCTCCAGCTCAAGCAAAGAGCCATGAGGTCGATTGCTACTCAATGGTAGGAATTTAATACATTGCTTCTGACTTAACTATATATATATGTATACATATTTTGTGAAGAGTAGTGGCATAGCAAGTGAAATACATTTTATGCACTTCATCTAGAATAACACAAAGCTTCCCAATTGGACCTGAGCAGGTCCTTAAACTGCTTAAGGGAACAGGAGGGAGAACCTCCCAGGGGTGAGAGACCCCAATGTTCCCGTATTCCCTTTCTCGGGGAAGAAAAAACCTTCCGAGGAAACGAGGGGACTGCAGCCATCGGGGTAACGGTGGGTGTAGGAATACACGGTGGTTTGGATTCTAACCTCCTTAAATGGTATTAAACATTGGTTTTAGGGAAATTCTGACAATCCCATTATAAATTTAACATCCATTTACACAGGGAAAATATGGCACCAAAAAGAGCATTATTTGATTTCAATATTTTGCTTTCATGTTCCTTGCTAGGTAAATAGTAAGGAATATGAAAGCATTGTTACCCGAGTTTGACAGAGAAAAGATAAAATATGAAATTCCAAAAAAAGTATATACAAATTGCCTCAATTACCTATGGTCTAAAGCCCAGCCAAGGCTTTCTCGATTTATAATAGAACTTATCAATGAGTGAATTTGAACCTAAAAATCCTTGTCCACGCCTATCTATGATATTGAACATATTAAAATTTCTTTATAAAATTAACCTGACTTGTAGGTTTCAACAATTCCACGTTCTTCTCCAAATATAGGAACAGACCATGTGATTGAACGTCGATCGGCGGGTTATCATCCGAGCATATGGGGGGATTACTTCCTTAAATATGCTTTCCCCTCCAACTCAGTGGTTAGTAATTCTTCTGTTATCTTATACTTTTGTTTTCTCGCAATTGCATTTTGTAGACTTACTTCGATTTCCTTGAGTTCCTCCACATCGCATATATGATTTCTATTGGTCTCATAAATGTACATGTTCCCTTCTCCGCACAAAAAGATGCAGTTGAAAATCCTGAAAACATAAAGAAGTTTGGAAAACAACAATAATTATTCAGTCCAAAGAACACTCTTAAAGCTTCATCGACCACTGTATGTCCTCTACTGCAAGAAACATCTCATTATGGCATCGACTCCCTCCTTTGGTATGCTCATTGTTCTCATGGATCCAATTTCACTTGTCATCTGAATGAGCATTGAACATGGAAATACCTAAATAGGGTACACAGACGGGGCCATCAAAACTAAGTTTATTTTGTAAAGTATAAGTATTTCATGCTTGCTTTAATTTGAAATAGCGTACAATTTGTAGGAGTTCAAATTCCTTGGAAGAGTGGAGGAACAAATCGAGGAACTGAAAGGAGAGGTGAGGAAGATGCTGGTTAGCGTCGTGGATAAGCCTTCACAAATGCTTCACTTGATTGATCAAATCCAACGCTTGGGAATTGACTACCATTTTGAACATGAAGTAGATGAGCAATTAGAACAAATCCACAAAAGTTACTCTCAACTTCATCTTGAAGATTTCAAGGTAGATGACCTTCACATAGTCGCTCTTATCTTTCGATTACTGCGACAACAAGGTTACAATGTTTCTTCAGGTACGTCTTAAATGTAATGAACCAATCTAATAAGATACGTATTAAGATACTTCTATTGCTTTCTCAAATTTCAGGAGAAACGCATACAAGAATATCTACAACGTTAACAACGCATATCCCCTTCCTAATATCTAATTGATTGTATCTTTGTTCCATGTTGGTTGGTTGCACAGAGATCTTTAACAAATTCAAGGATAGTGAAGGAAATTTTCGAGAATCGCTTGTCACCGATGCACGTGGATTGCTAAGCCTATATGAAGCTTGCCATTTAAGGTGTCACGGCGATTCCATCTTGGACGAAGCACTTCCTTTTGCTACAACTCACCTTGAATCGATCATTGAAAGCAAAGTGAGCACTAGTCTCGCGAAACAAGTGAGTCATGCCCTAGAGCAGCCACTTCGCAAGGGATTGCCGAGGCTGGAGGCAAGGCGTTATATTCCACTCTACCAAGAGGAGCCTTCACATGATGAAGTTTTGCTCACCTTGGCTAAACTAGATTTCAACTTACTGCAAGAGCAACACCAGAAGGAACTTGGCGAGATTACTAGGTTCATTAACTTCATGTGATATCGTAATATAAAATTAGCTTCTAGACTATGTTTTAACAATACCGAACTATCGATAATGTTATAACAGTTCCCAAGCTATCAATTATTCTCATTGTGTTTTCCAAAGGTTAACTCATCTAGTTTCAATTTACCCTTCTAAATAGTGTTTTTCAAAGTCCTTTACAAGTGAAAAAAGGAGTATATCTATGCGAAGTTATCGGCCTAAAGTACTTTTAGTTATGCTCATGTTCATTTAATCATAGGTGGTGGAAGGAGATTGATGTTCCAAGGAAGTTCCCATTCGCTAGAGATAGGATTGTGGAGTTGTTCTTCTGGACCTCAGGAATATATTTCGAGCCTGAATTTGCCATGGCCAGAAATATACTAACCAGAGTGATCTCCTTGACTTCAATTCTTGACGATATTTATGACGTCTATGGCACATTGGAAGAACTTGCGCTCCTCACCGAAGCAATCCAGAAGTATGGAATCCGTACTCTTTCTCAAACTTCTGAATTTGATCAATTTTGTATAGAGTCAAGTGTGTCATTTTCCAAGACTTGAATTCAGGTGGGATGTTGATGCCATGGATGGATTGCCAGTGTATATGCAAGCTTATTATAAGGAGCTTCTCGAGCTCTATGAATACATTGGGAATGAATTGGCCACAAAAGAAATATCATACCGCCTTGTCTATGCAAAAGAAGTCGTAAGCATCATTGGTACCACTTTACATACATCGAAGGTAATCTTTAGTTAGAAACCCAACATTCTTGTTTATGTTTCCATCGTCAGATGAAGAAGCTAGCAAGAGCATACTTTCAAGAAGCCAAATGGTTCCATACCAACTACGTACCAACACTAGAGGAGTACATGTCCCTTCAACTAATAACGACTGGATATGGAATGTTAGCGACTACATCACTTGTGGGAATGGGCGATCTGGTCACTAAACATGCTCTTGAATGGTCGATCGGTGATTGCAAGATTGTGAAGGCTGCACAAACCATCTGTAGGCTCATGGATGACATTGCTTCTCACCAGGTATAATAAAACATAATTATCCTCTAGAAATATGATACAGTTTGATCGACCACCATTTAATCTAGAAACACCAATGTTGTTTGACATACAGTTTGAGCAAAAGCGGGGGCACGTAGTATCTGCAGTGGAGTTGCTCATGAAATACCACGGCGTCTCAGAGCAAGAAGCTGGGGAGGAACTCCAGAAAGGAGTCATTGATTCATGGAAGGACATCAATGAAGAGTTTCTTCATCCAACCGCGGTCCCAATGCCGATTCTCACACGAATGCTCAATTTCTCACGGGTGATGGATGTGTTATATAGTGATGGAGATAATTACACCCATTCTGAAACAAAGCTCAAAGATTATGTGACGTTGCTCTTCGTTAGTCCCTTGCTGATGTGAAGTTTGGACCAAACGTTGTCAAACCAATTTGGTCATTGCAAATCAATAGTCTATAGGTTATGCCTTTGAAATCCTATTTTTCCCGATGTATTAGGGACAATATTATTACCATTATGTACTTTCAGATTGACGTGTGTGATAAAACTCATAAATAAACTATGCATATGTGGCTAAGTTTGCAAAGTTTAGTGTAACGTGTAATTGAAATATTTTAATAATTCCTAACTCTTGGGAAAATTATCCATAAAGTCCTAAACTTATTTTACAGTGGCCAATTCAGTTCTAAAACTTTCAATTGTGCTATTTTAGTACTAAACTTTTTAACAATTTGTCGGTTTAGTCATAAACATTTTAATTATATCAGTTTAGTTTCAAAACTAATTTGTCAATTTAGTTCTAAATCTTTTAACGATTTTCCAATTAAGTTTGTTTAGCTAATAGTTGTCGAAAATCACTGACATTGACGATATTTGTAATTTTTTTTTTAATCTTTTGATCTTTTCCTTTTTTTTTTTCTTTTCTTTTCTTTTTCTTTTTTTCATTTTTTCCTTATTTCTTTTCGCCAATTGCTAGCCACAAGCAAGGGTCACCCTCACCTTGGTGAGGACCCTCACCATATGGGTGAGCTCGCTCTCACCCAACCCTCACTAGCGGCCAACAATTGGCAGAGGGAAATAAAGGAAAAAAAGATAAAAGAAAGAAGGAAAAAAGAGAAAGGAAAGAAAAAAATTCAGAAATTTTTTTTAAAAAAATTTACAAAAATTTACAAAAATCATCCATGTTAGCGCTAATCGTCAATGTCAACCATAACACATAAGATATCCGATGTTGGCTAGATCGTCAAGTCCACAATTTCCAACCAAATTAGCAAGAATGACTAAATTGGCATATCATTAAAAGGTCTAGAACTAAATTAGCAAATTATCTAAACATTTATGACTAAATTTGGCACAATTTAAATATTTAAGACTGAATTGGCCACCATACATGGGTTTAAAATTTTTTGGGCAATTTTTCCCCTAACTTTTTGATGTCCAGCTTATGTAAGGCTCCGTTTATTTACTTCATGAAGGAAACATAAATAATTGATCATAGTTCGTGGTTAAACTTGATTCTTCATTTCTTTGTTGTATGTATTCTCATTTGGCAATTATAAGTTGTCCGAGCTTTTATTGCATGGCAAGATCAAGAGTATCGCTTGATCTGTTGACCACGGTCAATCACATTGTCTGGTAGAACTTCATTGATTCATGTACAAAATGTGGATTTTTTGCGTGCCTGTAAATTTCGATGTCTTTTTTTTTTTTGCCCAACAATTTCAATAAGTTCCAAAGTGGCAAAAAACTATTTGTAAAGAATATGACCTGGGTGACTTCTTTTGCAGGTAACTTACCGATAACTTATTAAAGCATTTGTAAAATTGCCAATTTTTTTTAATGATAATTTGCAAATTAGTAATTTTTGCACTAATTTACTTGTTTTTATTTGCATAATGTACAAAGGCTTTGAATAAGCTAACTTTTACATGAAATTACTAACCTAAATTAAAAAAGTTTACAAACTTTTGGCAAATTGAACTACTATCTAGTTTAGAGTGTCAACTTTCATTTGAATTACTTACCAATGTTCAATTTTTTTTTGAGCAACTTGTCCGTTGAGTTACATACCAATAATTCTTTTTTTCTTAATTGACCAACTTTTTAAAGAAATTGCCGAATTTTCCTTTGTTATGGGTACAAAAATAAGAAAACGCAGCTTGGTTGTTTTTCCTATCTTTTTTCAAAGAACAACCGTCATCCTTTAGCAAAAATAATGGAAGCCACCAAACGTTCTCTTATCAGGGAACTACTAAAACTCCTTTTTCTTTGTCAGATGAAGACATGCATACCGTTCCCAGTCTTATTTATAAGGATCTGCGAATGTATTGTAACACGTTAAATCTCATATCAAATTATAAAGGCCCTGTAGAGTGATTGATGAATAAGACAGGAAAAGTGTTAAAAAAACTCATAAATATTTTGTATTTGTGTCAATTTAATCCTAAATCCTTTTACTTGGTGACAATTTAGTCATTTCCGGCTAATTTTGGCCAGATTTTGCTGACTGGGCGCCAACCGGCTGACGTGGCATGATCGGCGTGGCCAACTTTTAATAATATTTTAATATTTTATGAATTTTTTTATTCCTTTTATTTTTTTATTTTTTTTATTTCTTTTTCTTTTTTTCTTTGTTCGTTCTCCTTCTCCTTCCTTTAGCCAGTGACCGGACCTCGGTGACCGGCTAGAGGCAACGGCTGGCAAGCCTCGCCGGCCATCGCCAGTGGCCGCAAGGGCGGCCTCATGCTGGGTAGCGAGGCTCGCCCTCGCCGAATCTAGTGAGGTCGAGCCTCGCCGAATCTAGCAAGGTCGAGCCTCACTCAAGCGTGAGGCTGCCTTCGCGACTAGTGAGGCCAGCTCGAGGCTACCCAGGCTGCAAGGATGGCCTCACCTATGGCCGGCAAGGGTTGACCCTCACCAGATCCGAGGAGGGTGAGCCTCGCCGCCTAGCGCAAGGTCACCGCAAGGTCACCATCGTGGCCACTAGCGAAGGATCAAGCCTCGACGGCCATCGCCTATGGCCGGTCATCCCGAGGTTGCCATCATGGCCATTGGCAAGGGCTCGAGCCTCGCCAGCTGTCGCCTTTGGCCAGTCACAGAGGTCCGGCAACCGGCTAGAGGAAGGACAAGAAGGAAAAAAGAAAATAAAAAAATTCAAAAATATTAAATTATTATTAAAAGTTGTCCACATCAATGTTGATTGTACCACATCAGCAAGTTGACGACTAGTTAGCAAAATCCGGCCAAAATTAGCTGGAAATGATTGAATTGGCACCAAGTAAAATGGTTTAGGACTAAATTAACACAAATGCAAAAGGTTTATAACTCTTTTAACACTTTTCCCAGAATAAGACTGACCCTCAATGGTTGATATGCATTGAGTAATGCCAACCACCTCGCACTCAGCGTTGTTGCCCATAAACACTGCACCACTCTTGCTAAACTGATTATCTGAAAACCAGTCCCTATGTAATGTCACGGGGGATGTGCATCCGAAATCCATGATCCACGTGCTGCAATCAAACCGACAGACATACAGCAGATGTAGTTCGAATCTTCCCTGCTGGCTTCTGCAACATTCACATCGCATTTTCGATCTCACCGCTTTCTTTAGCTCTGGGCAGTTCCATGTATTGTGGCCCCCCTTTTAACAGTTGTAAAATATACGTATGCCATGCTTGCTTCATATTTGAAATAGCGTATAATATATTTGCAGAAGTTCAAATTCCATGGAAGAGTGGAGGGACAGATGGAGGAATTGAAGGGAGAGGTGAGGAAGATGCTGACTGATGTCGTGGATAAGCCTTTGCAGACGCTTCACTTGATTGATCAAAGCCAACGCTTGGGAATAGAAAACCAATTTGAGCGTGGAATAGACGAGCAATTGAAACAAATCAACAAGAGTTTCTCTCAAACTTAATCATGGGAATTTTAAGGCAGATGACCTTCACATGGTGGCTCTTACCTTTTGATTGTTGCGACAATAAAGCTATAATGTTTCATCGGGTATGTCTTAAATATGGTGCACCAATTTAATAAGATATCCAAAACAAATTAAAATATTTCTATTGCTCAGTCGAATTCCAAGAGAAACAGGTAAAAGAAAACCTAGAACATTAAATAGGATTTAAATTACATCTTTTTTCCCATGCTGGTCGGTCGCACAAAGGTCTTTGAAAAATTCAAGAATATCACTCATGAATGATGCGCGTGGATTGTTAAGCTCATATGAAGCTTGTCATTTAAGGTGTTATGGTGATTTTATGTTGGAAGCAGCACTCCCTTTTGCTATAACTTACATTGAATCGATCAATGAAAGCAAAGTGAGCACTAGTCTTGCAAAATAAGCGAGTCATGCCCTAAAGCAGCCACTTCGCAAGGATTTCCCAAGGCTTGAGGCAAGGTGTTATATTCCACTCTACCAAGAAGAGCCTTCACGTGACAAAGTCTTGCTCCCACTTGGCTGAATTAGATTTCAACTTACTACAAGAGCAACACAAGAAGGAACTTGCAAGATTCCAAAGTTCATTAACATCATATGATCACAAAATCTAAAATTTGCTTCGAGAATATATCTTAATAATGTTTGAACTCTCGATTTTTTTGTTCTATTTTCCAAAGGTTTACTCGTCTAGTTTCAATTTACCCTACTAAATAGTGCTTTTGAACATTCTTTTCACTTTTACTTGAACTTTGGATAATTTTAGAATAAAGGTTTCCCATTAAAAAAAAAATTATAGAACTCATTAATACAATAATCTGTTAGCTATCTACCAAATAAACCATTTTTGGGTTCTACCAATTTTTTTTTTTTTTTTTTGGAAAAGAGGGACACTAATTTCGTCCCTAGTGGGAGAACAAAAAAGAAAACCAACAAAGAAGAAAAAAATGTAACAAATTATCTTAAATCAAGAATAGGCCCCACATTTGACCTTTATCTTTGATGTTTGAGTCTAACATGGTAGATTTGTCTTTTAGTCAAACATGTTCAAGTCGAACATGGTAGAAAATGTTCAGAAAAATGGGACTAAATGGGCAATACCATCTCTAGACAATAGCACCAACCGATCTATAATGGCTATGTACTTCTTTGAGGCATCTTCAATAGGAAGATTGAAGATAAATATTTAAGAGAAGATGGGAGAAGTACCAAAATGCCCTAATTAAACATGCAACCTATCCTAGAAAAGTCTCTAATTTACTTTAAAATGATGTTTTTGGTATTTTATTTTAAGGAAGCAATCAAATAACTAATAAGCACTCGTCACAAAATAATATTTATCAAATTTGCATCACTGAATATCCTGTCCATTCAAATTTCAAAAAGAATAAACCGACCATCTTCAAAGGGTTATAGATGGCCACTATTCCAAGTGGACGAGAATTGCATCTTGAGGTTGAGATCAAATTGCCATCCATGCACACATTATGAATTATCAAATAATCCTATTTTGAGTAATCAGAAAAATCTTCCCAATATGCATTAGATAACAAATCAATCAAATATCTCGATTTGATACCAATCGTTCAGATTATGCAATAAAATCAGATATTCAACTTTGGATAATGATCATCACCTAACTCGAAGATATGTTCCCAAGTCAAATTCAACAGAGGCACGTGGACGGAGGTGCTTCGGACGACGACCAGCGATGGGGACACGGCTAGGTAGTCGACGGTAGCTTGGTCGTGGTGGATGTGTTGGGATCGATGAGGGATGTCACCGCAGCAAAGGAGTCATAGCCATTCCTGCCTACAAAAATGCAATAAAAAGTGTGACTCGACCTAAGGCAATGACTTATCGCAAGACTCCCACGATCAACAAAAGGACAAAGCAAACACCGCGTTTCCAATCAATCCTCAGTTCACAAATCCTGCATCAAGTGCTCAAGTATTCTCTTTTCAAGGAATAAAAATTTGGTCGTGAAGTTTAAGCTCTTAAGAACCTTTATGCACACTAAATATAAACGTTAAAGTCAAATAAGCTTAAGAAAACAATATTCTGCGCAAATTCCAGGTTAGTCGTCTACTGAAACAGCGCTTCAACGAAACAAAGGAACTAATACTATGCAAAATCTAACAAATCAAGGGATACCATTGCAAAGGCTGTGAAGTGAAACCGTGGATAGGTTTGGCGCGGGGGGATGATGGGTGACGCGGCGATGAATTCTGGTCTCGCTGGAAGTGCTTGAAGACTCGCCTGGTTTGAAGCGTGCACGGCCATTGAGCGCGACGACAAGGCTTGGCGAAAGCGACTGGGCAGTCACCAGACGGCGGGTGTTCTTTTATATCGACTGATCTGGACTTCACACCAAGGCCACTGGACGCGATGGTCTCGCCGGAAACCTACCAAACGAGAGAAAATCGCTGGTCTCTCCCGAATTTCTCTATGAACGCCGGGACTTGCCGAGGCGCCGGTAAGTAGCTGGACACGGCTGAGCTGTAGTGAGGCAGGAGGATGAGCGTGACGACCAGGCCTGCTGGACGACTCGCAGGAGCCGTTGGGCGCAGCCGCGTGTACGCTGGAGGTGTTGGCTTCGCTACAAGAACTCGCTGGGCGCACTAGAAAGCCAGGAGATTTCACGGCGTCGTTATTTATATTTGGAAGGACACCAGGAGGCGTCGACTCGCCGGGAAACAGCCGGATTCTTTACTGGTGCAGATCAGGCGCGAGGTGAGGAGCGAGCGAAGGAGTTTGGCGGCAAAACCCGAGCTGAACTGCAGGACTGTTTCTAGGAGATCACTGGAGGGTGCTGTTCCGGCGTCGGGACTGCTAGAGTTGCTGCTGGTCGGTGGCTGAAGCATGCTGATCACTTCACTGGGATTTGCTCTAACTATTGCTATGGTGAAGAGCCACGGCGAAGGCGAGTCGCGGCCGTAGGGGCAGCTTGGCAGCATGAGGTTCCAGCCTAGAGGGTTGCTGATGCGGGCGGGGCGTCAGCAGCAGCAGCAGCAGCAGGAGGGATGGCGTGACCCTGGTGGACGGCTCTCGGTGGTCGCGGGCTCGTCGGGGCTGGCTCGTTGGGCTGACGCCAGAGTCGCGGATGCTGATGCTTCATTGGAGTCAACGGAGAAAAGGAAGGACTTGTCGAGGCGGTTGTTTCGCGACGTCCAAATCCAGAACTCTTGATAGTCGTTCAAAGCTGTAGAATCGCAGAGGTAGTTGAACTCTTCAGGTTTATAAGGGAAAAATTCGATGAGATCATGGTCGAATTCCAAAAGAGTTTGAAGACAGAATGTAAAGGAAGAAAATTGAATAGGTGTATCCAAAGGTGAACGACTTAGTAATCGATATACTAAAGGGAAATGATGAGAATGTTTAGAGTTCGCTAAAGAGTAATGTGGAAGATCACGAGAATATTCATTGAATAAACAAAGAAAATAAAGAGCCAGCCATACTTGCAAAAGCCAAAATGGACCAGACAACGTACCATATTTGGATTTCATTGAAAGAGATGCATGAGTAAACCCCTATATAACGAAGCCAAAACAAGTGGACCCAGAGCAAACCATTTACCCGCTGCAAGATCCGAGGCAATGTGTAGATGGTCCCTTGAAACTTTAAGAGTTAAAGAATACATATTTCGATAGTCAATAGAGCAAAAAGACAATACATTTAGTGGAGTCAATGGGACCAAAAGTGCAGCAGAATCAATCAAGGAATTTCCCTTGAGCAAGGACACTCTTAGAAATATAAGGTACTTCGAACGGTTCCAAATTTTCTACAGGATTACCATTTAGCACAAAGCCAGCTATGGTAAAGATATCTAAAAGAGTGGCAGTTTTGGGTCCCCAAGAGAAAAAGAAGCAATTGGTTGATTGGGATAGAAACATATTGCAAAACCCAATAGTCCCCTGTTCAGATCATGGGACAACACACTAACCTCAAGTGTGGTCTCTATCCTTGCTTTTTTCCAAGCAAGCTTAACTCACAGATGATCCTTCATCCGTAAGTACGATGAGTGGAATTCCACTTCAAACAACGGAAAACCACGAAATCGGAAGGGCGCCGAAGTCCAGATGTCCATCGAGAAGAGTGCTGAATAGGAAGTATCTCTTCGCGTTTCATTGGTAAACAAGGCCTTGAGAGATGGCGGGATGTGTTGATGGTCTAAAAGGCAAGGCCCAAGGAGTAGGCCTTCGTGATGTTCTTCCATAACACTCAAGAGTCCAAAATGACAATTATCAGCGTCCTCACTTTGTTCTAGATCATCAAAATTAGCAATGTAACTATCTTGGTGAAATTTGGAGGTATTGGATGCAATGGAAGATGCTGAAGTAGATGCAGAAAACGAGATGCAAAAGGTTTTAGGGTTTAAGGAAGAAGACAAAAGGAGTATTAAAAGGGAGTCTCTAATGTGTATAATAGGAAAAAGTACCAAAAAAGTCCTAAACTTTGTGCGTTGAGTGCAGGATTCGATCTAAACTTTTCATTTGACCAATTCAATCCTAAACCTTTTAATATTGGTACCAATTCAGTCCATTCGGGCAATTTTGGCCGGCCGGCGACATGGACATGGACATCGGCGGTGGCGGACGCGCGTGGCAATTTTTATGATTTTTTCGAATTTTTTAATGATTTTTAATGATTTTTTTAATTTTTATTAATTTTTTCCTTTTTCTTTTCTTTTCCTTTTCTTTTCGCTTTTTCTTCG
The DNA here is from genome assembly GCA_014182375.1 of Eucalyptus virginea. Lineage (NCBI taxonomy): Eukaryota > Viridiplantae > Streptophyta > Magnoliopsida > Myrtales > Myrtaceae > Eucalyptus > Eucalyptus virginea. The sequence continues at coordinate 44,534,312 of CM024518.1, forward strand.
TGGTTGCCGGCGAGCCTCCGGTGAGGCTCGCCGCCCCACCGGGCGAGGGCCACGGCCCTCGCCCGGCCTCTCCCAGAGCCGCGCCGAGGCGGCTTCGCCGGATCCGGGTGAGGCCCGCCTCGCCCGGTGGCAAGGCCATGGCGGCCATCGCCGGGGCGGAGGCGAGGGCGCGAAGCCCTCCACGGCCACCGGCGAGGGTCGCGACCCTCGCTCGACCTCGCCCGGCCTTGCCGGGCCGAGTCCCCGGCGCCTCCTCCCATTGTCGACCCGGAGCTTCTCGGGCCGAGTCACCGCCGCCCTCACCTCCACGAGATCCCAATTCGAGGCCCCTGGTCCCCGGCTCCGCGACTCACGCCGCCGCTCCTCCGCCCGATCTTCGCCTCCGAAACCCTAGCCCGCCGCCCCACCACCCTCCTCTCCTTCTTCCGAGGCTGGCCTCGCCCGCGGCCCTAGGCGAGGCCGAGCGATGGTCGCGACCCTCGCCTCCGCCCGGCGATGGCCGCCATGGCCTCACCGGCCGCGGGCGGGCCGGCCTCGCCCAAATCCGAGCTAAGCCGCCTCGCCGGCGACGGGCGAGGGCCGCGGCCCTCGCCCGGTGGCCGGCGAGCCTCACCGGAGGCTCGCCGGCAATCGTGAAGAAGAAAGCAGAAAAAAAAAAAAAGGAAAAAAATTAATAAAAATTAAGAAAAATTCAAAAAAATTCAAAAAAAAAAAAAAAATCATTAAAAAATCATAAAAATTGCCACGTCAGCGTCCGGCCACCGGCCGACGTCCACGTAAGTGCCGGCCTGCCAAAATTGACCGGATGGACTGAATTGGTACCAATATTAAAAGGTTTAGGACTGAATTAGTTCAATTGAAAAGTTTAGGACTGAATCGGTACCAATGCAATAGGTTTAGGACTTTTTTGGTACTTTTCCCGTGTATAATAGGGTTGAAGACGATGGTTCAAAATCTACAAAAAATCGAAAGGACGCATCAAAATAATACAGGAAATAATGATCTGTATTGGCCATGCATAGGAAAAGAAGCGTTTAAAGAAAGGAAGGCATGATTTTCTCCAGGAGGAAATCGCACATAAAGACAAGATATTTTCTTTAAAAGAAATAAATTTCAAATTTACTTCTTTTAAAATGGGACATATGTTAATATTCAATATTAATCGTACTATCACCCGTTGATCACGAGGGCGAAAAACATGATGGAAGTCAAATGAAATTACACATGTGTGTCAATAGGATTGTAATATATGGTTAACTATCGATGAGCCAGAGGATGAGGATTCGAGGATCGAGAGAAAAGCGAGAAGCCTCCATGTGGTCAATTGTTAAAATAAAGCGGCAGATATTAAGTGGCTACCCGAATGATGCCGGTGGTAAGTTTTGGACAAAAACATTCGAAATATACAAAGAAGCATCAAAGGAGGGCACGGTTGAAGAGCGGTTAACATCCAAGAATTTAGGTGTGAAGTCATTGTTGATAAATTAGGACACGATCAAGACAGTTGTAAAAGGAATGAGCGGATTGATTACGAACAAGAAGGAACGTGCTTAAGGTTGGAAGCCATTATCAGAAATGAATAATTGAGTGGTGGTTACCAAGCTCTTGTAAAAATACCACCAATCATCCAACAAGAACCCCCTGAACAACACATCAAATGTTATTTCCTCATTGTATTTTAGTTTTCCCTAGCTGTTGTGTTTAGATTTCCGTCGTTGATTAAATTTCAGCAAGTGTCTATATCTTAGGGTGGCATTGTTGATTAAATTCCGACATTGTATTCCTAGTCCAATGTCGTTGATTATATTTCGACATTGTGTCATCTATTTAGGTGCATTATCACCGATTAAGTTCCAACATTGTATCAAATTATCTAAAGTTGTACCATTGATTAGATTCCATCGTATTAGTTCAAATTGGGTCTCAAAGTTAGTAAGTCAATTATCGAGATTGTAAAGTGCTGTTTGAAATTGAAAATTCAATCTTTAAATTGCATTTGATATCTCTGTTCGGAATCAGCACATAAACTCCGTCCTTTTTAAACAAAAGCCGAGAATAACACTAGTGAAAGATATTTCGTCGTGAAATCAAAACCGGCGAAATAGCACTACTGCTGAAGATGCCTAGGGTTGCTAGATGGAGACTGCAGAGGTAGCCGGAGGAGTCGCTGGGACAAGTCTGGCGGCGCAAGAACAGCAGCAAGTGGCACAGCGTGGACTAAAGATCAACGGCTGCGAACGCGGCGTCGGTTGGAGCACCGCGAGAGGGCCGCGGTTGCGGCTGGCGTCTGTGAGTCTTTGCCGCAAAACCCCACAAAACCTGTACGGCAGAACTCAAGATTTTCTCCATTAGCTTTAAAACGTGCGGACGCCCTTTTTTTGTGCTTTCTTCCTTTTACTTCTCTTGTGAACTGCCACAGAAAGCTTTTCTCCATTTGCTTTCTCATGAAAACGTGCAGACCTCTTTTCTTTTCCTTCCTTTCTTTTGCTTCTTTTTGTGTAAACGTGGATGGAGACCAAAGAGGAAGAGAGGAACAGACCCCCCTTGCGTCAGTCCATGGAGAAAAGAGCTTAGCTTCTGTCCTTTTCCTTAGACTCCACCCTTTTGTCTCTGCCCTTCTCGGAATTGTAGCCGACCTCTCCTTTTCCTTTTGGGCGTATAAGGGGCAGGCAAGAGAGAGACCCCTCGTTTGTCTTTTGTGGCCATGGCATGGGATTCATATTTAGTAATGTCAGCCTATTTTTTATTTCGTGAAATAAATTAGTAGCCAGAGAATAAATTTGAAATAAAAATAAAAAATAGAAAAAACCTACTTCTTTGTTCATGGAAATACCAAAAAGAGAGAGAGAGAGAGAGAGGTTATTTTAGAAAAATAAACTCAACATAACCTATTGTTCGTCTTTACACAATTAACACAATGTTCGGTCTCCCGGCCCAATATAAGTTCTCATTTTTTAGAATAAAAAATAAATAAAAATTCAAAAATTTAGGGAAAAAAAATTAAAAATTAGATGTTGAGTAGTCTTATTGGATTTTTATGTAAACTTTAGTTTAGAATTAGTTTAACATAAAAATGTGAAAATATTTTGATGAAAATTGGATTCAAGATTGAATAAGCTTTTAGGGTTTTACTATATAGATTTTGAATGTCGTTTTCTTTTAGAGACAATACTAGATTCCGAAAGCTTGATGACTCCAAGCAACTTTTTCTTTTTCTTTTTTTCAAAAGATCTATACACCTATTTATCGTAATGCTTAGAGATTTACTATCAACTTCCTCATATTATAAGTTATAAATCAAGTAAACTCTCTGTTTCTATTTCCAACCATCCATCTTCGACTAATTATTATGAAGATGGAATTGTTGAGATATGATGAGACATTCTTCTCTCTCTCTCTCTCTCTCTCTCTCTCTCTCTCTCTCTCTCTCTCTCTAGGGTATTTACAGGCAAGGAATGGTTACTATTTCCAACCATCCATCTTTGACTAATTATTATGAAGATGGAATTGTTGAAATATGATGAGACATTATTTTCTCTCTCTCTCTCTCGAGACATTATTCTCTCTCTCTCTCTCTCTCTCTCTCTCTCTCTCTCTCTCTCTCTCTCTCTCTAGGGTATTTACAGGCCAGGAATGGCTTAGCAATTCTAGTAATTGCATGGTCATTTTGGGATTTTTCATCTCCCACAATAACAATACGTGCCAAATGCCAGTGGCCCAGGTTATGCACCTGAGTACGGTTGATTTTTAGTAAATGCATTATCATCGGGTTCTATCGGGCCAGTCGATGGATGGCGTTTAACATGGGTGCCGTGCAGGATTTTGGAAAGACTCTTTAACCTGCGAGTTCATGCTGTGTTTAGCTTCTTCACCGTTCATTTTCCTATCAGAATTTGGTCTTCCTTTGCGGTTGCTTGCGGCGGACGAGGAGGTTCTACATATTTTCTATTATTACAGTGCGCGGTAACCTTATGAGTGATGAGAGTGTCGTGCCCATGCCTTTTCGCTTTCACGGCCCCATAAAGTGCTGCCACCTCGTTAAGAATGGAGATTCCTATCGCGTTGTGTGGTTCCTGATTTGATTCTGAGTTAAAACATGAAGATGTTTCTGTGAACTTGTGCACTTGTGGTCTACATCCACGCCCAACCATACCTGGTCTAACCAGGGCAGCAGCACTTCATTTCATGTGGATGTGGATTGGCCTCGCCGTTCTTGGTCAGGTCATTCACAACTTCCTCCCTCTAACTCTTTCGTGACGTGTTCTTAGCTCATCGCGTTCGGACCATCCCGCCTCTCAAAGCACTCAAGAAAGCTGCCTCTAAATTATCGATTTCTAGCCTTCCAATTGATTTTCACGTTGATTTTAGACAGTAGAATTTTGGAAAGGCCCTTTAACCTGCGAATGGTGCAGACTGTCGGACATATCATGCATGCTGTGTTTCGCTTCTCCACCATTCATTTTCCTATCAGAATTTGGTCTTCCTCGTTTTCGCTTGCGGCGGGCAAGAAGGCTCTACATATTTTCCGTTATTACAGTGCGGTCAACTACTAACTGCGTTCCGACCAAAGGTAAAAAAACACTACTGAGTGATGTGAGCGTTGTCCCCACACCTTTTCGCTTTCACGGCCCATGCGGTGCCGCAACCTCGTTAAGAATGGAGATATCTACCGCGCTGTGTGGTTCCTGATTTGATTCTTAATTAAAACGTGAAGATCGTTCCTGTGAACGTGTGCAGCGCTTGTGGTCCACATCCGCACCCAACCTCACGTAGTTTATCCAAGGCAGTGGTACTTCATTTTATGTGGGTGTGGATTGGCCTCGTTGTTCTTGGTCAGGTCACTCGCAAGTTCCTCCCTTTTTCTATTTCGCAGTGTGCTTTTAGATCATCACATTCGGACCATCCCGCCTCTCAACGAATTCAAGAAAGCTACCTACCTCTAAATTAGTAGTTTTGCATCTTTCAATTGATTTTCACAATTCTTTTAGACAATAAAATACCAGTTAAGAGTGCCTGTTGGTGTTTGCGGAAGCGTGTGTTAATGTGTGTGCAAGGGAGTGTTAGAAGAGAGTATAAGGGAACAAAAAAGAACTTTTTTATTATTGATTATAGTACAAAGGGAAGGGAAGGAGCTTGCTTACATTTGTTTGTTTGCTACGCTCTCCCTTCTTTTCTATTTATAGGGACTAAATACAACATTATTTATGTGGAATATTGTCCAGGCTTCTTTTAGGAAATTCTAGATTGTAGTTTATCCATTCTTCTTCTAGAGACTTCTAAATTTGTGCTTCTACACTTTTCTTTTGCCGCCTAAACTAGATTTTCTTTTTTAAGAATTTTTCTTGTCTTTTCTAACTGATATCAATTTTGAAGTTTCTAGAAATTGGATCAATAATTTAACAGTGCCAAACTCTGGAAAGCTCATTTGAATGTGTTGAGAGCTACAGTTACAGGGACTATTATATAGGCCTAGAGGCCATCGTAACCATGGAAGAAGCAAGATCGCTATCTCAAATGTGGGATTCTCCTTTTGCACTAAAAATGAATTCTACACGGCCAAGTCCCTGTAGGTGGGCTTTCATTCCGTGCTAATAGTAAATCTCATTCTCTTCTTTCCATACTCCATACCGATCAAATCAATTGGTTTTATAACCATACCATTCTAAATCGCATCCTTTGAAATTCAAAATGAAAATAGCTCATCAAAAGCTTGATTAATCCTTTTTGGACAGAGTACACCTGCATAGATGCATCATCTTTTGAACAATGGGTCCAGTTTTCTAATGTCCAGCTGATGAACTTCCAGTTCACTAATTGCATATCATAACTACTGCACTGGGTCTATGAGCACCGAATGTATGTAATCTTTCAGTGCAATATGAGGATTGGTATAATGATCTCCACCATCCTTGTACAACACATCCATCACTCGCGAGAGGTTGAGAATTCCCATGAGAAGTGGCATTGCGACAGCAGTTGGGCGAAGACACTCCTCATTGATGTCCTTCCACGAGTCATTCACTTGCTTGCGAAGGTTGTTTTCCGCTTCTTGTTCTGTGACACCATATTGCTTCATGTAACATTGCACGGCCGAGTCCAAATGTCCTCTTGATTGTTCAAACTGCAAAGATATGTATAACAAGACATTTAAACAAGACCGTCTATATTCCATAGGAGTTGGGTTGGGTCTATATCTTCATGGAACACTTGCAAGAACAAAAAGTACCTTATGTGTCGCCAAATCATCCATGAGCCTGCAGATGATTGTTGAAGCCTTGAGGATCTTTGGGTCGTTGAACAACCAATCTAGATCTTCTTTTGTGACGATATCAGGCATTCCCACAAAGGACGTGACAGCTAACAATGGGTAACCACTTGATACTACCGCAATGGACATGTACTCATCCATGGTGGGCTTGTGCTGTTGGTGCAGCCATTTTGCTTCAGCAAAATAGTATCTCGCCTGCCTCTTCATCTGAGAATGCAAAAGATTATATTTCTATCAATCGAGAATGACAGCATTAAGATTGTAGAATATAGAAGAGGTGGTACGATCTTACTGCTTCTACCGCATAGCAGAGGCAGTATGATTTTCCTGTGCATGCCAGTACTTCTTCAATTTCGACGTAGATATTAATAAGTGCTTTGTAAAACACTTGCATGTACTCTGGAAGTTCATGTATGCAATCAATGTCCCACCTGAAATTATGAGATATTATAAGATAGGGTATAAACTACGTGATAATTTTCAACTTCAGATCGCACAAGGATTTGGGAATCACCATATTACCATATGAGAACTATGAAAAGGTTGATCAATCAAACTCCATCTTCTTTTGACATAGAGTTACTGATCAGATACGTTTTTCCCCATCATACAAGTAGTGGTGAAACATAATGTACGTAAAGTAAGAGCACATGCTGCAAACCAGAAGGCAGAAAAGCGAATTTAACCTTTGAATTGCTTGAGTAAAGAGCTCTAGCTCTTCATAGGTGCCATAGACATCATATATGTCATCAAGAACTGAAGTCACTGCGATCACTTTGGTCATCATTCTTCTAGCAACCGCTAATTCGGGCTCAAAATGAACTCCCAGAATCCAAAAGTATCCTTCCACGAGCCTGTCTCTTGCAAATGGTAACTTCCTCTTGAAGTCTAAACCCATCCACCACCTACATGTAAAATGGCATTATTCATATAAATCTTCCGTAGAGTGTAAACTCAAACTATTTAATCATGTGATTTCATAGTTGATGAACCTTGTTAAATCAAATAACTCCTTCTGGTGTTGCTTCTGCAAGCAGTTGAAATCTAACTTGGCTAGTGATAGCAGGACTTCATTATGTGAAGGTTCTGCTTCGTACATGGAGATGTATCGTCTGGCCTCGAGCCTCAGCACCCCTTGACGAATTGTTTGCTTTAAGGCATGACGGACTTGTGTTGCGAGAGGAGGGCTTAGTTGCTCCTTAACGGACTCGAGATGGGTTAAACTGAAAGAAAGCGCTTGATCCAGAACATCTTCTCCATGCACACTCAAATGGCTAGCTTCGTACAAACTTAGTAGTCCCCTTACGTCACTTGCATGTTTCTCATTGAACTTTCCACTGGGGTCCTTGAACTTGTTGAAGAAGTCTGCTCATAGATCACAGTGAAATAAGGATTTCTATTGTAAACATCTCTGTTAGACAGAGATTCTTCACGAGCAACAATGACAACCAACTTACAAACGATGGTTGAAGCCACTTGTAGTTATTATTTTTATCTCTTGCCAAGGACAGTCCCTATAACAATTGTTCCTCATGATATGAAAACCATGCGACCTATCATTTAGTGTGTATTAAGTGAACTATATGTAGAAATCACTTTCTGTATCTCTAGCATTTTTCTAAAAGAAACAATCGCAAACTAGTTGGATTCTAGGGTTTTCTAGGGATATCCGGCATATTTGGTCAAGAACGTGAAGTATGCCACAAGTTTAACATATTTATGAAGTTCCTTACGGTCAGAATTTTGCCTAGTAGGAGTACGATTTAGGTGCGTTATACTTTTAACGGATTGTGGCTTTGGGATTCTGTTGTGCAATAACTTGGGCAGGTCGTCTGTAACTTCAGGTGATTGATTGTCGAATGACCTCGATCCACGGTAGAGAAAGGCAAAGGGGATAGATTTTGGACAATAGGAAAAGATCAAAGTATATAGATCATCAATTTTGTGGCTGAGTATTAAAAACAAAAGAGGGCGACTCACCAGATGAAACTCGGTAGCCTTGTTGTCGCAACAACCGGAAGAGTAGAGCAGCCGTGTAGAGGTCATCGATATCCTTGTCTCCATTGTTGCAAACGAAACATGTCTCACTAAGTTGTTTCAACACGTGATCAATGTCACTTGCGAAGTGGTGTGCAATGCCTAATCGTTGTATTTGATCAATCATGTCCAGTTTCAGGGACGGCTTGTCGGCATCAGCGCATAGCATTCTCTTCACCTCGTCATCCAGCTTCTGGATTTCTTGTTCCGCATGCTGATCATGGCCATTTTCCTACACGTAACAGAGAAAAACATATGTCAATTTCTCTCTGGTACTGAGTGCATGAGAAGTTCCCTGGCCCGTGAGGAAGGACGAGAGGGGCTTTCTATTGGTGTCAATTTCTCTCTGATACAAAAGTGTTAAAAAGTGATCCATTTTTGGAAAGCTCTAGACTACACTAGACTACACATGCTTAAGATTCTCAAACGTTGGAGAAATTTCTAGTAGTACGTGGGCAGCAAGTGTATGTGTGAAGGAAGAAAAGCCAGCTGGAAGTTGGCTGAATAAAGTCAACAAAAGTAGCAGGGAGCTGCAGAGAATAGAAAAATGGAAAATAAGGGAGAAGTAACCAGAAGATCCGAAAGAAGTCGCAACAAGCAGAGTCAAGAAGCAAGCTTGTAATTTGATATTAATTTTGTACTCAAAGTCGGTAGAGGAAGGCGGTGACTCACGCCTGTAAATAGGAGTTCTGGATGTCTGTTCTATGTAGCAAAAAAACTAGAAATACTCATTTCTTTGTAATACCAACTATCATAATAAAAGTCCTCTTTTTTTTTATCCGTACTCCCTTCGTTGTAGTCCACTTATATCTACCCATATTTCACACATATTGCACACAGACGCTTCCACAAAAATCTAACAAAAAGACTGCAGTGGACCGGGCCAAAATCGATATCTTTGTGCATCACACCGCAGCACGTGGATATTTTACTTTGCTCACTCGCGCAAGGGCTCTCTCTCTCTGCTTGATGTTAAAGTCAATTGTGGAGCTCAAGCGGTCTCATGATCTCTCCCGGCCAGTGAGAGGCTGCCTCCTCCTCCAGATCCGGAGCCAATGCCTCCAGATCTATAACCTCAACCTCCATGGCCATGGAGGGCGGCAGCTCCGACGACGCTCCCTCCCGACGACGGCCTCTCTCTCTACTCCACGGCCTCTTCGCTCTCCGACGACGGCCGCGCTCTATCCGACGACCAGGATGCTCCCTCCCAATGGAGTAGAGAGCGCGGCCGTCATTGGGAGGGAGCATCCTGGTCGTCGGATAGAGCGCGGCCGTCGTCGGAGAGCGAAGAGGCCGTGGAGTAGAGAGAGAGGCCGTCGTCGGGAGGGAGCGTCGCCATCGGTGGGAGCACGGCCCTCATCGGAGAGCGCTATTTGGGAGACAACATCGTCGGGTCAGGAAAGAGGGGAGAGAGTAAGAAGAGAGAGGAGAGAGAAATGACCCGCTGAGTAAAGAAAGAGAGAACAGAGAACAGAGCGCGAGAGGGCTGGTTTTAAGTTGGCTGACGTGGCGGGTCCCGAAGATACGTGTCGACGTGTGAATGGTTCAAAGTAAAATTGACGTGGCACTTTTAGGCTACACAATATTTTTTCATGAGCCAAAATAGAGTTCTTTCAGGATAATCGGAGCGTTGCTGTGCGACAGCGAGTTGCGGTGTGCATGAGAGAGGAGCGTGGGAGAGAGAAAGGAGAGGGGGAATTTGAAGTTGGTACGAAGAGGACTAGAGTTACGTGGACAAGTACCGGATTTTTTATGGTAAAAAAGTACGGGATAGTCCAAATAATCATAAACTGTAACTAATTATCATCTAGGTATGGTCTGGAGAGGACGTGGGTATTGAATTCTTGAATGCATAAGGTAAAAAAAAAGAAAGAAATAGAGAATGAAAGATAGTAAATATGGGATAACTAAGAGTGTTTATTGAAACTGTGCACCAGGATATTCACGAAGATGTTATTGATAATGATAATTCTCACATTCCTTGTTTACGAGATTTGTTTAGATTTCATGTCGTTTTTTTTCACCTTACATCAAAGGGCTCTCTCACCTCTACCCAATATTTTCACTTTTTTTTAGCACAAATTTTAAATTTATAATGAGAATGTCAGAATTTCCTTGGTCATTATAGAGTAACAAAGTGAAGAACCAAGTTTAAGCACGAGAGGAAGCTTTGTATTATTCCAGATGAAGTGTATAAAAGGAAATTTATTTTCACGTGCTATACCACTACTATTCACGAAATGTGTATACATATATATTGTTGAGTCAAAGCAATGTATTAAATTCTAACCATTGAGCAAGAGCAAGAGGCATATTTGAGGAAGTAATCCCCCCATATGCTTGGATGAAAATTTGCTGAATGGCGTTCAACCACATGGCTTTTATCTTGAGTTGCAAGAGAAGACGGAATTGCTGAAATCTGAAGAGACATTCTTTTCCTTTCTTTTATGGCTTTCTCTAATGAGAGATAGAGAGCACGAGGGGCTTTTCTATGAGTGCCCAAGACATTATTGATGGGTATTTATAGGCAAGGAACGGCTTAGGCTCCGTACGGTAACGCGCGTGCTCTTTTATTCTCCGTGTGCTCTTTTACTCTCTACAGTAGAAAAATAACTAAAATCCGTTTAATAATATCAATTAATTTTTCTACTCCCCATAATAATAAAGTGATTGGGGAATAAATTTAGAACAGAAACAAGAAGTAGAAAAAAGTAGTTTCTTATTTCAAGAACAATTTGTAAAAATAAGTTATTTTTATTTTTATTTTTTTTTTTTCTTCTTCTTCCTCGCCGCTTGCCACCCATTTCTTGTTCCTAGAACAATTTCTAGAAATAAGTTAATTTTTTCTTTTCTAGGCGGTGAGCGGCGAAAAAGAAAAAGATAAGAAAAAAGAAAAAAATTAAAAAAAAATTATACATTACAAAAGAAATTGTAGATTATACTAAGGGTGCGAATGGTAACGCTTCTTGGCTGGGGAAAAGTTTTTTTTCAGAAATAGTTCTTTTCTATTTTTATTCCTAAGAACAATTTCTTAGTAAAAGAACCCGTTTGGTAACTACACAAAATTTCTACTCTTAAAATAGAAAAAGAATAGAAATGCGTTTGGTAACGCAACAATTTCTCTTTTGTATTTATTCATTTTTTATTCTTGCCTACGGATCGCCACTGTCGCCGGCGCGGCGGCAGCGACGGCGGGCGGTGGTCGGCGGCTGCAACAAGAGATGAATAAAAGAAAAAAATAATTCACTTATTTGAAACTTATTCCGGGAACAAGAAATAACTTTTTTTTACTTCTCATTTCTATTCCAAAACCATTTTATTTAACTTTTTGTTAAAGAACAAAAACTAACTCTTAGATTATCAAACGGGTTTTATTTTATTTTTTTTTTTGGGAAGAAAAGAATAGAAATTCTTGAAATTGGGGAATGTTATCACGCACGTACTAAACGTATTTATATTCTTTTTCTATTTCGAGAATAAAAATTTTGTATAGTTAATAAGCATGTTTTTTTTTACTCAAAAATTATTTTAGGATCAGAAATAGAAAAAAAAATATTTTTAAAAGAAATGAAATAAAAATATTATCAAACACACTCTTAATAATTTTAGTAATTGTACTATTATTTTCGGATTCATCATTTCCCAAAATAACGATTTATGCCAAATGCTAGTGGCTCAGATTTTTCTTTTTCTTTTTTTTTTGGTCAAAATAGAGGCCTAGGTTATGCACATGAGTATGTGGGGTTCTATCGGGCCGGTTGATGTACGACGTTTAACACGTGTACCGTATAGAATTTCGGAAAGGCTTTTCAACCTGCGAACGGTGGAGGCTGTTGGAGATACCTTGCAAACTGCGTTTTGCTTCTCCACCGTTCATTTGCCAATCAGAATCTAGTCTTCCTTGTCTTCGCTTGCTGCGTGCTATAAGATTCCGTTCTGCATCTTCTCTATCTATTATCGTACCATGGTCCCGCTACTGACCTTGAGTGGTGTGAGTGTTGTGCCAATACCTTCTCGCCATCACGGCCCCATGCGGCGCTACCGCCTCGTTAAGAATGGAAGTATCTTCCGCGGTGTGTGGTCCCTGATTTGATTCTGAATTAAACTTGAAGATCGTTACTGTGAACGGGTGCATCACTTGTGGTCCGCATCCGCGCCCAACCTTACCTAGTCCCACCTAGGCAGTAGTACATCATTTTATGTGGATGTGGATTGGCCTTGTCGTTCTCGGTCAAGTCATTCACAAGTTCCTTCCTCTTTCTATTTCGCGCTAAGCTCATCACATTTGGATCATCTCGCATCTCAAAGCACTCGAGAAAGCTACCTCTAAATTAGCAATTTCACATCTTCTTATTGATTTTCACATTGCTTTTAAACAGTTTGGTCCCGTTTGATAACATTTTTATATCTTTATTTTTCTGTTATTTTATTCCTAGAAACAGAAAAAGAAAAAAATATGTTTAATAATGTCAGCTAATTTTTCTATTCCTCAAAACAGAGTAGTAGCAAGGGAATAAATTGGAATATAAACACAAAGTAAAAAAAAAAAAAAATTCTACTTATTTGTTCTCGAAAACACAAAAAATGTCATTTTAGAAAAATAAGCTCAACATAATCTAATGTTCGTCTTTATACAATCGACACAAGGTTCAGTCTCCTAACCCGATCTGAGTTCCCATTTTTCAAAATAAAAAATAAAATAAAATACAATCAAAAATAAAAAAAATTAGGAAAAAAATTAGAAATTAGATTTTGAGTAGTTTACTAAATTTTAATGTTAATTTCAATTTAGAATTAGTTTAGCATAAAAAAATGTGAAAATATTTTGATGAAAATTGGATTCAAAATTGAAAAGCTTTTAGAGCTTTACTAAATGGATTTTTAACTGTCGTTTTTTTTTAGAGATAATGCTGGATTGCGAAAGCTTGGTGACTCCAAGCAACTTTTGCTTTTCTTCTCAAAAGGTCTATACATTTATTTATTGTAATGCTTAAAGATTTACTATCAATCTCCTCGTATTGTGAGTTGTAAACCAACGAGACTTTCCGTTACCATTTCCAAGGGAAAAGTATAAAAAAAAGTCATAAACCTATTATATTGGTACCAATTAACTCCTAAACCTTTTTGCATTGGTATCAATTTAATCCATTCGGTCAATTTTGGTCAACTGGCGCCGACGCCCAAGGCCATTGGTGAGGTGGCTTCGCTCAAATCTAGGCAAGGCCATGGTGGCCATCGCCAAGCCGGAGGCTCGCCGGCCACTAGCCAGGGCCGCAATGGCCTTGCCAATGGCAGGCAAGGCCACCTTCGCCCGTAACAAGGCTAGGACGAGGCCAACCTTGCCCAAATCCGAGCAAAGCCGCCTCGCCCACAACCTTGAGCGAGGCCGGGCGAGGGCTGCAACCCCGACGAGGGCCAGTGGTCGGCGAGCCTCTGGCCTGGCGATGGCCACTGGTGAGGCTACCTTCGCTAGCCATAGGCGAGGCCACCTTCACCTAAGGCAAGGCCAGGGCAAGGTTGGCCTCACCCAAATCTGGATGAAGCCGCCTCACCCGCGGCCCTAGGCATTACGGTTGATTGACTTTCTACTTCTTCGTCTCTTCTTCCTCCTTTGCTACTTTACAACAGCCGAGCTAGAGTGGGGCCCCCGTGTCCCCATTGCCTCTTCCTCCTTCCCCGTGACCGCGAGTATCTTGTTGGGCCCCACCGCAAAGGAAAACGCCAATCTCTCATTGGTCCTCCTCTTCAGCGACCCTTCTCATGCTCCGCCCCTAGTCACTATCATGGATATGGGGAGAATACTGATTCTACAAATTTTGGGAAAATTTTATTATAAAATAATTTAATCTTTTAGGCCCCATCTTAATAATATCCCTAATCTTACTTAATTAAGGAATCTCGACTTTTTATTGTTCGCTTTTTTGGGAACTTTTTTATTCCTGAATAGTTCTGACAATAAAGAAAAAGAAGAAGAAAGACATTGATCTTCGATGTTCTGGTGGCGGTACATGGGACTCTATGACCCTAGAGCTCGGTCGGACTTGCTAAGTTGGAAGGCAATATTTAAGAAAGCAAGGATGAAGGGTTATTATGAAAACCCTAAACTGGTACATATATGACATTTACCCCAAACTATATATTTTAACTACCAAAAACCCCCCAAATTGACATATATGTGACAAATTTGTCCTCCGTTAGTTTAAAATTTGACGTAGGAACCTAAACTATATATGTCAATTACCAATTTAGTAATTTGATCGTAAAATTTAATGGAAATCAATGGAGGGTAAATTTATCATAAGTTTACTAGTTAGAGGTTTTTTGTGATTAAAAAATTAGTATGAGATAAATTTCATAGGTGTACTAGTTTAGAGTTTTTCGTGGTATTAGCCCATTAAGGAATCTCGACTTCTTATGGCTCTGATAATGAGAAAAAAAAAAAAGCCCAATCTTTGATGTTTGGGCAGCAATACATGGGACTTTGTGACCGTTCAACTCGATCAAACCTACTAAGATATGATTTGAACGAGCCTGGACAAAGCATGTTTCCAACCTGATTGAGGACCACTCAGTCGAGTTAGATCCTATCACAAGCAAAGCTTGTTGTTACCTTGAAACATGGACCAGGTTGTTCCTTGTCATTGCTGGTCCTATCCCGATTAGATCTAGTCTATAGCTATCATTATCGAAAGCATCCACATTTACAGAGAGCGATCTCAGCAGAGAAATTACACTGATGATAAAGACATAGACTAAATTACAAGTTCCATAGAGCAATAAAGTTGCCCAATGAGCCACAAGTGGCCCAGACTGCGTCCCTATCTTTTCGCACTTTTTGCCCCCGGTCGTCGCAGGAGTCTCCTTTCCTCCACCCCGCTCGCAGCCTTTTGTCGATAGGCTTGGTCTGTTGGGTGTCTTCTACGGTACCTGTGATAAGTGTTCCTTCCTCCCTTTTGCTTTCGCAAAAAGGGAAATTGATTTCTCACGTCGGTATAGAGTGAAGATGACGCTTTTGTTCTTCTTTGATTCGACAACCGACTCAATAAAGAAATTCAACTTTTCTTTTTGTTGATTTTTGCACTATTTTGTTGCGTGCAATCAATCTGTTCTCTTTTAAGCTCGAAAGCATCACGAAATGCCAACAACTGAAAAAGGGGCTATTGAAGCACCGATTGGGTCCAATCCAATCGAGGGCACCAACCGTATCGTTCATTATAAGGTAGGTAATGGCAATGATTGCGCAATGATGGGTTAGTACAAACAATATAAAATAAAAAAGGACATGGAAATTACCTTTAAAATAGGTCAAATTGTGGCCACCGTCTAAAAAAAAAAAAAATACAAAACCACTTCTTTTCTCTACTTTTGTGATTAGTGCTCTCATCTCTAGCTGACCCATAATTTGTTTTCCTTTTTACAGATATATATTGACTCATAATTCTAGTAATTCAATTTAGTTCCACGTCATCAATTAATGCTCCACGTCGTCACTTAATGGTTTGAACAAACGGAATGACTAGATGGAACATTTGTTAATAGTTCAATGACCAAATTGAGCAAATCGAAAGCTCATGGACGAAATTGGTTAATTTTCAAATAGTTCGGGACTAGATCAGACATTTATCGATAATTCAGGGACCAAATTGAACAAGTTAAAATTTTAGGGACGAGATTGCACATTAAGTAGAAGTTTAGGGATTGTTTGTGACATTTTCCCTAAATAATTAAATATGATAGTCAAAATTTAAGTGTCACTACTTCTAAAAAACACAAAAACAATTAACATCACAGAAATTGTAAATGCTTGCTTTCAATTAAATCCACGTTAAATCTTAGTGTAGACCTTATTAAATCATAGGTTTACCACCCTATCGCTAGTTTGTTAGTGTTAGGATAACTAAGATATCCGTGATAAAAAAAAAAATACTTCTTTTATCTTCCCTCCGCAATCTTTATAACTGAAAAAATAAATCATTCCAAAAGATTTTAGAAAGATGTGAAATAAAATGCCGGATAACTTAACATGTTATCATTGGATTTCTTAAGGGTTTCAAGTGCTTCATATTAGATGATAGCCGAACTTTAATTATCACTTTACCAAAAAAATTCAAAGAAAAAAAGGAAAAAGGAAAGAGTAAAAAGCAAAGTAAAATCACTACCCAGTGCACCTAGCTTTTCGGAAGGAAATTTTTAGAATGTAATTAAAGCCCCGTTTCCTCCCAAGCATCTCATGGCTTTTAAAATACTTCTATGAAATCACTTGCTAATAAATGTTAATTAATATTTTCAACAATATTCCCGTACCATGATATGGCTTAAAGGAACCGTAAAACGTAGTATTTCATCAAACCTTAGAACTGCTCCTTCTGACATCGATATGCATTTTCCCTATGTAATTCGCCATAATTATCTCTTTATTATGGCTAAGCTTGAATCCTAGGAAAGCACTATATATCTGGTTCTGGTCCTTCAGGACTGAGAGACAACTGCGGCCATCCTCTTCTCTTGTCCTATCTATAGCTTTGTGCATCAAACCTCAGCACGTGGATATTTTATGTTGCTCTCACTCACACAAGGGCTCTCTCTCTCTCTCTCTCTCTCTCTCTCTCTCTCACCATCGCTGCCCTAGTCTTGCAGCCTCCAGCGTCAACATCCGCTACTCCACTGTCGTCACCGCCCCTATAGCAAGCTCCCCCTTCTCCCCCTTCTCTCTCTCTCTGTCTCTGCGCTCAATGTCGATGTCGATGTCGATGGTGGAGCTCAAGCGGTCTCATGACCTACTCCGGCCTGTGAGAGGTGGCCTCCTATCTATAGCTTTGTGAGTTCTTTTATTATTCTCGGGTTTTAATTTTCAATGGAGTTTCCGCATTAATGATAACAAAAACATTTGATGGCTTGCCCTATTTTTGAATTTGCTAAAGAATGATAGTAGTTCTCTGAAATTTTAAAGAGGTAATGATATTTTCCCTCATACATCCCGGAAAATCTAAGATTTCAAAGGCATAATTAATAGACTATTGATTCACAATGACCAAATTGACATGACAACGTTTGGTCCAAACTTCACATTGGCAAGGGACTAACGAAGAGCGACGTCTCATAATCTTTGAGCTTGGTTTCAGAATGGGTGTAATTATCTCCATCACTATATAACACATCCATCACCCATGAAAAATTTAGCATTCGTGTGAGAATCGCCATTGGGACTGCGGTTGGACAAAGAAACTCTTCATTAATGTCCTTCCATGCATCAATGACTCTTTTATGGAGTTCCTCATCAACTTCTTGCTCCGAGACGCCATGGTATTTCATAAGCAACTCCACTGCAAAGATACAAGATGCCCCCTCTTTTGCTCAAACTGTATGACAAATGACATTGGTGTTTCTAGATTAAGTGGTGGTCGACCAAATTGTATTATATTTCTGGAAGATAATTATGTTTTATTGTGCTTGGTGAGAGGCAATGTCATCCATGAGCCGATAGATGGTTTGTGCAGCCTTTACATTCTTGCAATCATCGACCGACCATTCAAGAGCAAGTTTAGTGACCACATCGCTCATTCCCACAAGTGATGTAGTCGCTAACATTCCATAGCCAGTTGTTATTAGTTGAAGGGACATGTACTCCTCTAGTGTTGGTACGTAGTTGGTATGGAACCATTTGGCTTCTTGAAAGTATGCTCTCGCTAGCTTCTTCATCTGATGATGGAAACATAAACAAGAACGTTGGGTTTCTAACTAAAGATTGCCTTTGATGTATGTAAAGTGTACCAATGATGCTTACAACTTCTTTGGCGTAGACAAGGCAGTGTGATCTTTCTTATGTGGCCAATTGATTCCCAATGTATTCATAGAGCTGGAGAAGCTCCTTATAATAAGCTTGCATATACACTAGCAATCCATTTATGGCATCAACATCCCACCTGAATTCAAGTCCTGGAAAATGACACACTTGACTCTATACAAAAATTGATCAAATTCAAAAGTGTGAGAAAGAGAATGTGGATTCCATACTTCCGAATTGCTTCGATGAGAAGCACAAGTTCTTCCAATGTGCCATAGACGTCATAGATATTGTCGAGAGTTGAAGTCAAGGAGATCACTTTGGTTAGTATATTTCTGGCCATGGCAAATTCAGGCTTGAAATATATTCCTGAGATCAAGAAGAACAACTCCACAATCCTGTCTCTAGCGAATGGGAACTTCCTCGGAACATCAATCTCCTTCCACCACCTATGATTAAACGAACATGAGTGCAATTGAAAGGACTTTAGGCCGATAACTTTGCATATATAATATTCCCTTCTTCTTTTTTCACTTGTAAAGGACTTTGAAAAACACTATTTAGAAGGATAAATTGAAACTAGATGAGTTAACCTTTCGAAAACACAATGAGAATAATTGATGGCTTGGGAATTGTTATAACATTATCGATAGTTCAGTATTGTTAAAACATAGTCTAGAAGCTAATTTTTAGATTATGCTATCACATGAAGTTAATGAACCTAGTAATCTCGCCAAGTTCCTTATGGTGTTGCTCTTGCAGTAAGTTGAAATCTAGTTTAGCCAATGTGAGCAAAACTTCATCATGTGAAGGCTCCTCTTGGTAGAGTGGAATATAACGCCTCGCCTCCAGCCTTGGCAATCCCTTGCGAAGTGGCTGCTCTAGGGCATGACTCACTTGTTTCGCGAGACTAGTGCTCACTTTGCTTTCATCGATTGATTCAAGGTGAGTTGTAGCAAAAGGAAGTGCTTCGTCCAAGATAGAATTTCCGTGACACCTTAAATGGCAATATAGGCTTAGCAATCCACATGCATCAGTGACAAGCAATTTCCGAAAATTCCCTTCACTATCCTTGAATTTGTTAAAGATCTCTGTGCAACCAACCAACATGAAAAAAAGACGCAATCAATTAGAAATTAGGAAGGGGATATGCATGGTTAACGTTGTAGATTTTCTTGTCCGTTTCTCCTAAAAATTCGACAAAGAAATAGAAGCAACTTAATACGGATCTTATCGGATTGGTTCATTACATTTAAGACGTACCTAAAGAACAATTGTAACCTTGTTGTTGTAGCAATCGAAAGATAAGAGCGACCATGTGAAGGTCATCTACCTTGAATCTTCAAGATGAAGTTGAGAGTAACTTTTGTGGATTTGTTCTAATTGCTCATCTACTTCATGTTCAAAATGGTAGTCAATTCCCAAGCGTTGGATTTGATCAATCAAGTGAAGCATTTGTGAAGGCTTATCCACGATGCCAGCCAACATCTTCCTCACCTCTCCTTGCAGTTCCTCGATTTGTTCCTCCACTCTTCCAAGGAATTTGAACTTCTGCAAATTGTACGCTATTTTCAAATTAAAGCAAGCATGAAATACTTATACTTTACAAAATAAACTTAGTTTTGATGGCCCCGTCTGCGAAACCTATTAAGGTATTTCGATGTTCTACGCTCATTCAAATGACATGTGAAATTGGATCCATGAGAACAACGAGCATACCATTGGAGGGAGTCGATGCCATAATGAGATGTTTCTTGCAGCAGAGAACGTACGGTGGTCGATGAAGCTTTAAGAGTATTCTTTGGACTGAATAATTATTGTTGTTCTCCGACCTTCTTTATGATTTCAGGATTTTCAACTGCATCTTTTTGTGCGGAGAAGGGAACACGTACACGTATGAGACAAATAGAAATCACATATGCGATGTGGAGGAACTCAAGGAAATCGAAGTAAGTCTACAAAATGCAATTGCGAGAAAAAAGAGAGTAGAAGATAACAGAAGAATTACTAACCACTGAGTTGGAGGGGAAAGCATATTTAAGGAAGTAATCCCCCCATATGCTCGGATGATAACCCGCCGATCGACGTTCAATCACATGGTCTGTTCCTTTATTTGGAGAAGAACGTGAAATTGCTGAAACCTTCGAGTCCGGTTAATTTTATAAAGAAATTTTAATGTGTTCAATATCATAGACAGGCGTGGACAAGAATTTTTAGGCTCAAATTCACTCATTGATAAGGTCTTTTATAGATCGAGAAAGCCTTGGCTGGGCTTTAGACCATAGGTAATTGAGACAATTTATATATACTTTTTTTTTTGGAATTTCATATTTTATCTTTTCTCTATCAAACTCGGGCAACAATGCTTTCATATTCCTTACTATTTACCTGGCAAGGAACATGAAAGCAAAATATTGAAGTCAAATAATGCTCGTTATTTGATGCAATATTTTCCCTACTTTTGAGCATGAATGTTAAATTTATAATGGGAATGTCAAAATTTCCCCGGAAGCAATGTTTAACTACGTGGGGAAGCTTTGTGTTATTTTAGATGAAGTGCATAAAGGGAAATGTATTTTCACTTGCTATGCCACTGCTATTCACGAAATATGTATACATATATATAGTTAAGTCAGAAGCAATGTATTAAATTCCTACCATTGAGTAGGAGCTAGAGGCAAATTTGAGGAAGTCATCCCCCCATATGCTTGGATGAAAATCTACTGATTGGCGTTCGACCACATGGCTTTTTTCTTGAGCTGGAGGAGAAGACGGAATTGTTGAAATCTGATGAGACATTCTTTTCTTTTCTTTTTTTGGCTATCTCTAATGAGATTCTGGTGTTTGACCAACAGATAAAGAGCATGAGAGGCTTTACCGTGAGTGCCAAAGACCTTATTGATGAGTATTTATAGGCGAGGAACGGCTTAGCAATCCTAGTAATTGCACCATTTGGGTTTGTTATTCCCCGAAATAACAATATGTGCCAAATGCCAGTGGCCCAGGTTATGCACTAGAGCACAAATGCATCATTGTCGGGTTCTATCGAACCGGTTGATGGATGACGTTTGACATGTGCCCTATAGATAATTTTGGAAAGGTTCTTTAACCTGCAAATGGTGCAAACTGTCGGACATTGCGAACATCTACTAATTGAGTGACATTTCTCTCTCTCTCTCTCTCTCTCTCTCTCTCTCTCTCTTTTGGCTATCTATAATGAGATTCTGGTGTTTGACCGGTTGATAAAGAGCATGAGGCTTTTTCGTGAGTGCCAAAGACTTTTCTGATGGATATTTATAAGCAAGGAACGGCTTAGCAATTCTGATAATTGCACTGTTATTTTGGGATTTTTCGTGCCGAATACCAGTGGCCCAAGTCATGCACCTGAGCACGGTTGATTAGTAAATACATTATCGCGGGGTCCTATTAGGCCGGTTGATGTACGGCGTTTAACACGTGTACCGTATAGAATTTTGGAAAGGCTTTTGTAACCTGCGAATGGTGCAGACTGTCGGAGATATCTTGGAAGCTGTGTTTTGCTTCTCCACCATTCATTTTCCCATCGGAATCTAGTCTTCCTTGTCTTCGCCTGCTGCGGACTGGAAGGTTCAGTTCTGCATATTCTCTATTATCGCACCATTATCAACTACTCCCCTGAGTGATGTGAATGTTGCACCAATACCTTTTCGCTTTCACGGCCCCATGCGGTGCTACAACCTCGTTAAGAATGGAGATATTTACCGCGTTGTGTGGTTCCTGATTTGATTCTGAATTAAAATGTGAAGATCGTTCCTGTGAACGTGTGCAGCACTTGTGGTCCACATGCGCACCCAACCTAACCTAGTTTATCCAAGGCAATAGTACTTCATTTTATGTGGTTGTGGATTGGCCTCATTGTTCTTGGTCAGGTCATTCACAAGGTCCTCCCTCTTTCTATTGTGCGGTGTGTTCTTAACTTAGCACATTCGGACCATCCCGCCTCTCAAAGCACTCGAGAAAGCTACCTACCTCTAAATTAGTAGTTTCGCATCTTCCAATTGATTTTCACAATTCTTTTAGACAGTAAAATACCAGTTAAAAGCACCAAACTCTGGAAAGCTCATTTGAATGTGTTGAGAGCTACAGTTACAGGGACTATATAGGCCTAGAGGCCATCGTAACCATGGAAGAAGCCGGATCGCTATCTCAAATGTGGGATTCTCCTGTTACACTAAAAATGAATTCTACATGGCCAAGTCCCTATAGGTGGGCTTTCATTCCGTGCTAATAGTAGATCTCATTCTCTTCTTTCCATACTCCATACCGATCAAATCAATTGGTTTTATAACCATACCATTCTAAATCGCATCCTTTGAAATTCGAAATGAAAATAGCTCATCAAAAGCTTGATTAATCCTTTTTGGACAGATAAATTATACACTTCATTTCAATCTTCGATGAAAAAACCATTATTACTAAAAGCTTTAATTTTACCCCAACTGACGTATGTATCCCACATCTTGTTGCCACTCATTAACACAGTACACCTGCATAGATGCATCATCTTTTGAACAATGGGTCCAGTTTTCTAATGTCCAGCTGATGAACTTCTAGTTCACTGATAATTATCAAAAAAAAAAAAAACTTCTAGTTCACTGATTGCATATCATAACTACTGCACTTGGTCTATGAGCACCGAATGTATGTAATCTTTCAGTGCAATATGAGGATTGGTATAATGATCTCCACCATCCTTGTACAACACATCCATCACTCGCGAGAGGTTGAGAATTCCCACAAGAAGTGGCATTGCGACAGCAGTCGGGCGAAGGCACTCCTCATTGATGTCCTTCCACGAGTCATTCACTTGCTTGCGAAGGTTGTTTTCCGCTTCTTGTTCTGTGACACCATATAGCTTCATGTAACATTGCACGGCCGAGTCCACATGTCCTCTTGATTGTTCAAACTGCAAATATACGTATAACAAGACATTTAAACAAGACCGTCTATATTCCATTGGAGTTGGGTTGGGTCCATATCTTCATGGAACACTTGCAAGAACAAAAAGTACCTTATGTGTCGCCAAATCATCCATGAGCCTGCAGATGATTGTTGAAGCCTTGAGGATCTTTGGGTCGTTGAACAACCAATCTAGATCGTCTTTCGTGACGATATCAGGCATTCCCACAAAGGACGTGACAGCTAACAATGGGTAACCACTTGATACTAGCGCAATGGACATGTACTCATCCATGGTGGGCTTGTGCTGTTGGTGCAGCCATTTTGCTTCAGCAAAATAGTATCTCGCCTGCCTCTTCATCTGAGAATGCAAAAGATTATACTTCTATCAATCGAGAATGACAGCACTAAGATTGTAGAATATAGAAGAGGTGGTAGGATCTTACTGCTTCTACCGCATAGCAGAGGCAGTATGATTTTCCTGTGCATGCCAGTATTTCTTCAATTTCGACGTAGATATTGATAAGTGCTTTGTAAAACACTTGCATGTACTCTGGAAGTTCATGTATGCAATCAATGTCCCACCTGAAATTATGAGATATTATAAGATAGGGTATAAACTACGTGATAATTTTAAACTTCAGATCGTACAAGGATTTGGGAATCACCATATTACCATGTGAGAACTATGAAAAGGGTGATCAATCAAACTCTATCTTCTTTTGACATAGAGTTACTGATCAGATACGTTTTGCCACATCATACAAGTGGTGGTGAAACATAATGTACGTAAAGTAAGACGCACATGCTGCAAACCAAAAGGCAGAAAAGCGAATTTAACCTTTGAATTGCTTGAGTAAAGAGCTCTAGCTCTTCATAGGTGCCATAGACATCATATATGTCATCAAGAACTGAAGTCACTGCGATCACTTTGGTCATCATTCTTCTAGCAACCGCTAATTCGGGCTCAAAATGAACTCCCAGAATCCAAAAGTATCCTTCCACGAGCCTGTCTCTTGCAAATGGTAACTTCCTCTTGAAGTCTAAGCCCATCCACCACCTACATGTAAAATGGCATTATTCATATAAATCTTCCGTAGAGTGTAAACTCAAACTATTTAATCATGTGATTTCATAGTTGATGAACCTTGTAATATCAAATAACTCCTTCTGGTGTTGCTCCTGCAAGCGGTTGAAATCTAACTTGGCTAGTGATAGCAGGACTTCATTATGTGAAGGTTCTGCTTCGTACATGGAGATGTATCGTCTGGCCTCGAGCCTCGGCACCCCTTGACGAATTGTTTGCTTTAAGGCATGACAGACTTGTGTTGCGAGAGGAGGGCTTAGTTGCTCCTTAACGGATTCGAGATGGGTTAAACTGAAAGAAAGCGCTTGATCCAGAACATCTTCTCCATGCACACTCAAATGGCTAGCTTCGTACAAACTTAGTAGTCCCCTTACGTCACTTGCACGTTTCTCACTGAACTTTCCACTGGGGTCCTTGAACTTGTTGAAGATGTCTGCTCATAGATCACAGTGAAATAAGGATTTCTATTGTAAACATCTCTGTTAGACAGAGATTCTTCACGAGCAACAATGACAACCAACTTACAAACGATGGTTGAAGCCACTTGTAGTTATTATTTCTATCTCTTGCCAAGGACAGTCCCTATAACAATTGTTCCTCATGATCTGAAAACCATGTGACCTATCATTTAGTGTGTATGAAGTGAACTATATGTAGAAATCACTCTCTGTATCTCTAGCATTTTTCTAAAAGAAACAGTCGCAAACTAGTTGTATTCTAGGGTTTTCTAGGGATATCCGGCTTATTTGGTCAAGAACCTGAAGTATGCCACAAGTTTAACACATTTATGAAGTTCCTTACGGTCAGAATTTTGCCTAGTAGTACTATTTAGGTGCGTTATACTTTTATCGGATTGTGGCTTTGGGGTTCTGTTGTGCAATAACTTGGGCAGGTCTTCTGTAACTTCAGGTGATTGATTGTCGAATGACCTCGATCCACGGTAGAGAAAGGCAAAGGGGATAGATTTTGGACAATAGGAAAAGATCAAAGTATATAGATCATCAATTTTGTGGCTGAGTATTAAAAACAAAAGAAGGCGACTCACCAGATGAAACTCGGTAGCCTTGTTGTCGCAACAATCGGAAGAGGAGAGCAGCCGTGTAGAGGTCATCGATATCCTTGTCTCCATTGTTGCAAACGAAACATGTCTCACTAAGTTGTTTCAACACGTGATCAATGTCACTTGCGAAGCGGTGTGCAATGCCTAATCGTTGTATTTGATCAATCATGTCCAGTTTCAGGGACGGCTTGTCGGCATCAGCGCATAGCATTCTCTTCACCTCGTCATCCAGCTTCTGGATTTCTTGTTCCGCATGCTGATCATGGCCATTTTCCTACACATGACAGAGAAAAACATATGTCAATTTCTCTCTGGTACTGAGTGCATGAGAAGTTCACTGGCCCGTAAGGAAGGACGAGAGGGGCTTTCTATCGGTGTCAATTTCTCTCTGATACAAAAGTGTTAAAAAGCGATCCATTTTTGAAAAGCTCTAGACTACACTAGACTACACATGCTTAAGATTCTCATATGTTGGAGAAATTTCTAGTACTATGTGGGCAGCAAGTGCACGTGTGAAGGAAGAAATGCCAGCTGGAAGTTGACTGAATAAAGTCAACAAAAGTGGCAGGGAGCTGCAGAGAATAGAAAAATGGAGAATAAGGGAGAAGAAACCAGAAGATCCGGCAGAAGTCGCAACAAGCAGGAGTCAAGAAGCAAGCTTGTAATTTTATATTAATTTTGTACTTAAAGTCGGTAGAGAAGGCGGTGACTCACGCCTATAAATAGGAGTTGTGAATGTCTGTTCTATGTAGCAGAAAAACTAGAAATACTTCTACCCATATTTCACACATACACACTTGTACACACACGCTTCCACAAAAATCTAACAAAAAGACTGCAGTGTACCGGGCCAAAATCGATATCTTTGTGCATCACACCGCAGCACGTGGATATTTTACTTTGCTCTCACTCGCGCAAGGGCTCTCTCTCTCTGCTTGATGTTAAAGTCAATTGTGGAGCTCAAGCGGTCTCATGATCTCTCCCGGCCAGTGAGAGGCTGCCTCCTCCTCCAGATCCGGAGCCAATGCCTCCATATCTATAACCTCAACCTCCATGGCCATGGAGGGCGGCGGCTCCGACGATGCTCCCTCCCGACAACGGCCTCTCTCTCTACTCCACGGCCTCTTCGCTCTCCAACGATGGCCGCGCTCCGTCCGACGACCAGGATGCTCCCTCTCGACAACGACCTCTATCTCTACTCCACGGCCGTCGGACAGAGCGCGGCCGTCATCAGAGAGCGGAGAGGCTATGGAGTAGAGAGAGAGGCTGTCGTCGGGAGGGAGCGTCGCCGTCGTCGGTGGGAGCGCGGCCCTCATCGGAGAGCGCTACTTTTGGAGAATAGGAAGACGACGTAGTCGGGTCAGGAAATAGGGGAGAGAGTGAGAAGAGAGAGGAGAGAGAAATGACCCGCTGAGTAAAGAAAGAGAGAAGAGAGAGCAGAGCGAGAGAGCGCTGGTTTGAAGTTGGCTGACATGGCAGGTCCTAAGAACACGTGTCGAAGTGTGAATGGTTTAGAGTAAAATTGTCGATATTTCTTCATGAGCCAAAATAGAGTTCTTTCCGGGATAATCGGAGCGTTGCTGTGCGACATCGAGTTGCGGTGTGCATGAGAGAGGAGCGTGTG
Organism: Eucalyptus virginea; assembly: GCA_014182375.1. NCBI lineage: Eukaryota > Viridiplantae > Streptophyta > Magnoliopsida > Myrtales > Myrtaceae > Eucalyptus > Eucalyptus virginea. Next base: position 44,561,110 of record CM024518.1, read on the forward strand.
AGAGAGAAAGGAGAGGGGGAATTTGAAGTTGTTACGAAGAGGACTAGAGTCACGTGGACAAGTACGGGATTTTTTATGGTAAAAAAGTACGGGATAGTCCAAATAATCATACACTGTAACTAATTATCATCTAGGAATGGTCTGGAGAGGACGTGGGTATTGAATTCTTGAATGCATAAGGTAAAAAAAGAAAGAAATAGGGAAAGAAAAATGGTAAATATGGGATAACTAAGAGTGTTTATTGAAATCGTGCACCAGGATATTCACGAAGATGTTATTGATAATGATAATTCTCACATTCCTTGTTTACGAGATTTGTTTGGATTTCATGTCGTTTCTTTTCACCTTACGTCAAAGGGCTCTCTCACCTTTACCCAATATTTTCACTCTTTTTTAGCACAAATTTTAAATTTATAATGAGAATCTCAGAATTTCCTTGGTCATTATAGAGTAACAAAATGAAGAACCAAGTTTAAGCACGAGAGGAAGCTTTGTATTATTCGAGATGAAGTGCATAAAAGGAAATTTATTTTCACGTGCTATACCACTACTATTCACGAAATATGTATACATATATATTGTTGAGTCAGAAGCAATGTATTAAATTCTAACCATTGAGCAAGAGTAAGAGGCATATTTGAGGAAGTAATCCCCCCATATGCTTGGATGAAAATTTGCTGAATGGCGTTCAACCACATGGCTTTTATCTTGAGTTGCAAGAGAAGATGGAGTTGCTGAAATCGGAAGAGACATTCTTTTCCTTTCTTTTATGGCTTTCTCTAATGAGAGATAGAGAGCACGAGGGGCTTCTCTATGAGTGCCAAAGACATAATTGATGGGTATTTATAGGCAAGGAACGGCTTAGGCTCCGTACGGTAACGCATGTGCTCTTTTATTCTCCGTGTGCTCTTTTATTCTCCGCAGTAGAAAAATAACTAAAATCCGTTTGATAATATCAATTAATTTTTCTACTCCTCATAATAATAAAGTGATTGGGGAATAGATTTGGAACAGAAATAAAAAGTAAAAAAAAAGTAATTTATTATTTTCAAGAACAATTTGTAAAAATAAGTTATTTTTATTTTTTCCTTTTTTTCTTTTCTTCTTCTTTCTCGCCGCTTGCCGCCCATTTCTTGTTCCTAGAACAATTTCTAGAAATAAGTTATTTTTTTTTTTCTACAGGCGGCGAGCGGTGAAAAGGAAAAAGATAAGAAAAAAAATTTTAAAAAATTATACATTACAAAAGAAATTGTAGATTATATTAAACGTATTCATATTCTTTTTCTATCTCGAGAATAAAAATTTTGTATATTAATAAACGCGTTCTTTTACTCAACAATTATTTTAAGAATCAGCAATAGAAAAAAATTATTTTTAAAAGAAATAAAATAAAAATATTTTCAAACACACCCTTAATAATTTTAGTAATTGTACTGTTATTTTCGGATTCATCGTTTCCCAAAATAACGATTTATGCCAAATGCTAGTGGCTCAGATTTTTCTTTTTTTTTTTTTGGTCAAAATAGAGGCCTAGGTTATGCACATGAGTATGTGGGGTTCTATCGGGCCGGTTGATGTACGACGTTTAACACGTGTACCGTATAGAATTTCGGAAAGGCTTTTCAACCTGCGAACGGTGGAGGCTGTTGGAGATACCTTGCAAACTGTGTTTTGCTTCTCCACCGTTCATTTGCCTATCAGAATCTAGTCTTCCTTGTCTTCGCTTGCTGCGTGCTAGAAGATTCCGTTCTGCATCTTCTCTATTATCGTACCATGGTCCCACTACTGACCTGAGTAGCGTGAGTGATGTGCCAATACCTTCTCGCCTCGTTAAGAATGGAAGTATCTTCCGCGGTGTGTGGTCCCTGATTTGACGTGAAGACGTTCCTGTGAACGGCTGCAGCACTTGTGGTCCGCATCCGCGCCCAACCTTACCTAGTCCCACCCAGGCAGCAGTATATCATTTTATGTGGGTGTGGATTGGCCTTGTCGTTCTCTGACAGGTCATTCTCAATTCGCGGCGTGTTTTTAGCTCATCACATTTGGATCATCCCGCCTCTTAAGGCACTCAAGAAAGCTACCTCTAAATTAGCAATTTCGCATCTTCCGATTGATTTTCACATTGCTTTTAGATAGTTTGGTCATATTTGACAACATTTTTATTTCTTTATTTGTCTGTTCTTTTATTCCTTAAAACAGAAAAAGAACAAAAATTTATTTAATAATGTCAGCTAATTTTTCTATTCCTCAAAACAGATTAGTAGGAAAGGAATAAATTGGAATAGAAACACGAAATATAAAAAAATAAAAAAAATAAACCTACTTATTTGTTCCTGGAAACACAAAAAATGTCATTTTAGAAAATAAGCTCAACATAATCTAATGTTCGTCTTTATACAATCGACACAAGGTTCAGTCTCCTAACCCGATCCGAGTTCCAATTTTTCGAAATAAAAAATAAAATAAAATACAATAAAAAAATTAGGAAAAAAAAATTGAGAAATTAGATTTTGAGTAGTTTTACTAAATTTTAATGTTAATTTCAATTTAGAATTAGTTTAGCATAAAATGTCAAACTATTTTGATGAAAATTGGATTCGAAATTGAAAAGCTTTTAGGGCTTTACTATATGGATTTTTAACTGTCGTTTTTTTAGATATAATGCTGGATTGCGAAAGCTTGGTGACTCCAAGCAACTTTTGTTTTCTTCTCAAAAGGTCTATGCACCTATTTATTGTAATGCTTAAAGATTTACTATCAATCTCCTCATATTGTGAGTCGTAAACCAACGAGACTTTCCGTTACCATTTCCAAGGAGAAAGTATAAAAAAAAATCATAAACCTATTATATTTGTACCAATTAACTCCTAAACCTTTTTTGCATTTGTACCAATTTAGTCCATTTAGCCAATTTTGGCCAGCTGGCGCTGATGCCCAGGGCCATTGGTGAGGTGGCTTCGCTCGGATCTGGGTGAGGCCATGGTGGTCATCGCCAAGCCAGAGGCTCGACGGCCACTGGTGAGGGCCACGATGGCCTCCCCAATCGTGGGCAAGGCTAGGGCAAGGCTGACCTTGCTCGAATCCAAGCAAAGCCGCCTCACCTGTAGCCCTGAGCAAGGGCCGCAACCTCGGTGAGGGCCAGTGGTCGATGAGCCTCTGGCCTGGCGAGGCTACCTTCGCTAGTCGGGGGCGATGCCACCTTCACTTGAGGCAAGGCCAGGGCGAGGTTGGCCTCACCCAAATCTGGGTGAAGCCGCCTCACCAGTGGCCCTAGGTGAGGCAGGGCGAGGGCCTCGGCCCTCGTTGGCCACCACAAGGACATCCAAGGAGGAACAAGGGAGAAAAGAAAATGGACAAAAAGAAAAAAACTAATAAACAATTCGCACAAAATAAAACAATTATTTAAAAAACTGCCACGTTAGCGTCTGGCCATCAGCATGCATCCACGTCAGCACCGATTGGCTAAAATTGGTCAGATAGACTGAATTGGTACCAATACGAAAATGTTTAGGACTAAATTAATTCAATTAAAAAGTTGAGGACTGAATTGGTACAAATATAATAAGTTAAAGACTTTTTTTCGTACTTTTCCCCCATTTCAACCATTTATCTTTAACTAACTATTATATTGATTTTCTTAGGTCATTTTAGAACATTTTGATCAATTAAATCATTACAAAATTCCAGTATTATCTAAACATGAAATGTTATGTCTCTTTATAATTAAAAAAAAAAATTGGGGTTAGAAATTTTTAGGATCGTACTAAATGCATTTTTGTTCTTTCTCTATTTCAGAAATCTAAATTTTGTACAGTTATCAAACGCATTTTTTTGCTCAGAAACTTGTCCAAATAGAACTATTTTTGGACAGAAATTGTTCTCGAAAATAAAATGTTATCAAACACACCTTAAATACCAGTCAAGAGGCCAAACTCTAGAAATTTCATTTAAATGTGTCGACAGCTACAGTTATGGGGACTATATAGGTCCCGAGGCCATCGTAGCCATGGAAGAAGCTGGGTGCCTATCTCAAATGCGGGATTCCTTTGTTACACTAATAATGAATTCTACATGGCCAAGTCCCTATAGGAAGAGCTTTCGTATTACCCTTCGGTAGCATCGCTTTCTCTGAATTAAAATCACAATGAATGACACTAGAGGAAGATGACTTTAAGTATGTGGCCGAGAAAAAAGATGTGTTTGCACACTGGCCCTTGTAATTGTTACAAACATAGATGTTTGATCAATATCTCCTCCGCTTCGCCCTCGACCTCCACCTTGATAGTGACCTTGGTCTCGACCTCAACTACAATCTTGATTAGTCTCTCGAATTTGCACAAGATCTCTACTCCGCTCCTTCTCATCTCCGATGGTCAACCAAGTTTATGACAGCCGAGAGTCCCCTACGAGTCAGAGATGCATAAATGTGGATCGAAAATTATCAACCACGGGTTAAACTCGTTAAAATCCTTAAAAGCTACCAATAGGTTAGGTTATACTAAAATCGCGTTCAGTCGATTTTAACCACGAAATTGAATTTATTTTCGGAAATCGAACATTCAAGCGTGTCATGATTCATTTTAAGGACACCGTCTCATCTTTCGGAGAAATTTCGTCGAGTCCAGAATTTTTGCGAAAAATCAATTTTGGACGAAAAGAAATTATGGAAATTTGTATGGGCTGCTCTAGGGGGTTTATTGGCTGCCAAAATTGCTTTGTTTGGAAAGAAATGAGAGGAAATTAGCCATTGGAAAAAGCCTTAACTTCTTAGCTGAAGACTTTGAGGCCAAATGCACTTGAGTGCACGAATATTTCCCTTGGACTCCCATTGGCCCTCACCTTGACTTAGTTTTCCCCCTCTCTCCCTCCTTGTGCGTGAACTTCAGCCATCCGAACCCCCACCCCTACTACTTCTTCTTCTTCTTCTTCTTCTTCTTCTTCTTCTTCTTCATCTTCATTTCCATTTCCCTTGGTGCCGCAAGCCTCCAGCAGCCAGCCAGCCCACGCTGTCGTCTTCCGTCTAGCACCGCACCACTTTCAGCTTGCCACTGCCAACCCGTGTCCGCCCAGCAACCCTTGTCTTGAGCTGCCACCACCTCAACTCAACTCTGTCCTGTTAGGGAAATCCCCTATAATGTTTTGAAGATGACAAAATAAATCAAAGGCTACTAACGTAATTAATTGTTGAGTAACAGATTATGCAGATGATAGAATATGTAAAAGATATTATCCAAAGTTTATTATGAAGATTTCCAGACTATGTGTCAAAGTTTGAAGATTGATAGACTTTAGTGTCAAAGTCTGTTTTATATCAGAACTCTACCAACTCTAACAAATTCTAGATTGAACGTGAATGAAGAACCAGAAGACAGACTTTATGCTAAAACTAAACTTATTCAGACTGTGTTCAAACCTTAAGGTTAAATCTATTCAAAAGCAGATTATGCTCAGACTCAGATTGTAAAGTCTATTGCTCTCAGACTTTACATTCAGAATGAGACCACGTAACACAAGCCCTAAATGTATAATAGTTAGTGATCTGATTTAGATTCTAAATCAAGATTGATTTTATTGATTCAATCTAATTGATTGATAATTGGATTTTGAAGACAAGAACTTTCTATACATAGAAGCTCTACTTATGGAAATCAAGATTTGTTTGTAGGTGCGATCAGAATCAATTTGGGATTCTATTTCTATTACTCAACGGCTGCCAAATCTTCTAGATATAGATTTGTCCAATGAGTAGATTGGAAGACGATCCTCGAGATACTGTCCAACGGCTAGTTTGGAAGTAGATGAGTATTTAAGGAGATTAAGGACCAATGAACAAGTAAGAGACGGAGCGTAGAATTTATAATTCCAAAGTCTGAGCGACCTTCGATCGTACACTTGTTTTTGGTGAGCTTAAACATTTGTGATAATGAGAGAAATACCAAAAGAGTGGCTTAGTGAGATAATGTGATTTACTACTAAGTGTTTGCACTCAAAGTTGTAATCTCTTGTTAATTGCTAGTGGAATCCAGCCAAGAAGGCTGTTAGCATGGCAGAGTGGACGTAGGCTTGATCTAAGTGGAACTACTATAAATTTTGCGTTCTTATTCTCTTTCCAGAATCTCATTATTTTGTTTGTAGTTCTATTTAATTACTAAAGTCTGAACTTGCTCAAAATCTGTTGTTCTTCATACTCAGTTTCAAAAACAAAATATTTTACTACGTTTAGTGAAAAATTTTCTTCACACTTATTCACCCCCTTCTAGGTGTTCATACTAGCAATTTCACGTTCGGCACCCTCCACAATCCGCACCACCTCACGCCCCCATCGTCGAACCACCAGCTCAGCCAACCCTGTCCATTCGCTAGCCACCCGCCAACTTCGTCCAACCGCCTCATCCAGCCCACTCGACCACCCAACCAGCTTAGCCCTTCCATAGAACTGCCCCTTTAGCCGTGAGCTTGCTGGGCTGATTTCAGCCTCGGTCGAGCCTTTGTTGGAGAAATGGTTGTCTCGAGATCTCACCACTGTCACCATGAACTCATCGCCGTTGAATTCCAGTGAGTTAGCTCCCTAATCCCGAATTTGGTGGTTAATTACACTTAGTAGGTTATGTTAGTGTTAATTAGGGATTAGTGGTTAATCTAGTTAGAGTAACTAGTTAGTTAGGATTGGTTAGTTTAGTTAGGTTAGGTGGTTAGTTTAGGTAGTTAGCCTACCCTAGGTTAGATTAGTTAACTTGGGTTAGTTAGTTAACCATGGTTAGGATAATTAACTATGGTTAGGTTAATTAACCATGATTAGTTTAATTAAGTTGGATTAATTTAATTAATCACAATTTATTTAATTAATCGTAATTAGCATAAATAGTGACGGGATAGCCGTTTCATGAAATTTTACGTTGATTCTCGTGGTTGAATTTATATGTGGAATTGATTGCTTATTTGTGTAATTGAGTACTTGGTGATCATTATGGATTATTATTGCAAAATTTGATTTTTATGGTATTTAAATAGAAAAAATACCGAGTGTCGATTTTTTACGTCAAATTTTTATGTATTATATAAAATCGTGGAATTTTGAAATGAGAGCGTACTACGTTTATTAGTTCAATTTAAATATGTGACCACGCACGATTATTTTACCGATATTTTTAATACGAATGAAAATTAGCCAAGTTCATTATTTGCAAACGAGGCATTTGAACACGAAGCATTATGTCCTTAGTTAACCTAAATTTACGCGGGGTAGTGAGCCCGTCCTGATGCGTTTACGTGGGACGATGCTTGATTAAGTTCGGATGCCCCATGTCAACAGATGCCAGTCGCAATGGAGACCAGGCCGATGCACCTTTATGGAATGCCATCTTAATGCGTTTATGCGGGACGATGACGTGCTCGATGGGGCGAAACAACGCCCGGTTATGCCGGATGACTGCCAACTGTTGAGTTGGCCATGGCCAATGGATCGTAATAATTGGAACACGCTTGAGTAGTTGTGATGGCTGCGCCTGATTATGGGGCAAAATTGTTTGGCACGGAATGAGACGTGTCATAACGATTTTACCTTATAATCGGCACCCATGTGATTATTTGAAAGATAAATTGAGGTATTTCTGTTATTAAATACGTTTGATGTATGCATATGATATATGTGACGCACTAATATATAGGAACGTGCTGAGGCGAGGTAAGTTGACGCCTGTATAGGCTGCCTCTTAGTGAATTTGCGTCCTAATCGAGGTTTAAGGTATTGATTCACTGAGATTTATCTCACTCTGTAGTGGTTAACCCTTTTTCAGGGCCGTAGCGTGAAGATTTGCCGAGTGCGGATGTGGTGGGCACATGATGCGACACCTTTTGGCTGGCCCTATCACTAGTGGAGTGTAGGTTACCTATGACTTTCTTTTGAGACCAACTTGTGAATATAAACTCCTAGGTTAACCGTGTATGTTTATAAAGTGTGGTTTGTGAAAAAGCATCAGCATGTTTTACTATCCCTGTGTTTGATGGTTGTCCGGGTGTTTATTTAATTCGCTTCCGCATGTACTTAATTGAAAGATAAAAGGAAAGGGTCGGTGACGCGTCCTAAGAACGTCGCATTTCAATCGACCATCGAGGGATGTGTGCGTGCTTGGGGTTCGAGGCGTGACACGTGAAGAATTTTTAATAATATTATAATATATATTTTTTAATTTTCTTTTCTTTTCTCTTATTTTTTTCTTTTATTCTTTTTTGTTTTTTGTTTTTTTCTATTTTTCCCTTCACCAATCATCACTAGGCCTCATTAATGGCCAGTAGCGGTCGCCACCCTCATCAACCTTGGGCGAGGGACATCTATGCCTAGACTAGCGAGGGGCTACCCTCGCTTGGCCGGTCGAGGGTGGCCCTCACTTAGGTGGGCGATTGTAGGCTGCCTTCGCTTGGGCAAGGGATTGCCACCCTCGCCAAGGCAAAGGCTGCCCTCACCAGCCTAAGCCTGGGCAACCCTTGCCCAAGGCCGATAAAGGTGGCCCTAGCTTGAGGCTAGTAGTCGGCAACCTCTATCAGCCATCGATGAGGCTTGATAGTGGTTGGCGAAGAGAAAAGGGAAAAACAAAAAGAAAAAAAAAAAGGAAAATTTAAATAATGAAAAGAGAAAAAGGAAAAAATAAATAATTGAAAAAAATTAAAATATTATTAAAATTGTCCACATTAGCTCGATCATGCCACATAGGAAAGCCAATGTCCTCTTCACGATTTGCGGCCAAAATTAGTTCGATGTACTCAATTGGCAAAACATGGAAATGTTTTAGAACTCAATTGGTAAAATTGAAATACTTAGAGATGAACTGGGAAAATTACAATAGTTTTAGGACTTTTTAAACGATTTCCCCCAAGTACTAGAGAGAGTAGGATGAATTGATCATAAAGGAACAACTTTTCAATACAAGGATTCTACTCTGCCTTTGCCTCTTGTTCTCCCATTTTTCTTTTTTTCTTTTGTGTGCTGTCAATGGATTAGGGAGTTTCATTGGCAAAACATATCTCATGCAAGAGTTAACTTTTACACAACTTGATTGCAATTCGAAACATAATTTTTACTTATCATTTAAGAGTATCAAAGTCGTGACCATTTGATACTCCAATTTATTTTGTGATGTACTAAAACAATGGTGTGGTCACCGAACTAATTGACTTAGAAATAAACATCCCAATAGCTAAGTTTCTCTCAAATTTCCACCCCAAAGTAAGGGATGTACATTTGTTGACCAAGGCCCATGATGAACTATACGCAATCATAGCCATTGAAATTTGTGGAATTTGAGTGAAAATCACGTGACTGACAACTTTGGTTGGCTCCAGTCCATGCTGCTTGTGATTGGACCGTGTCTAAGATAAGAATTTCCACCCCAAAATACACACCACATCAACATTAGTAGTGGCTCCTACATTGTTATCAATAATTATTTAAGAGAAGAGAATTGGACGTGAAAACAAGTAATTGTTTTATATGAAAATAAGTGATTATTGACATGAAGAGAAGTAATTATTGAGCATAAAAAGTGGTGATGGTTCCAATAAGGTACTTATTTTCGAGAGATGTGTTGTTTTTCTATTATCACATATTGTTTTCTTTAAAATAAAAAAAAAAACTTTCTCTTCTTCATAATACTCTATTGTTCATATTTCTCTCTTCTTATCTTTTATCACAAAAGTTTAATAACACATTCAAGATGAAATTCTAAAAGGAAATTAGAAGAAAAATAAGAGAAAGTAAGAGAAAGGGAAAATGAAAAGAAAAAAAAAATGAAATGGATACATAAATATTTGAAAAAAAGTTAGAATATTATTAAAATTATTTACGTTAGTGCCAATCATATCACGTAGAACAACCAATGTCCATGTTAGCAATTTTCGACCAAAATTAGCTAGATGGACTCAATTGGTAAAATTGAAAGATTTATGACTGAATTAATAAAAATGTAATATGTTATAATTTTTTGGACAATTTTTCCCAGATACCGATCCGAAGTACCTCACATATATAAAATAATTGCAAGAAGTGTGGAAAAATTAGATGATAAATGGAACTTCATCTAGCTTGCTAGCATACGGTAAAGGGGATCACTACTAGTCCATTGATGCATTAAACGATGAAGCATCATGGAAGCCCCCCGAACAGTATGTCAAAGCTCTTCCAATTGCAATGGCATCGTTAATGAAATTGTTGATGCTTTCAATTGCTGGAGCACATCATTCCTTCTCGATGATCCCGGCTATACTTGGTCCTCTGACAAACCTCTGAAACTTTGAATCGTTTCAGGATGATATCCACTCATCACGTCCAAGGAACTGAAAAGAACCTACGTAGAATCATTTGCATAGGTAAAATGTAAAAACAGAACAGGTTACAGAAACGAGTTTACGTTTAACATTTTCGAAAAAGAAACTTAAAAGGTCCTCTCACCTTGTGACTTTGATGTTGCAGCGGACGAAGGAAGATTCTACATCTCCAGAACAATATCTGAAACCATGGCTTGAAAAGTGAGTTGTGAGGCGACTCAGGAATATGGTCATGGCCTTTAATTTTTCAGTGCCAATGTTTGACCCAAGTGGTCCTGTAAAGAACATAATTTGAACTTTCATTTTCATCTGGGAAAGTGGCTGCTGATCAAGGTGCAGCTTTTAATTCAAGCATCTATGCAATATTGGAAGAACAGCGCGGCCAATGAACAAGTAAGCTAACATTGGCTGTACTACTTAGATTATGAAGTTTGTCAATTTACTCCTCCTCATAAAGAAAAAACTTGAGTATATTTCTAATGATGGGTAAATGTCAATTCACGGTTTTGATGCAGAAACCTTCAAATACTTCTCCATCCTTGATTCTTGAAGTGCACCTCTCTAAGAGGGTGCTGGCATAAATCTACTTCTGCAGACAAACAAGCTTCTTGATTAGGAAAGAATGATGAATTTTTGCTGATCACCTTCTTGTTACTATCTGCGCAAAATTTCCTTGCGTCGACAAAGTTCCACACTGATGGTCTGCTCAATACCAGTCTCGTCATCATCATAGCCATCTAAATCACAGTGAACTGATTCTGCGGACCACCTCCAAGATCGTTGCTTCTTTTAAGGGACAAAAGCTTGGTTAGCTCTTCTGTGGCTTTCAAACTTCTGTGAAAACGGATTTCTGCTTGAGATTTTGGTTTTCCCGGCTAACCCTGAAATCAGTTTTCCCAAAAGTCCCATTTGCAAGTAATCCATGCGGCAAGTCGGTGAACTCTTTTCAGTGTTCTATATTAACCTGATCTGAACCATTAAGGTTTAACATGACATTAAATTCCGCCAATCCAAGAGATGACATGAAGTTCATGTATATCTACGTAATTTGGTATACTCTCAACAAAACTCGTGCTCTCCAGAAATGGAATAAGGACGAATTCCACTGAATTCCTCCAAATTATGAAGTATGTTGATTGGAAAAGTAGGCACTTTTTATAATGACACAAAAGCTGTAGGCTCCGAGTAGACTCCTGCTCATTGCAATCAAGATCATGTAGTCAGGTAAGGAAATGAGAAGCGCGTTCACTGGCCATAGAAGCCCCCATTCACAGCGCAGATGGCAAGTGCAATGTACATATGGCAACATGGCATTCGCCAGTGGAGAGAAACAGATCAATGAAAGGCCTTTGATTCCACCCTAATGAGAGTATGGTAAGCTTCTTAACTTTCTCATCTTTTGTGATGTACATAATGAGTTAAGTATTATTATTTAGAAAAACATGCCAAAATAGTGCTTCCAGTTACGGGCTACTGGAACTTCTTAGGCTTAAGGAGTAGATGACTCTTGTCTCGCGTTCAGCTTGGTCTGCATCCAGCTGAGCAAATGAATCCTTGTATTTGTGTTTGAGAGAGCAGAGTTTGAACAAAATTCATCACTGCCACAGGTGTTTATACTTTCATCTTGAATCAGAGGATTGTGGAGTGTCTGGGATGGAGGCGCTGAAGGTGACTGAGTTACCTGATTGCGGCCCATTCTTGCCAAATGACTCACGAAAATAAATTGGATTAAGTCAAATTATAGGAGACGTGATGAACAGAACCAATAAAAGGGTCCGACTTGAGATGCCAAGATGATATGGATGAGGCAGTTCTACATCTCCAAAAAGATATCTCAAACCAAGGGTTGACAGATCAATTGGTCAGCTAACTGTTTTAGGATTTTGCTATTCGCCATGCACATCTGGCTATGTTTGATTCAGGAACGTGGACGTGTCGTTACATCTTCACTGAACATATTTGACCCAAGTGGTTCCCTGAATGTAGGACTTATGTTCGTCTAGGAAAGTTGCTGCCAATCAAGACATAGCTTTTGGCTAAAACATTTATACAGCGCACTGGAAGTGGCAGCACCACAATGAGCAAGTAAGCCAAGAGTGGCTGTACTACTAAGACTACGAAATCCGTTGATTCACTCCTTGTAATGCAACTCGTTACAGTCAGAATCTGTTTTGACCAAGTTTCTGATATCTTCCCCGTTGTTTTTTCCTCTACTAATTATGGCAGTGGTTTATGCCAAAGTATTTCTTAACCAATGATGCTCGAGATGCATTTCAAAGAAAGATTTTCTTGTGAATTATTGTACTCAAAAGATGCATCATGAAAAAGAAGGGTTAGCTAACTAATTTTTTTAGTTTCCAATGATACTTTGTGCTGAGAATAAAACGGCACAAAATTATGATAATAAAATGAGGACACGGATAAACGATCTCATTCTTATCTGATGGTACAAGATAGGGCTTTGCAAGAATCTCTAACTAAATATTACATCTGGAAGCCAACTCAAACCGCAACTTAGACAAACATGAAACTGGATCATGAGTGGGGGAGGCTATGTTTTGGAAAGTACAGTGGTGTGCAAGGTTGTGGTACAGACTAACGAGTTCTATAATATCCATAATTCACGAATTTCTAATGACAGTAAAGTTCAATTCACGATTTTAATGCTGGAACCTTCAAATACTGATTAAAGAAAAGCTCAACCATGTACGGACCTTCCGCATCCTTGATTTATGAATTGCGCGCTGGCATGAATCCACTTCTGTAGACAAACATCTTCTTGATAAGGAGAGATAATTACTCTTTCGCCAATCGTTCTTGTTCCTATCTGCGCAAATTTCCTTGCATCTACGAAGTATCGCACTAATGGTCCGCTCATTATCAATCTCGTCATCATCGTAGTCATCTCAATCACTGTGAAACAAACTGCCCATTCTGCGGTCCACCTCCAAACTCGAGGGTAGTTGAGGAGTCTATCCAGCAGGAGGTCCATGATTTGTTTTCTGTTTCGCTGCTTGTTTTAAGGGACAAAAGCTTGGTTAACTCTTTCTGTAGCTTTGTAGGATGAAATTGATTCTCCTAGAGATCTTGGTTTTCCCTGCTTCCCTTGAAATCACTTTTCCCAAAAGTAATCCATGAGTCCGTCAATGAACTCTTCTCAAGGTTCTAGTTTCATCTAATCTGAGCCATTAAGGTTTAACAATATATTAAATTCCACCAATGCAAGAGACGACACGAAGTTCATACATATGTAGATCAATGTGGTCTACTCACAATAAAACCCATGTCCTAGAAGTGGAATAAAGAACAGATTCCCCTGAATTCCTCTAAAATATAAATCAAGTGGATTGGAAAAGCTGGCACCTTGTATAATGGTATAAAAGTTGTAAGCGCTGGGTAGATTCCTAGCTACTACAATCAAGATCGTCCAATCATGTAAGGAAATGATAAGCGAGTTCACTAACCGTGAAAGTACCCGTTCACAGTGCATTTCCGTAAGCAAGTCTAGTGTACACAAGGTAGCATGCTAACGTCGTGTTTGCGAGTGGAGAGAAACAGATCGATGAAAGGCCTTCAATTCTACCCTAATGAGAGTATGGTTCGTTCTTAGCTTTCTCAGCTTTTGCGATGCACAGTACAAAGTCAAGAATCATCCATCACAAAGACATGCCCAAATAGTACTTATGGTGACAGGTTGCTGAAAACTGCATCGGCTTTACGAGTATGCTCCTCCTATCTCATCGCAACCTGTGGTTTTACCTTCATCTTGAGTCAGAGGATCGTGGAGTTTCTGGGATGGAGGTGCTGAAGGTGACTGAGGTGTAGATAAGATTAGTTTTTTTTTTTTTTTGAGCAAAGTAGATAAGATTAGTTAAGGTGGTTCAAAATGGCCGATGTAGGCATTTATAATTGGATACAATGAGCTCGTGGAAACCAGCTGAACAGCTTTTCTTGGTGGTTCCGGGTACATGAACGCGGGTCCTCTCTCGCCACTTGACTCTCCTATGAAAACATATTGGATAAAGTCAATCCAAGGAATGTCACTTGACATATTGGAATGGAAGATCGCAGGCGTTAGAAACCAAGGAATGTTACTTCAGGGATTTTAACCAGTGTTTGACCCTAGATTGGCCTATACATTTTACAATCAATCAAGCAAGTTATTCAGCACCTATTAGCTTTGAAATTTGAGCGAATGAGGAGCCATCCCAACATGGACAAGACGATTCAATTGTCTTTCTTTCATTAAGATTCACGAATAAGCATGAAAAGCTAAGCTGTTAAAGCTGATCATGCATAGCGATTTAGAACTCCCTCTTGGAACGAGACTGCAGACAACTTACATGCACATCTTTCAAACATGTCACTCAGCGAACCATATTCATGATGCGCATGCTTTCGAAGCCAAAAGATCTTCAGATCGTGCAAAGAGAGAACTATCTGCAATTTGCCATGATAACACAAACCGCACAAGGCAAGGGTCCCGTTTCAAAAACAGATCTATGCTGGCAGAAATCAACACTAGCAGAACACAACGACCTGGAAGTCCTCATCTTAGAGAAAGAATCATTTCATATCTTCATTGAATTTTGAAGCCATACGGTCAGATCAATGTAGTCATTATCTCATCCCAGGACCAAATAATCATAATAATATAACTAACTAAAAATCACATATAGTTGGCACAGTAGGAAAGCTGGTCTTGTATCCTAGCTCATTGGGCGCTCCACGAGCTTGTCTTCAGTTTAGAAAAGTCTCAGCCCGCAACCCATGGGTGTCGACTGTGTTGGCAGAAAACTGTCAATTTGAATTGGTGTAGCACTCTAATTCGCATGTAAGGAAAGAACCTTCATAGTCCGAGCGTGAAGCAATTACCATATTGGAGATACCTTACTGGAGAGTGCTTGATTTGGTAGTTCATACAAACCATGGGGGAAAGCTCCCAAAATTCCTTTCACTCGTTAAACTAGCGATGGAACTAACACTCTTTAGTTCCACAAACCTGTACTAGTTGCTGTATGATATGAGGTCCATTATAGTCCTACTTTCTCTATATAACTTCCTCTGTAAGACCATGAGAGAGATTCGTAAAAGCGTCATTTTACACTAAAATACATATACATGGAAAGATGATACAAATCGAGCTTCAAGATTTCAGTGCCCCTGCATCTTCATTGCAGCACCGGTGAAGCTTTAATCTCTCATGCACCTATCAGAGCAACCATAATCTAAGTGTAAATTCGAAGAAAGAAGACGAAGCCCTGGTTCATCTTGCTAGGATTCAGGAGATCGTGAACCCTTTCTCATGCAT
Source organism: Eucalyptus virginea (assembly GCA_014182375.1). Taxonomy (NCBI): domain Eukaryota; kingdom Viridiplantae; phylum Streptophyta; class Magnoliopsida; order Myrtales; family Myrtaceae; genus Eucalyptus; species Eucalyptus virginea. The sequence goes on from CM024518.1 coordinate 44,576,741, forward strand.
TAATGAGAGTGCTTGCTGCTCCAGCCATTGCATTTATCCTGACGTTTGCATACAGAAGAAAGGTCATTGAGAGCTTCTAGTACTTGTAGACATAATCTTCATACATGTGGGTTGTCATGTTCAATGACTGCAGCATCGCTTCTCCTTTTTTGTTGAAGCTGAATACAGAAATCCCACCATTATTAATATCTGTTGCTCGAAACCTGAAAAAGTGGCAAAAGAAAGTCAAATAGATACTACAGAGAAAATCTGGCAGTTGTAGAATGACATCCATGAGTTTCATAGACTTTGATGAAGAGCGAGTCAAGGCTATTGCCATTTGGCATAAAGAAATGTAAAACCATCCTTGGATCTTCGCAGATATACAAGAATTGTAGACAGGCATTGCACCAAGCCAAGGTAACAATTCTCAGGGAAAAAAAAAATCGCTCATGAGCATTCCTTTTGGACTTTTCATGATGATTGAATACACCAACAACATTTTTTAAAGAACAATCCAAGAACTGCTTAATAATCATAATCCTGCACCTACCTCTCTGGCCCTAGACCAAGAGCTACACATATCAGTGCCCTCAACAGTGATTTGTGGGTCACAACAAGAAAATCTTTCCCCTGGAAAAACAGAAAAAGGAGGAAGATGAGTGGCAATGCAACTCTCAGCAACAAAATATCTCATGATGAGTAGAGAACTAACAGGTGATAACAAGATCTCCTTCCAAGCCTCTCTTGCTGTCCCCCACAATTCCCTTACAGGGTAAACACCATACACACAAAAGTTTGATGGATCCTCCCTCCATGTTGTATACTCCTTTGGATATATCTTCCGAGCATCAACTGCCTCCAAATTCTGAGTTTCATTTAGCATACAGGCATATAACAAAAGCTAAAGGTAAAATTTATGAGTGGAAACGAAGTTTATGGCTCAATGAACTTGAAATTTGAATGCTTCAGGAACTTAGCACAGATAAAGCAGTGAAAAGCACGACAAATTTATGTCAACAACAGCTAACATAGGAAGCATTATTGAGATTTGAGGCGCCTGAGTCAGAAGATGATGAGAACTGACCATTTTTCATTCCTTCAAGGTAGAATAGATGGGCCTCCTTCAGTGAATCCAGGAAAATCACTGGCTCTTCCCTTCCTTGCCATAGGACTTCCGCGGTAGTCTGCATTAACACTCAAAAACTGATTGCTGATAAAAGGATGACTAAGTACTAGTTTGACCATCCTGATTATCATTTTCAAACCTTCGCACGGGATATTGGACTTGAGAAACACTGATCAAAGTGCATTTCTGACAAGGCTCGTCTGCACCGCTCAGCTTGCTTCACCCCTGTCTCTGTTAGCACAGAAAGATTTGAGCTTCCCTGTGTTTCATACATGGGAAGATTATTAGCTGAAGAATTACTCTAAAATCATCACAAGTGAAGAAAATATATGATAAAATGACAAGATTTGTCAGGTCACAAACAATCCAAGCAACAGGAAGTGAACTATCTTTCCCTAGTAAAATGTCTATTAACATAATCAGATAACAGCCAAACCTGGACTCTGCCTTCTTCATTCCAAGAGCTAAGACCATGCCTAACAAGAGTGACCCTCTTTGACGAATCCAGCATCTTCCCAGTAAGTGATGTTGTTGCTCTGGAAAAATCATACGCACCACCAGTCACAGAAGCACCGCTTTCAATTCTCTCTGTGGAGGAGGTGTGGGTTAAATCACAATCAACTCAAGTTGAAATGTCCATCTAGAAGTAATCAGCAAGATGGCTACTGCAGATCTCTCTCGGTCTCACCAATAAATTGAAGATATTCCACAATAAAAGATGCTTTCTAGCTGAAGTAATGATCAAAACTGACGCATCGCCAAACCAGCCAAATTATACTTTCATGGTTTCTTTTGCCAAATTAAAGTTATGATAAAAGCCCATGACTTCTGATGGATAAACATAGACTTCGTCCAAGCATAAAGAATTTCTCTTTTTCTTTTCTCTATAATTTCGAAAAAAAAGATCAGTCATCAACTGTATTGCAGGAATTGCAGAACAACGGCGCTCTATAAGCTCTTCCCACATTACTCTCCCAACAAATCACTCTTCACCTACCAGTTTGCATATAAACCTCACTAGTTTTGCATCTCGCTACGCTTGTGCTTCGTCTATCACTCGTTTCACATCAGACGAACGTGGTTTCGCAAATCAACTGGCATTCCGAATCAGACAGTCGCATCCGACAGACAACCCAAAAGACTTCAGTGAAATCAGTCACTGCACGTCTACTCTACTCTTTAGACATAACAAACGCCACACATTCAGAAAGACACGGAAGAAGAAGAAGAAGATGGAGAAGAAGAGTCGTCACCCTCGGTTAAAGGCGGCGCGGGGCTTGCCTCGCACCGCACCGCCGGAACGGCCGAGCTGCGGCGGCGGTGGAGCTCCGGTGGCCTCTGGACGCCGACCCGGAACCTCGACGACCTCGAGGAGGAGGTCGCGAACGGGGGGCTCGTCAGGGCGGTGATGACTCCCGGAACCATCCTTTTCCGGCGACGAGCGTCCTTGATCGACGACTTCCGATGCGGGCGAGAGAGAGCAATGCCAGATGCTTTGAGCGATGCGGGACCGCGTTCCGGACACAACGAATGTTGTCCTCACGAGTGTGGAGGATATGCCCTGTCAGATACTCGTGCCGGCGAGATTTTTATGACGTGGTTCGTGGCTCATGAGAACCTCGTCGTCAGTGATTCCTAAGCTTTTTGTAATTTGTCTCATTGGATAGTTTTTCGCCAATTGAAAATTAAATAAGGAAAAGACCATAAAAAACTCCAAATTTTATCCAAAGTGATAAATTTATCTTAAACTTTTTTTGTGACATGAAAAACCTCAAACTTTGCAAACTACAACACATTTAACCCACTAAAGACATTTTTGTCTTATTTCTTCTATTTTTTTCCTTTTTTTTTCTTTTTTGTCTTATAGCATAGGCAAGCCAGCGTCCGGCGAGGGCTACCCTCGCCGACATCGGCCCTTGGCTGGGTCGGGCGAGGGCCTCCCTTGCCCACCTTGCCCAATGTTGGCGAGGGCACCCCTCGCCAAGCCCTCCCTGAACACTAGCTTCCTCCGTCGACTCCGCCATGGTCGGCGGAGGGAAGAAAAAAAGAAGAAGAAGAAGAAGAAAAAGTAAAAAGACCAAAATATCCTATAGTTTAGGATAAATGTGTTACATAAATAAAAGTTTAGGATTTTTTGTATCACGAAAAAAAAATTAGGATAAATATGTTACGGTTGGTAAAGTTTGGAATTTTTCATTCATAAAAAAAAGTTTTTGGTAAATTTGTTACTTTGGGTAAAGTTTGGAATTGTTGGTGGTTTTTTCCCATAATAATATTTATCTGAATATTTTTGTTCGTTCATTTTGATAAGTGGTGTAAGCAATCGCTTTTTGAAAAATATTTTTTAATTCTTTTTTGGAGAAATAAATGAAACTTGTTTCTATATCTGTTTTTTTCATTTTGCAATTGAATCTTTCTTACTAAATATACAAATAGAAGTACTAACGTGAATTGGCATATCGACATCAAGTTAGCGCTGATTGGACTAATTGAAAATACTATGGATTTGTTTGTGGCGTTTATGATGATGATAATGGTCAAAATATTAAGAAATGATAATCTAAAACTGTCGTAGTAATAGAGAGAGAAGAGGGAGGTGGGTGGGGAGCCGCCAGTCGGGCATGGCTATCCAAGGACTGCCGGCCTGGCTGGCCTCCAGTGACCCGGGGCAGGAGCACTGCCGCCACCTTTCGATTCAGAGAGAGAGAGAGAGAGAGAGAGAGGGGGAGGGGGAGTATATAGGCCCTGTTTGGTAACCATCCAAGCAGTCCAAATTCCCGATTCTTTGTTCCGGAATCGGTTTCGGCCTAGAATCGCGTTTAGTAAAATTTTTGTTAGGGAACAAATTGGGAACAAAATCAAGAATAAAAAAAAAAAAGTTGATTCTTGTTCCAAGAACAAATTTGAGAATCAAAATTAATAAATTTTCTTCTTCCCTTCGGCCATCTCGCAACCGCTCGCCCTTTGCCCGCCGTCCACCGCCGCCGCCCGCCGTCCCGCGCCGCCGCCCCGCCGCCGCCCGCCACCGGTTCGGCGAGCTCGCCGGAGGCTTGCCCGGCCACCGGCGAGGCTCGGCCTCCCAGATCGGCGAGGCCGAGCCTCTCCGGTGGCGGGCGGGCCTCGCCGGGCCGGGCGAGGCCTCACGGGGCCGGACGAGGCCCGCCTCGCCGGGACTAGGCGGGGCCGGGCGAGCCTCGCGATGCCCGGTCCCACCGGTGGCCGGGCGAGGCTCGCCCGGCCCGCCGGTGGCGGGCGAGCCTCGCCCAACCCGGTGAGGTCGGCTTGGTCACCGGCGGGGCTCGGCCTCGCCGGATCTAGCGAGGCCGAGCCTCGGCGGGGCTAGGCGAGCCTCGCCCGGTTCGGCGAGGCTCGGCCGACGAGGGTCGGCCTCGTCGAGGGTCGGCGACGCTCCGGTGAGGTCGCCGCCCTCGTCTCGGCGCAGGTCGCCGGTCCCGGCGACCGGCCAAGAGAAGAAGAAGAAGATGAGAAAAAGAAAAGAAAAAGGGGAAAAAGAAAATAAAATAAGAAAATAAGAAAATAAAATAAAGGAAAAAAGTAAAAAATTATTTAAAAATTAAAAGAAATTGATTTGGAACAAAATTAATGAACACGATACCAAACACAATTCTATTCCAGAATCAGAAATTTTGAATAGTTACCAAACGGCTTAAAATGCTTAGAATCAGTTCCCGGGAACAGAATAAAAAAGAATTAGTTCGATCGAATCGCCCCAGGGAACGAGAATCGTTACCAAACGCGCCCTTAACTTATTCACAAATGCTCTTCAGTTTGCTGGGGAAAGGGTCACGTTGGAGAAGCGTGCGTCCGGCGACGAGGGTATTGAACGTTGTCCGATGAGGAGTGAGGGGGCATTTTGGGACGGTTTTGTGTGGTACGAGAAGCATTTTGAGAAAATGCTGTTTAGGGAGAACTTGAATCTGGTCAATATGGGGAATATACGAAAATTTCATTCGATTATGTCTTATCTTGTCTTTTCCAAAGAGTTTATTCAAGAAATTCTAAACGGTCAATCAAAGAAAGCCGAGTTCTTCTACCAAAAAGAACACAAGCCAAATCGTTAGGCCTCTTTGGGTCCCATTATTTTGCTGAAAACTTTTTGCCAGAAACCTCTCTCATTTTTTGCATAGCTCATAAAAATGATTTAAAAAAAAATCATTTCATAATCAATGAAAAATGCATGTTAAATTTATAAAATGATTTTCTCTTTTACAAATCATATACTTTTTCAAAATACTCTACACTCAATCCAAAAACCTCATATCTTGGGCACGAGAACCCCAATGATTGTGCCCAAGTCCATAAAGGCCAAGCTCAAGACCTCAATTGAGCTAGGGTTCTCAAAGTGGCTATACATGGGTACTAATCTCTAGTGCACAAGTTATCAATACTTAGACCTAGGTCCATGAAAGTTAGGCTCAATCTCAAGCTCAAGTCTCTTGAGATTGAGCCTTGGACCTTAATGTATGTGCCTGGGTCCACAAATGCCCCAAGTCCCCCATGGCCATACCGCGTTACCTAGCTCTTGTGGTCAAATCACTTGCACCCCCAAATCCATCGGGGCTAAGCCCAATTCCTTAGCTATTGGGCCTCGCTCCATAAAGGTTGGGCCCCACCCGAGTCCCCATGTCTAGGTTTCCAATGACCATGCTCAAGTACCTCGCTCTCATGCCCAAGTTAGCAACACTTAAGCTTGGAAGTTACTCGACCTAGGTCCTTGAGTCTTGAATGCAAGACCTTGGGAGAAACTTGAGACTTTTTTTTTCTCAAATACATTTGAGGAGTTTCTTTTGTGACCAACGTCAAGTGATAATTTCCATATTATTTGCAAAATGCAATCAAACCTAGGAAAATGATCATTTACGTTGAAAATAAATTTATTTGAAAAATATTTTCCTGCAAAGTTAATTTTTAGTCAACTATAGGGAGCTTATTAGGATCATATTTATTAAGTATAATTAATTTATGGATCGCTAAGAATTGATGTTTTAAATGATGCTATGCATTGTTAAATATATGACAACAAATCTTGCAACAACAAAAAGAAAAATAATAAATCTTCTTAAATAGTCATCATCTATCATACGAGGGAAAAATATAAGAATAAATAAGTTAGATTACGTTACACAACATATAAAAGGTAAACCACCTTATTTTTTTTTCTAGGTGCTTATGTCAACCATAACGGAAAAAGTGTAGACAAAATATCACAAGACAAAACACTTTTTAAATTTCAAGGATATAGCATTTGTAATTCTTATATCACCCGAACAGTACATTTCTTCGTAGAAAAATGAAAATTGGAGAATAATTTATATTTTATCTGTAGATTTTTCTCAACACACCTTCTCGAAAAATATTTTTTCAAAAATAAAAATAAAAATTCTAAACATCTCACGTAATAAACCGTGCAAAACGTAAACCCACCGCCATCCCGAGAATAGTTGACCCTCCTCCTGTCCGTCTCCCCTCTATAAATACCCCCTCACCCCATCCATTCGTCACTTTTCGGAGAGACTCGCGATCTCTCCCTCTCCTCCCAGCCCCGTGCGCGAGCAGCCGCGCCGCGAACTCCTTCCCTCGCAAAAGAATCGAACTCCTTCGAACGAACGAACGAACGAACGAACTTCCGAACTCGAACAGCTGACACCGTAGAGCTCGATCCGAGGGGAGAATCCAGGGGGCGATTTAGGGTTTCGAAGCTCGCGGCGGCCATGGAGGACGAGCAGGAGTACGATCCGGCGTACGCCGAGGGGGAGGAGGACGACGACGAGATCACGCAGGAGGACGCGTGGGCCGTCATCTCGGCCTACTTCGAGGACAAGGGCCTGGTGCGGCAGCAGCTCGACTCCTTCGACGAGTTCATCCAGAACACGATGCAGGAGATCGTGGACGAGTCCGCCGACATCGAGATTCGCCCCGAGTCGCAGCACAACCCCGGCCACCAGCCCGATTTCGCCGAGGTCGGTTTTTTCGCGTTCCGCTGGAAACGAGCTCGCGAGCTTCTTTTTGCGCGTTTCGGATTTCGATGATTCGGACGGGGTTTTAGGTTAGTGACGGGAGTGTTCGAGTTGTGGTTTTGGAGATGGTCTAACGCTAGGTGAATACGGTTATAACTATGCATATGGCATAGGCTGTTCTTGGTTGGAGCAGCTTATGAGTCTTGCTTATAGAAATGGTTCAGAGACCTTGTCCATTTGAGGTTGTGAGGCACGTTGTCGAGCTTGAACTTTCTTAGTTTCATAACATCAGTTCATGGGGTTCTCTCTTAGCTCGGGAGTTCGACAGTGGTCTTCAGTTGTCGAGAATTTGATAAACCTTAGTTGAGGTTATTTTGAAAAGATATGTACGCCGGAAGGCAATCCCATGGTGAAAATATTCTGTCATTTTCTGTTTGTGGAAAAGCTGGTTTCATTTTGTTGCTGAAAGTCCTGTTGTACATGGCAGCAGCATTCAAGAAGTGAGAACTTTAGAGGAATGAAAGGGCAAAATATTTGAATTCCTTTTTGTTCTTTAAGTTAATTAAGACCCAATTGAGGCTAGATTAATTTCAGGCTTAGTCTGTGCTCTTAAGTCCAAGTTGGATTTGAGAAAGGATGGAGTTGGTTCGATATTTGTTCAAAATAACATATGTATGATGAGTATTTCTCATGTCTTTTCATTTTTGCAGTGTAACTTCTAACGTCACCAGATGACTTCATAGAGTTGCTTGTTTTGATTACATGTTAGTCAAGTTCGCTAAGTAACTACTTTTGCAATTGCATCTTGCTTGGCTCTTAATGCTTTTTGTTGGCCTTCAGACGATATATAAAATCAACTTTGGTCAAATATACTTGAGTAAGCCGATGATGACCGAGTCAGATGGAGAAACGGCAACTTTATTTCCCAAAGCTGCAAGGTTGAGAAATCTGACGTACTCAGCTCCCTTGTATGTTGATGTTTCTATGAGAGTTATCAAGAAGGGACATGATGGTGAAGAACTTACTGAACCTCAGGATTTGCAAAAAGTTTTTATTGGAAAGGTCTGTTATTTGAGTACTAGTTTGGTGATATCTTATATCGGGAAGCAGCCCATGTTAACTGTTTTGATGTCATTGATATTAGGTCCCTATAATGCTTCGATCAAGCTATTGCACATTATACCAGAATTCAGAGAAGGATTTGACTGAACTTGGAGAGTGTCCTTATGACCAAGGTGGTTATTTTATCATAAATGGAAGTGAAAAGGTTTTAATTGCTCAGGAGAAGATGAGCACCAACCATGTGTATGTGTTCAAGAAGAGGCAGCCCAATAAGTATGCCTATGTTGCGGAAGTTCGGTCAATGGCTGAATCTCAAAATAGGCCACCCAGCACAATGTTTGTCCGCATGCTTTCTCGCACAAGTGCCAAAGGGGTAATGCAATTTCTCTGTTCCTTCTCTGTGTGCACTTCCAATTTTCTGGGTGTTGATCGTTCTGATTGGGGTTTGGGGTCTGCAACGACAAGTTTGGTGGGTTTGGAAGGGTGTGGTGGTTCTTTTTTACTTCTAACTGCTTGAATACATGGCTGTTGTAATTGGAAAACTGCAGGGATCTTCAGGGCAGTATATCCGGGCGACTCTTCCGTATATTCGGACAGAGATCCCTATAATAATCGTGTTTCGAGCTCTGGGTTTTGTTGCTGATAAGGACATACTGGAGCATATATGTTATGACTTCTCTGATACTAAAATGATGGAGTTGCTTCGTCCTTCTCTCGAGGAAGCATTTGTAATACAAAATCAACAGGTATTTTTGTTTCTGTCATCTCTTCTTCTGGGATAAAAGGCAATCGCACGGAGATGTTGAATCTTTCTAGGTTGAGTTTGATCTCCTGGGCCGATGCATAAATATTCTTTTTCAGACTGGGGCTGCTAAGGGAGTTTATTGCCTTGAGCATGACTTTTTATTGTTAACTGGGATGAGGAAATGGACATCTGTTTCTAAGTTATAACTGGAAAGACATGAGCTGTTTGCTTGATAATAGATTTATGATTTTTGATGTTTACAGTCTGCGACTTTTATCTATACAAGAGTTTATGATGTTTTATCAGTTTATATTTTCTAGTCAACAGTTTTGTAATTAGAATGATGCAACTATATTTCTTGATGTCAGAGTATGTGATATATTTACATCTTTTTCCTTGCATATGAACCGCATTTTTCTTGTGTCTACCAAGAAATAAGTTGAGTCTTCTAGTTCCAGCACAAGTTATCCGGCCTTCTTGACATGATCTAGCCTTCTTTTAACTGTAGGTTGCTCTAGACTACATTGGTAAGCGAGGAGCGACAGTTGGTGTGACTCGAGAAAAACGTATAAAGTATGTGGCAACCACTGTAACATTTGCTTCAGGTAACTTTTGATAGTATTGTGGTGACTTATGTCCTTCTTTGCACAGGTATGCCAAAGAAATCCTTCAGAAAGAAATGCTTCCACATGTTGGTGTTGAAGAGTATTGCGAGACAAAAAAAGCTTATTACTTTGGGTAGGTTCATTTCTCCTCAAAACGTAATTTTTCATGGAGACACAGCAAGTGCTTAGTAAGTCTGTGCTGCTTGCACCAGATACATCATCCATCGGCTTCTTTTGTGTGCTCTTGGTCGAAGGGCAGAAGATGACCGTGATCACTATGGCAACAAGAGGCTAGATCTTGCTGGACCTTTACTTGGCGGCTTGTTCAGAATGGTCTGTCCTATGGAAGTGTCTGTTGTGGAATTCCTTTGCTGGTCCATTATTTTTTCTGTGTTCTAAGATTTTTTTCCTTTTGGTATATGCAGCTTTTTAGAAAATTGACAAGGGATGTTAGGGGATATGTGCAGAAGGTTAATTACTATATCCCCTTCTACTGAACCACATGTTGGCCATATCACTTCTGTGTCCTTACCGGTGTTCATGAATGACAGTGTGTTGACAATGGAAAGGATGTCAACCTCCAATTTGCAATAAAAGCAAAAACCATAACTAGTGGTCTTAAGTACTCGCTTGCCACGGGGAACTGGGGACAAGCCAATGCTGCTGGAACAAGAGCTGGAGTGTCACAGGTTTATTGCATTTTCTTTTTCCAGAAGCTGCCTTTTAAGTTTGTTATGCTAATGTACCCAATGCTTTTGAATTTCAATTATGAGGATTTTTTCCTCAGTGCTGTTGATGGGAAACTTTTATTGATATTCAGGTGCTGAATCGGTTAACATATGCTTCGACGTTGTCACATTTGAGAAGACTAAATTCACCAATAGGGCGTGAAGGTAAAGTTAGTTACTCTGGGAGCTCCAGTTGTGTGGATTGTTCTTACTGTGGAGAATGTTTTATCAACAGTTATCAAGGCATGTGCTTGTTTTTCTCATTTTTTTTTTCCCATGAGTAATGCTTTTCTCTACAGGTAAATTGGCAAAGCCACGACAGCTGCACAATTCGCAATGGGGAATGATGTGTCCGGCTGAGACTCCTGAGGGACAAGTGAGTATTTTGCCTATTAGCAAATATTTATGTTGGTTTGTGAAGATAATCTCTTATTTTATGGCGTCTTTAAAATCAATTGATATGTTAATCAGGCTTGCGGACTGGTGAAGAATCTTGCTTTGATGGTCTATATTACGGTTGGGTCAGCGGCATATCCCATATTGGAATTTTTGGAAGAATGGGGCACGGAGAATTTTGAGGTTGTCGAAGTGTTTTTGCTAATTGATCTAGTTCTGTGTTTTCTTAAGGATTTTTAACAAATTATATTGTTTATTCATGGTAGGAAATTTCTCCAGTGGTTATTCCTCAAGCGACAAAAATTTTTGTCAATGGTTGCTGGGTTGGCATCCATCGTGACCCTGATATGTTGGTGAAAACATTACGACGGTTGAGGAGAAGGGTGCGTGCATAAGATCTTTTATGTTTAGTAGTTAAGAGTACTTCTTGTCAGGCTTTTTCAGGATCAGCAGCATGTTTTCCAATGTTCTTGTTATGATAAGGATATCTAGATAGTGGTTGTTGAAGAGATTGAGAGTTAGCTCCTGGTGCTGATGGGCTCTCACATTGTGCAGGTTGATGTCAATACCGAAGTTGGGGTCGTCAGAGATATCAGATTGAAGGAACTGAGGATATACACTGATTATGGACGGTGTAGTCGTCCACTGTTTATAGTTGAGAAACAGAGACTTCTAATAAAGAAGAAGGATATACATGCATTGCAACTGAGAGTATGCCTTCGAATGTAAACCTGTTATTTGCCTGAAACACTGCTGGTGCTTATTTTTGAGTCTTTATCTGCTTTCCAGGAAGGGAGCCCGGACGATGTGGGGTGGCATGACTTAGTGGCTAGGGGATTCATAGAGTATATTGACACTGAGGAAGAAGAAACTACTATGATTTCCATGACCATTAATGTGAGTGGATAGATTTCTCAGAATAAGCATGTTTTGGAGCATCTCAGTGATACACCCAATTTAAATTGCCCGACATCTGTTTCAGGACCTTGTACAAGCACGGCTTAACCCTGAGGAGGCATATTCAGAAACTTACACCCACTGTGAAATCCATCCATCATTGATCCTAGGTGTTTGTGCTTCAATCATACCGTTCCCTGACCATAACCAGGTAGGCCAGTCATGCCATTGAACTTCATTTATCAAAGTTAATCATAGGAATTCAACTTAAAGTGGAGTTTTTCTTTTGGTGGTCTAGTCTCCACGTAATACGTATCAATCAGCAATGGGAAAGCAAGCCATGGGAATTTACGTCACCAACTACCAATTTCGGATGGTGGGTTTTCACTCCAGATTTTTATGATTTTTTTGTTTCCTTAATATAATCGATTCTTGCTTAAAACATGTTATATTTCCAGGATACATTGGCATATGTGCTATACTACCCCCAAAAGCCTCTTGTTACTACACGAGCTATGGAGCACCTTCACTTCAGGCAGCTCCCTGCTGGCATTGTAAGCATTTAGTTTTGGGAGTGGGTTGCATCTTTTGCCTATGTGATGATCTTATTATGCTTTGTCACACCTTTTGTACCTTGTTTTGGTTAGAATGCCATTGTCGCCATTGCTTGCTATTCTGGGTACAATCAAGAAGATTCCGTCATTATGAACCAGTCATCAATAGATCGTGGATTTTTCCGATCTCTGTTTTTCCGATCATACAGGTAAAGATGCTACTGGCTTGGTGATAAACCTGTTGATATTTTAAATTATTTCCAATTTAGTTTTAATATTGCGTTAAAACTGTTCTCTTAGGGATGAGGAGAAAAAGATGGGGACTCTGGTCAAAGAGGATTTTGGTCGTCCTGACAGAGCCAATACAATGGTAAGAACTATTTGAATGCTCTTCATTCTTTCCTATTGCGAAAGTAGTGGAATCTAACTTCATCTTTGTTGCACAGGGCATGAGGCATGGTTCCTATGATAAATTGGACGATGATGGCCTTGCCCCTCCTGTGAGTACTTGCATGTCCATTGGATAACCTGTTTTTTCTTTAAAGATAGGTTTCACTTAATTCAGTTTTCTGTGATAGGGAACGAGGGTTTCAGGTGAAGATGTCATTATTGGAAAAACAACTCCAATCGCACAAGATGATGCTCAGGGACAAGCCTCCCGTTATTCGAGGCGCGATCACAGCATAAGTTTACGGCACAGTGAGACTGGGATAGTTGATCAGGTTAGGCCTGCGTTGACTTCACTGATACAGGCTTAGCGTACTGTTTCTTTTGGTTCTAAATTAATGATTGCTTACCTGTTGGTTTACTATTTCAATAGAGATTCCTTGCAGTGATCAAACTTCTATTTTGATTTGATCCTCTTTATACTTTGGCGAATGCAGGTTCTGCTGACGACAAATGCTGATGGCTTGAGATTTGTCAAAGTAAGAGTGAGATCTGTTCGAATACCTCAAATCGGGGATAAGTTTAGTAGTAGGCATGGGCAAAAAGGAACAGTGGGCATGACATACACGCAAGAAGACATGCCTTGGACTGTGGAAGGCATTACACCTGATATAATCGTGAATCCACATGCTATTCCCTCTCGCATGACAATTGGGCAGCTTATTGAGTGTATCATGGGCAAGGTTGCTGCTCACATGGGAAAGGAAGGAGATGCTACTCCATTCACAGATGTGACTGTGAGTTCTGATGTCTCCTAATCTTTTTATTTTGGCCTAGATTTGTTAAATGCTCATTAGAATCTTGGGAGTTAGGTGATGCAGTTTAGATATGACCTTTTTAAGAACCGCATAGACTAAATAGGTAGGGAATAAGGAGGTGGAGGCACATCATATATATTTTCTATTTGGCAGAGATAGGGCTACTTTTCTCAAGCTGCATTGACAAATGTGCTTTGTATAAGAACAATGGCTCCCCAACCTGATCTGAAGAGACATTTTCACTTGTTTTGTTAAATGCTGTGATTGCGGGGATTAATTTGTTGTTTAATGGGGTGTCAGGTTGGAAGATAAGCTTTAACTTTTGCTTTCAAGCTGCATTTTTCATGTTAGAAGTTGGTCATAACTGCGTAGTTATACATGCCTTTGTTTTTAGTTGTGACAGCAAGACTTGACATCTAATCCCTATTTTCTGATACTTAGGTGGATAACATCAGCAAAGCTCTTCATAAATGTGGGTATCAGATGCGAGGATTCGAGACAATGTATAATGGTCACACTGGCCGGCGGCTCACTGCTATGATTTTCCTGGGTCCAACATATTATCAGAGACTCAAGCACATGGTGGATGATAAGATCCATTCCCGTGGTCGGGGTCCTGTGCAAATTCTTACGAGGCAGCCTGCTGAGGGACGATCTCGAGATGGCGGTCTCCGATTTGGAGAGATGGAAAGAGATTGCATGATTGCTCATGGAGCTGCTCATTTTCTCAAGGAGAGGTTGTTTGACCAAAGTGATGCGTATAGAGTCCATGTGTGTGAACGCTGTGGATTGATTGCCATTGCAAACCTGAAGAAGAATTCTTTTGAGTGCAGAGGTTGCAAAAACAAAACCGACATTGTTCAGGTGTGTATTGCTTTCATCCAGTGCTTTCATTTGGTGCTTACTTCTCACCTCTGATTAAGTTAGGGTAGAGTCAAAAGTGTCGTTCACTCTTTAGATTTAAGCTCTGGGTTTGTTATTTTCTCTGGGCTTCGCATGCTTCTGTAGTTGGATAGGCCGAGGCTGTCTAACTTGTCCTAGGCGATAATCGTATTTGTCATGATAACGCAAATGATGTTCTCTCATGACCTTGTGCAGGTTCACATTCCTTATGCTTGCAAATTGCTCTTCCAAGAGCTTATGTCCATGGCCATAGCACCTAGAATGCTCACCAAGGATATCAAACCAGCAAAGGACCAGAAGAAAAAGGGTGCTTGAGCTCAGGTAGTCGAGATTCCACTTGGTTCGATTGGTTGAGCGCTGCTGTTTCGTATGGCCTTGTACTTATAAGTGTCAACCATCTAGTTATCTGTAATGAGGGACTCGGTTCTTCTCGGTAAAGGACATGTCCCTGCGATGTAAGGCATCAGTGTTCAGCTTAAAGTAAATTCTTGTTTGTTTGTCCAAAGGACTGAAATTTTACCTAGCAAAAGAAATTTATGTTTAGTTAAATCCATTTGCCGAGTGAAGGCAAGACATCCCTTGTATTCGAGCCTCGATATTCTCGGTGCAAAAACCAATTTTAATTTTAATGGCCGGCTGTATGTAGAATGTCTTCCGGCTTAACCGGGGAACTAGGATGATACCGGTTCAATAGGAAGTTCGGCCCTTGAGTCCGTTGTCCATGTACCTTTCTCCATGTACCTTTCTCTTACATCTTTACTCGATCCCGCGGTCTAACTGCAAATCAAGACCTGTCATCACCAACCACCTGACTTTAACAGAGTTTCAGTCCCGTTCGCACCAATTGGCACGATCGTTTTTTCGTGACTATCCTTGCATGGTGTACTGCAGCTTTAGGATTGCAGCCGATTGAAATCGCATTTCAATATGGTCCGAAGTTGGCAGGACTGGCGTAGTTTTGAGTAGAAGACGAGGTGGTGAAACAAGATATGTAAACCCCTGTAAAGATCTCTACATTGTGTAGGAACTGATAAGGAAATTAAAATGTTTAAAGCAAAAATGACCAAGAGAATTGATCGGTTGACTCAATAGATAGTGATCGGAACTTTGGTATTTCGGAAATCCTAGGAGGCGAGGAATCTTGATTAATCCTTGAATCCCGACCGGTTTGGACGTCGGAGAAATTGAATTTAATTCTGGCGCCGGAAAACCTGACTCCGGTTCACCCAAGTGAACCGGATGCAATCGCGAGCGAGACGGGTCGTCGGGTTCGGCCGGCGTCCGCTGAACCGTCGTCACTGCGTAGTTATTTCAATTTCGCTACTGTCTGGGAGAGAGAGAGAGAGAGAGAGAGAGAGAGAGAGCATGGAAGCCCAAGAAGAGCTTAGGGAAGAACGAATGGCGGAAGACGAGGTGGAGGAAGAAGAAGAAGGGCCGCCTCCTGGATGGGAGTCCGGGCCCCCTCCGCCGTTGCCGACGTCGCCTCGCTCCGCGAGAATCGAGACCAGCGCCGCCATGGAAGTAGTAGGAGAAGAACAGAAGGAACGACTGAATGAAGCCGAAGAGGGAGAACAGGAAGAAGAAGAAGAAGAAGAAATTCCGCCTCCTGGTTGGGAAGCCGCTGCGTGTCCCTCGATCGGACAGCAAAGCGAGGGGACGGAAAGCGAAGCAGTCGCGCTTGTAGGAGAAGAGAGGGCGGCGGGAGAGAGAATGGAGGAGGAGCAGGAGGAGGAGGAGGAACAGGACGGTCCGCCTCCTGGTTGGGAAGCCGGCGCTCGTCCCTCGCTCGAACCGGGGAGCGAGGGTATGGAAAGCGAAGCAGTCATGGAAGAGGAAGCGAAGGAGGAAGTGGACGGTCTGTCTTCTGGCTGGGGAATCGATCCTCATCGTCCGATCGAGCCGCCGCAGAGTGAGAGAATGGTGAAGAGCGACGAAATGGAGGAGGCGGAGGAAGCGGAGGAGGACGGTCCACCTCCTGGTTGGGGAATCGATTCTCATCCTTCGGTCGAGCCGCAAAGCGAGAGAATCGAGAGCGAAGAATCCGCACGAGAAAATGCGATGGGAGAGAGAGCGAAGAAAGAAGGAGGAGTGGAGGAAGGTCCGCCACCTGGTTGGGGAATCGGTCCACATTCTACGATCGAGCCGCAAAGCGAGATGATTGAGAGCGAAGGAGCCGCGCAAGAAAATGGGATCGGAGAGAGAGCGGAGGGAGACGAAATGGAGGAGGACGGGCCGCCTCCCGGTTGGGGAAACGCTCCTCATCGGTCGATCGAACTGGGGAGCGAGGGAATCGAGAGCAAACGAGTTGTGGAAGAAGAGAGAGTGAAGGACGACGGCGCACCTCCTGGTTGGGAACCTGCCCCACCGCCGCCCGCCTCTAAGGTGCCGCAGCCGGCACCATCCACGTTAATGCCATCGGCCCCGCAACCTGGTCGGCGTACCGCAGGTCAGTGCGACCGACCACATCCCAAGTTCATTTTTTGATGAGTGGTAGTTGCTTTAGCAGGTGATCTGTAGCGTCATTCTCTTTTGATCCTCTAAAGTTCATTGCAAGAGGTGATTTTCACTTCGTCGTTGCTCAGACGCTTGACATGATCTAATGGTCAGTCCTTTACTATGAGTAAGCTTTCTGGTGGAGATGAATCCGGAGATCCTTCGTTTCATTGGTACTGTCCCTTTGATGGTTGCGATACCTGTTTTGTTCTGATGAATAGGTTTCTTGTGGAGATTATAGCTCTAGTCTTAGCAGGCTATCTGCAAGATGAACGTCTGATTGGTGGTTTTTTTGGGCATTCTTGTTTATTCACACATTCAAGAGCTTATAGTGGCTTCGTGCTTGCTTCTTCTTTTACTGTTTCATCTATGTATTTATTTTTTTTTATTTTTATTTTTTTATTTTTTATCTTTCGTCACATTATCTGGGCACAATTTGCTGTGTTAGATATGGAAATGTTGGCCCTATTGAGTAAAATTCGTGTAATGATGGTTCCTCATTCTCTGAATGCTCATCTTCGTAATAGAAAATCGGGAAACAGCCATCTTTTGGATTGTTCTTTCAACATTTGTTTGGTAAGAACTGGTTGTTTAAGCAAAGAGAAGAGTGCATTTAATTTAAGCTGACCATGCTTCATGAGGGGATGCGTGTGGATTGTCTTGTACTTCTTTACTATACTGTTGTACTCTGCTATCAGGTCGTTGTTTTGGTAGACTTAGGATTAGACAAGTCAAACTCATCAGCCTCTTTTGGATTCTATTCATGTTTTGGAGGCTCATATCTGCTATTTTTTCGTGCAATCACGACAACATCTTGATGCTTGATGTCTTATTGAGACAATGATGCTGCAGAAATGGCTCAAATGGTTTGTGGTTCCTGCCAAAGATTGATTTCATATCAGCCAGGAGCCAAATATGTGCAATGCTTATGCTGCAAGACGATTAACTTTGTGTTGGAAGGTTTATCTCTTAATCTTTACTGGTATTACTTTTATTGTCATCTTTCCTTTTCTCCTTTCAAGAACTATACAATTTGACAGTACTTCGAACTCATATCGTTTGTGTATTGATTGATAGATCAGCAAGTGCATTGATTGTTGCTGCGTAACGACTAGTTACTCCCTATTCTTCTTCTTCACAGAGCTAAAAGAACTCATTAGTGTGTGACCATGTTCTGAGCTGCATAGTGGCATTATCCTCTAGAAGATTCCATGACTGATTAAAGACTTTTTGTTGCAGTAAAAATATGTTGTCATACCATCAGTCCTATATGTTTCATGACACCACAGTTTCTTAGAATATGCAATTGGCTTGTTGGTTTATGCAGAATTGTTGTCTTACATGTAGGACATAAGATTGTTTCGTGCTTAATCTTATGATCTTGGATTTTAACCTTTTGCCTTTTCTTTTAGAATGGGGATGGGATTGGTGAGATTGGGTTGTGGTAGGAAGAGGGAGTTAAAGATAGATATGCGGCATGGTAGATGTAGGTTGAGGAACAAGACTGTTTTATGGTAGCGAAATTTTTTTGACTTGCTTTATGTATGCATGATGTATTTGTTCTGGACATATCATTGTGATAAAATTGATGCAATTACGTCTGTACTTCTTCCTTGATGCTTGGATGCAAAAGTTTTTACAATAGGAAATACTCTCTATGGCAACCATTTGAGAATTTATTATAGTCTGATCCAGCTTGAATATCTTGGACCTGCTTTATGTATGCATGATGAATTCGTGTCGCTGTGATAACAATTGACGCAATTACAACTGTACTTCTTCCTCGATGCTTGGATGCAAAAGTTTTTAAAATAGGAAGTACTCTCTATAGCAACAACTATTGGAGAAATTGTTATTGTCTGATCCAGCTTGAGCCTGATCCTGGAAAAAAGAGAGAAGAGTAAGCCTTTCAAGAAGAGATCTAAATCTGCCTGTAACATGTCACTTTGTTAAGAAATTTGTCAAAATTCACATGAATGTCATGTGCCTTGGGAAATTAAACTGGAAGAGTTCAACAGTAAGTAGTTATTGGAGGTCAAGTGACTTAAGTCGAGTCTGTTGGAAAAGTAAATAGGTGCCTGGGTGATATACCATACTATAAGTTTTAAGAAGCTGATTGTTAGCATGTCTTGAGTTTACAGGATAGTTTTCCCCCAATGTCATATCAGCTTGAAATTGTCTTTTGCATTAGTTTCAGGCTGAAAATGGTTATATCCTTTGTCAATTAAAGTTTTGCCTCCAATTCTGCAGCTTTTGCCACAGTAGTATGAAATCTTATCACATAATAATATGATGGAGGGATACAACTGATGAGCAATTCCTCTTTAATTTTGCATTCAGACTAAATATGTCATATTTCTGTAGCAAGAAGAGCATAATTGAAGAAGGGACAAAACAATTCAGTGTTGAAGCTGAAGTTGTTCGCAATCTAAAATAAATTATGGTGTTCCTACCACTGTAGAGTGGAGTCTAGTTTGGCTGGAAACTTCTTTCTGTTATTCAGCGATGTATGTCTTTGTCTTACTGAAAAACGAAATACTGTCTTTGTTCTTGTTTCTTCAGAGCATCAGGTTGGACAAGTTAAGTGTGGTACATGTGCGATGTTGCTTATGTATCCATATGGTGCTCCAGCAGTCAAGTGTTCGGCCTGCCGTTCTGTGACAGAAATTGGGGTATGCAAACTGTTTGCTTGAATAACTTTTGCATGACCATACTTGGTAGATATATCTTTTAACTTCCTTCATCCATGGAGTGGGTTCCCATGGAAAACATCAGTGGTAGTAGAAATTTTTGGGTCCCATGATCCTTAAGGTCCCTTTAGGACATATATAACCATTTTGTAACTGGAAATATTTCACGTTGATGGACTTCTACTTTTCGTAGACATGAGGAACCAAATTACAATTGTATGCATCTTTTTTAACTGTTGGCCAATGCTCGTTGGACACCTAAGTTGAATTAGATACTTGTATGATTTAGCTGTGATTTTGAAGATTTTTTGAGTGGTGGGGTGTTATTCCCGTTTCTGGTCCCTCTTGGCTAGTCTTAAATTGATCACTAAGTGTGTATTATTTTCTTAATTTTCCTTTCACTTTAAACTTGAGGCAACAAAGTTACTTTCCCTCTATTGGCACAGTCTCATTGACAAGAGCTGGCACTTGGGTGACCGATTGAATATATTCATGGTTGTTTACAAGCATCAGTCCTTTCCATGTACATCAAGCTTTAACTTGATTTGTTTATGGTAATGCCTAAACTGAGTATTAATCTGTATCACTAGGAGCACAACGAAAGGTCCCCATGGGCGGTACAGCAGGGGAGACTTCCCCCTCCCAGTACAGTTCCTTGATGGGCACACGCAAATCTACAGTTCTGCAGGTAGTATCATATTCTGAATGCTTTTTCTGGTCTAATTGCATGCTTGTCATATCATCCACATAATTGAGATATGCTTGCTGAATCCCGAATTTATACTTGCCCAGTTGGAACTTTGTTATACCTTATTATTATGTGCTGCCCTGCATCCTAGTAGGCTTCTATTCTCGTACGGAACTGCTCTAAAAATCTGTGTATGCTTCTTGTGCAGATGTTAACATCAACGGGGAATGAAGGCAAATTCTTTGCATCTGCACAAGCTACGCTCATGCTTTTTGGACTCATTTCTTCGGGCGCCTGCAGTATGAAAACCCAAAAAGGTCCCTGCAGCCAGATTTGCAGTTTCAGAGGATCTCAGCCAGAGATAAGTTAAGACCTAACAGCTGCATCAAAACGATCCTCAAAATATTTCCCTAATACTGCTGGCGTGTGAGATGTTTTTGCCTGCCTGGGTCTGTTCCTAGAAGCCAATCAAGGATTGCTAGTTAGAACGCGATTAGTATCCGAGTTCAAGTCCCTTATGTACATGCCTATGTATTAGTTCTAGAAGCCTGAAAAATTTATGTGCCGTATGATCTGCTTCTCAAACTTTTGCCCTGAGATTAATTTCTGCACCTGAGTAATCGCTTGAAGACTTTGGTCCCTCTGAACATTTTATGAACCGGCGGCAGCAAACTGCGATATGGCGATGGTCGTGTTTTCGGAAGTGCTGCTGCTTTTAAAGAATATTCGGAACAGATACGCAGTGACGTGTTTCCACCTCAACGTTAGAATCGTGGATGGGCTACGTTAATGACTATCTCTGGGTAAGTGGGTCTTTGGCGAGCTCATTGGGACCGTGGTCGTCCATCTTCGTTTTGCTGGCCGACGAGATCTTTGCGATTGACAAGCCAGCTGGGTTGGTTTGCCAAGTTCCAAATTAAGATTCTGTTTGATTTACAGAAAATAATTTATAGGAAAATATTTTCTGAACTTTTTCATGTTCATTGCACAGAAGATTTCACAGAAGATGAGTTGGTTTGGTTGGGAAAAACATTTTCCAAGAAGGTAAAAAAGGTTTTTAAAATAGGAGAAAATGTTTTATAGTTTTGAGAAAGAGCAAAAACATTTTTCACATCTTCTTTCACCTCATTTTCTGTCATCAAATACTTTTTACTTTTATTATTTTTTAATCTTTTAAGTATTGATTTTTAATTATTTTTAATTATTTTTCCTTTTTTCCTTTTCTTTCTTTTTTCTTTTTTTCTTCATTGGCTGATCGTCAGCCTGAAAAAAAAAAGGAGAAAAAAAATTAAAAAATAAATTTTAAAAATATAATAAAAGAATTATTGAAATTGTTGCATGGAGGAAAAGTTTTTCCGTATTAACAATGAAAAATATTTTCTAGCTGATTTTCAGATTTCAGTTGAATATTGAAAAATATGATTATTTTTTTTTTTAGAAAAAATGCTTCATATAATACATTTTTTTAAATATTATATTTCTGCAAAACTGAATGGAGTCTAAATGAAGTGCAAATGTATAGTTGATTGCAATATTGCTAATGAGGAAAAACAATGAAAATACGGCCGCCGGGGGGGATGAAGAGACATAACTTTCGATGTCTACTTTAATGCCAAAACTTTATGTTAGATTGTTTAAATGATGAATTGGAGAGGAAAAATTGATTATTTTGATGCTTTTGGTGATGAATTCATGTAACGAAATTTTAATGTCTATGTAGCTTTCTTATAAAAAAAGAAAGTCCCATGTGGATGATGACTTGCCCTTTGAACTCATTCTCTCTCAGTTCTCTGTTCTCCTCTCATCCAGAAAATAGTTTCACTTGGCTTGAAACTTAAGCTCTCAAGAAGTCAGGATTCATCTTCAATGACGACCCCACCTTCCATAGCAAGCGCAATCTATTCCCCTTCCCCCAACCCTAGGTTGACATCACCACCTTCGTCTCCTTCTGTTCCCACTGCGGCTCGACCACCTGCAATAATGCCTCCTCCGATCTCCATGTCCCCTTCCGCAAGCTCCGGCACACCGTCGACTCCCTTGCCTCCCGCCTCTCTGCTATGGGCATACGCTAGGGTGACATCGTCCTCCGTTGAACCTTCATTACGGTCCTTTGTTATTGTCAGTCCTCAAAATACCACCTTAAAAATTGCAATTCCAGTGAAACAAAAGCACACAAATGAAGTAGCAAACTCTATTGTAAGTTTCGGTCATTAATTTTGCCCCAAATCCACGGTTGTAAGGGTATGGTTTGGGAAAGAAGCTGAATTTTTCCGCAAATGACTTATGGTGACGTTAGGGTTTGAAGAAAGGTTGAATAGAGGTATCTTTTAGTCCACTAAACCAGTCGAGATTATTTGGGGCAATCATGGGTCGAATAGTATTGTTTAGGACTATTATTAGTTGTTAGGTACGCCTGCCACACCTGATTTCCAGCATCTCACATCTGAGTTGCCATTTTTCTTTTTAAAGTGACTTTGATCCGACAAAAAGTGTTTGCACCAAATTGAGTGCCACACAAAAGGGATAATATTTTTAGTGTCATTTTTTCACAGACATCACATTATGAGAAATAGCATGTGAGGAAGAAGTTGCAAAAAAAATATTAAAAATAGGTCAAACAATGGTAGGACTCAGGTCTCTCTCCAAACCATAAACATGAAATGGCGAAAATAAAACCTAAGCACAAAGCGTAAGCCGCCAAATAAACTGAAATATATTTGGGAACCACCGTCTCAAAGCCTCTTGAGCTCTAAAAGCCCTTGGGCAAATATAGAGAAGCAGTACGCAAAAAGAAATCCATAAACTAAGGACGCGTTTGATAACGATTTTGTTTCGAGGCGATTTTGACAAGAAATGATTATTTTTTATTTTGTTAGGAAGCGATTCTGAGTAAAAGGACGTGTTTAGTAAGGCCCTGTTTGGTAACCATCCAAATAGGGCCAAATTCTGATTCTTTGTTCCCGGAATCAGTTTCGGCCTAAAATTGCGTTTGGTAAAATTTTTGTTCCTGGGAACAAATTTGTTCCCGGAAACAGATTGGGAATAGAATCAAAAACAAAAAAAAAGTTGATTATTGTTCGGGGAACGAATTTGAGAATCAAAATCAAGAAATTTTCTTCTTCCCTTCAGCCAATCTCACGACCGCCGTCCACCACCGCCCACCACCATTCGTCGTTTGTCGCCGGCCGCCGGTCCGGCGAGCTCGCGGAGGCTCGCCGGACCTGGGGCGAGGTCCGGCGAGCTCGCCGGAGGCAAGCCCACCATCGGCGAGCTCGCCGGAGGCTTGCCCAGCCATCGGCGAGGCTCGGCCTCCCCGGATATGGCGAGGCCGAGCCTCGTCGGCTGGGCAAGGCCTCGCCGGGGGTTGGGCAAGGGTGGGCAAGCCTTGCGACGCCCAACCCCACCGGTGGCCAAGCGAGGCTCGCTTGGCCACCGGCAAGGCTCACCCGGCCACCGCCGGTGGCACGGGCCTCGCCCAACCCCGATGAGGCCGGCACAGCCGGCCACCGGCGGGGCTAGGCGAGCCTCGCCAGTGCCGGCGAGGCTTGGCCGATGAGGGCCGGCCTCGCCGAGGGCCGGCGACGCCGGTGAGGTCATCGGCCCTCGTTTGGCCGGTCGTCGCCCGGCGACCGGCCGTAAGAAAAAAAGATGAGAAAAGAAAAGAAAAGAAAAAAAGGAAAAAAAAGAAAAAGAAAATAAAAAAAAGGAAAATGAAAAGAAAAAAAAATGAAAAAAATGAAAAAAAGAAAAGGAAAAAAGTAAAAAAGTTATTTAAAAATTAAAAGAAATTGATTTGGAACGAATTAATGAACATGGTACTAAACGCGATTCTATTTTAGAATCGGAAATTTTGGACACTACCAAACAGCTTAAAATGCTTAGAATTAGTTCCCGGGAACAGAATAAAAAAGAATCAATTCTGATCAGAATCTACTCCCGAGAACAGAATCGTTACTAAACGTGCCTTAACTGTCCAAAATTTCTAATTCCGGAATAGAATTGCGTTTGATAATGTGTTCATTGATTATGTTCTAAATTAATTTCTTTTAATTTTTAAATAATTTTTTTACTTCTTTTCTTTTCTTTTCTTTTTTTTTTTTTTCCTTTTCTTTTTTTTCATTTTTTCTTTTCATTTTTTCCTTTTTCTCCTATTTTCTTCTTCTTCTTGTGGCAGAGTCGCCGGACCGGCAATCGATCGGACGAGGGCCGGTGACCTCACCGAGCGTTGCCGGCCCTCGAGGCCGGCCCCCTCGTCGGCCGGGTGAGGCTCGCCCAACCCCGCCGAGGCTCGGCCTCGCCAGGTGGACGGGCGGGCCTCGCCGAGGCTTGGCAAGGCTCGCCTAGCCATCGGCCGGGCTAGGCGAGGCGGGCCTCACTAGGGGCTTGGCGAGGCTCACCCGGCCATAGGCCGGGCTAGGCAAGCCTCGCCGGGGTTGGGCGAGGCCCGCTTGGCCACCGATTAGGCTAGGCGAGCCTCGGCCGGCCTCGGCGAGGCTCACCTGGCCACTTTGGCGAGGCTCGGCCTCACCGGATCTGGCGAGGCCGAGCCTCGGCCGGTGGCCGGGCTCGCCTCCGGTGAGCTAGCCGGACCTCGCCCCGGCCGGGCGAGCCTCCGGCGGGCGGGCGATTGACGGTGGGTGGTGGTGGGCGGCGGCGGATGGTGGCGGGCAATGGGCGGTGGCGACGACGGCGGTCGGCAACGGGCGGCAGCGGGTGACGGTCACGGGATGGCGGAAGGGAAGAAGAAGAGTTTTATTGTGTTGATTCTTTTTTTGATTCTTGGACGTAGAATCAACTTTTTTTTTTTTTTATTCTCAAATCTTGTCCCAAGCGAGCTGGGAACAAATTTGTTCCAAAGCGATTACGGGAACAAAAAATCGAGAATCAAGCACTGTTTGGCACGTTGCCAAACGGGGCCTAAGTGACTAGGGTCTTCAAGTCTTAAATTCATTTCAAATCCAATGTAAAATTCCCAATATCACCACCTTAGATACAATCAGGCAAAGACAACCTTAAATATTATTTGTTTCTCTCCCCTAGCATGTGGAGATGAATTGTCTTCCCGGTCAAAGGTGTAATGCGCCACAAAATGAGGAGCAATTCAAATCCATCTGAATCTATTAGAAGATCCATTGCTCCAAATTCTCGATAGAGAACTTTAGATGGAGGTTTCATTCATGTTTGAAACCATGTTAAGTTAGCTCCTCGGCCAATGATTTAATTTTTAGAAATGTAATTTAATTAGCACCACAAAATGAGGAGAGAATTTAAATTCATCTAAATCGATAAGAAGATTCATGGCTCCTAATTCTTGAAAGATAATCATAGATGAAGGCTTTATTCAAGTTTGAAATCAAGTTAGCTCCTCAGCTAATGATTTGATTTTTAGAAATGTAATTTGATTAATTTTTTGTAGATGAAAAAATCGAGTTAGTTGGATTTAGAAGTGCGGAGTTCTAGAATCATCTAGTTGAAAAGCATTGCCTATAGAAAAATACTTATTGAATAGCATTGCGGAGTTCTATGTGCATATATATGAGATGACTGCAAAAATTGACTTGGTCTTCAAAACCGCTGCCCTCTATGAGATGACCTGGTTAAAAAGCTAAAAAAACGTTATCTTAATTCATGGATAAAACCTCATATTTGTTGATTTCCTGAATCTCATAATGTTTCTCTTATGGATGATCATGCTTCTTAGGCCATACCATTTAGGGATCGAGTTCACTGGATTTGCACATCGCCCTCCAAGGGAAGTTATTTGACAGATCTAGTTTCTCGTACAAGACCAAATTTAGGACCAATGAATAAACTTCCCGTAGGTGAAAGTTGAGTAGCTCTTGAAAAGTTAGTTGATTTATTTAAAGTGACATCTTTTTGTTAGGATGTCGGATAATCTACTTCCCGAACTAAATCAAATTAGCTCCTTAGTCAATGATTTAATTTTAAGAAATGTAATTTAATGACCTTTCCACAAATGGAAAAAAAAACAGTTAGTTGGATTTAGGATCGTAGCCAAAGATGATCTGGCGAAATGCATGTTCATAAGAAATTTCGAGTACTGTTTACAACCTTCCCATAAGGATAGTGAGGTTTATAGTTGACTTGGTCTTTTGAAATTTTTCTTATGATCCTATTAGTTATATCTTATCATCATTGATTTGGTTAGTCTTATGATTACAGCAATCAGAGTAATGAGCCACTATGATCCTTCTTGTGATTGCATGAATCTGAGTATTCAACAAGCATCACACGTGATGTTTCTTATATTATGCGTAACGCCATCAAGATATTCATTCCATATCATAATGATTAAAATGATTAATTAGCTCCTCGGCCAATTATTTTTTTATAGAAATGTAATTTTATAGACTTTCTTATGCAAAAAATGAGTTGGAGTTAGCGCGGTCGTCCTCTAGGGATGGTATATTTGAAAAACATACTTTCGATCTTTATATTTATTGATTTGTTAAACATAATGTTCAACTACATCTTCTCTTCTAGTTGTTAGCATGATTATGCTTTCTGAATTGAATCATCTTATCTCCTCAGCCAATGGTTTGATTTTTGGATATACGATTTGATAAGCTTTCAGTAAGTGCAAAAATTGAGTAACTCTCTTCAGGGGATGATTCTCAACTTGTGGATATTGATAACTCTCTTTAGGAGATGATCCAGTTGAGAAGTTTGTTGATTTCTTTAAACTCATAATGTTCAATGACATCTTTTTCATTTGGACGTTAGGATGATTTTTCTTGCTGAACTAAGCGAAGTCAACTCCTCAGCTGATGATCTGATTTCTAGAAGTATAAGTTGATGAGGTCTCCGTAGACACAATAATTGAATTTAGGATCCGAGCCTTTAGAAGATGATCCAGTTGAAAAGGATGCTTACAGAAAGGTCAACCACTTGAATACTTGGTATAAGAAGATTACGCTAGAGAAAAGTTATTTATTTCTCTAATTAAGCACCGTGACGCTTACCGATTGCCCCATACTCTTCGCCATCCTTGAATTATATAAGTAATGATGATTTCCTTTCTTTTTCTTTATTGCTACCAGATTTCCTCACACATTTTGAACATTCCCTACTCATAATATAGCGTGATCTTCTAATATTTCTTGTGATATTGGTAAACGTCATTGATCACTGATATTCATTCCATATGATAGAAATTAATATGCTTGAGCTCTCACCACCTGACGCCACTGCGAAGTCTCTCACCATCTCTCTCTCTCGTCATGTGCTTGAGCTCGTATGTCGCAGCCATCAGAGCTCGAGCTCGCTGAAACTATGAGCTCGACTTTGTGGGGCTCGTGTGACTCAACGAACTACGTGACAAAGCCTGCAGCGGCCATGCTGGCTCTATCACAAAGCTCTTGGTCTACCACGTTGTGGCCACGGTGGACCTCGATATGGACAAGATTAGAGGCAATGCCCGTGACGACGATGGGCTCGACTGGGATGCAGCGACCGAGCAGTTGTGGGGTAGGAAAAGAGATGATGGAGGAGAGAGAAAGGCGGGTTATGTTTGTTCGTTTTTGGAACGAGGGTAGTCTGGAAAAAAGATAGCAAGTTGGTAGAAGATGAGTGGAGGAGATGTCACAACTAAAGAATAATAATGCCAACGTAAAATTTGTGTATATATCATTGCGTAACGACCAAGGTTACATTAGCCTATTTATAAGTTTCATTAAATGACTGAATAAGATGACATATCAATCAATATATGCACAATCAAATAGAGATATTCACATATCTTGAGAAACACAAAAACCATTATAATCATACTAAATATCTCTAACATCCCTCTTAAATGTAAAGTGCATTGAAGATGTCAACTTGAGTATGAATACAAATCTAAACAATGTCCAATAGCTAAGATGTGGCGGATGAGACTACGTCTGACGACTGTTCATGGCAAAACTTTTAGATCTAGCTGGTCTAGAGCGACGAGTCTAATGGTGGTGTCGATTCTCAAAACATGCAAAATGTCAAGAATTGAAAGGGAAATAGCAAGTGGCCGATGCAGCTAGCTTGCAAAACGGTAACTGAGTGACGTAGTCTATATGATTGGCATCATGGCATCAAGTGGCCCATATGGCTGGTTTGGAAAAATAGTTATTAAGCAATGTGGTCTATGAGGTTGGCATTGAAAGAAAAGCCACCTATGTGAAAGGCTTGACTAGGTGATACAGTGATTGCAATTGGCATCAAAATACGACCATCACGGAATGGATTCAACTAAACACTTGCTTAGATGAGAGAACTTTGAAACTATGCAACAAAATTTTGTTCATTGGTTATCGAACGAGATGAATAATGTTGAAATCAATCTTCACTGGAGAATGTCAGGACTTGCTTGGGGAAAAAAAATAACAAGAAGCAACATTAGCTTTAGTGTGCATCAGGTGCGAGTGCATCAAGTGCACTTCAGGATCGATTAGTGCTTTGATACCAAGTGAGATTTTATAGGAATACCGTTAACTATTTTAAAAGCTTAAACTATTAGATGAAAGTGTGGTTTATTATTTAAATATTCCAATACTCCCTCTCACACTTAGTTCGATCTTTTTGCCTAATACTAAATGTGGAAATATTTAATTGAGAAGACAAATGAGGTTTGAAAAAATTCGAACTCAGGACTTTTTGTTTTGATACTATATGAGATTTTATGATATTGTTTGGATTTTTTTTTCCAAGGCAAGGTGAATTAATACAAATCAACTTGAATTTGAATGAAGTTGTGTTTGTTGTTTAAATATTGTAATAATCAGGACGTGACTCGAAATCAAATGACGAAGGTGCTTACGTCGGTTCAGGTTGTTTTATTGCAATTATCTCATTTTATGAAATGTAATGGAGTATCTGTCCCTGTGCAACGCAAGGCCGTTTTCCAGCAATTGACGGAAAGCAAATATAACGCGTGGCTATCCTAGAACTGTCATCTGGACCACCTGAAATGAAAAACTAAACGATGGAAACTGTTAATAATATATGCACTTTCAACTTCCAAGATGCCCCTTTCGAAGTGATCATAGAGTTTGGGAAACTACATTATTAGAATTTCTGGGTCCCTCTGGGGCGATTGACTAACCAGCCAAGTTTTCATATTAAAAACCATAGACATGAACTCCAGATCTATTTAAATTGCCCGCAGAAACGGCCACTTTCCAAAATCCGCATAGAGAAGCTAATCCAAATTCAGGTACGTTCATCTTTAATTTCTCTCACTATCCTTATATGGTATGCCTTCCCATGACAAGACAACCAAATCTTTGTTACTAAGGAGAACGCACTCCACTTTATGTTAAAGTATTCCGCTCCACTTGCAAATTGTTTAAAATTTCAGTTTGTATTTTTGACCATGCACGGAATTGAAGACATGTTCGGGACTTCACGTTGCTTTCTTGCGATCCTCATCCATGTTATTTCACATTCCTTGACACCGCCTGTTTTCCGAAATTAGAATGAATTGATTCCATCCAGAATCGCACATGAGATCGGTTTTCTTAAACTACACTTTGCTTATGTACAGGATTAATGAAACTCTTTTAAATCAGATGTGATATCTCTCTACCTAATAACTTTGTTTGAACTTTCAAACACTTTTTTTTTTTTTTTCCATCTCGGTAAGAGAGCAGGATATAGAATTCCGGACTTCTCCGATGGAGGCCTTCCAAACCACGAAGAACAGTGCCCTCATAGTAGAAAGATCCGTCCCTCTCGCCGTCCTGCCAGAACAAGAAACTCCCGGGGGTTCCCTTTTCTTAAATAGCCTTGATGAAACGGCCAAAGCGATAATATTGATTGTTTATTCTTGAAGGGAAACGGAATTCCCAAAATAGTGATTCGACACGGAATCGAACCTAAGAGAAACAACGAAGCGGAAGCAAGCCCAGAAAATCATGAATCACCGATCCTAAGGCATGTAACATAATCGAACGTACCTTATTTCTACAGACTAAACACCAGTGTTGTCTTCAGAGGATAATCCTGTTCTGTTCTTTAGGAGAAAGCGGTGTAGAAAGATGTAACTTCAGAGAGAGCGTAATCTCTCTTTTTCAAAATACGTAACTTCTTATCGATAACCGCCTCTTTGATTTTCCCTTATCTATAATAACTTCCTCCATGGGCCCTCAACTCATGTGCCGGGCCTTTGTGCCAAACATGGGCGGACGGCCCAACTTAGGCCCATCAAAAGGAAAAATCCATCAATTCTTACGACAGGGGTGACGCAAATGTGGTAGACGTGTTTAATCATGCTTTGGCCAAAGTTCTGGTCTGTTACTATCCGCTTGCAGGGAGATTAGCTAAAACCTCTCGAGGGAAGTTGCTTGTTGATTGCCAAAAGAAGTTAGGAGTCCCATTTGTGGAGGCAATATCTAATCGTGATATCGAAAGTCTGGGTGATAGGAGAGTTTTGTATTCTGATGTTCTAGGTAAGCTTATCTACAAGGATCCTACGGAAGATATACCTGAAGTTGCCCCCCTTCTAACTGCACAGGTAAGGAACAATTTTTTTTTTTTTTTCCTGGTAATGCTTGAGAGTGCTCTTCTAATCTATTCATTTCATTTCAGATTCCTATGTAAAGATCATAAATACTCCTTTTTGCCTTTTTATTTGTTTTTCTCGATTGAACATGATTGTCTATTTGTTTTGGTAGAACGAATTCGCGTTTAACTAGTTGGGTTCCTGATTCGTTAACTTTGCTTAAGATTTAGAAGATGATAATTTTCTTTTGGTAAGAAGTTATTTACTTTTTTTTTATATGACTAGTAATTCATATGAAAAAAACTCGATACTGATTAGCAACTTCCTATATTGTTAATTAATATTTTCTGCTTATAATAAAGCAGAAGTTTCAACTTATTTTTGCAAGACGTAATTCTAACTTTTCATCTAGTATAATAATTATCTACCTGCAGGTAGCCAGTTTTTTCTCTATATAATTGATTGAGAACTTTATTTGTTTTTTATTTTTGGCAAAGGTCAGTATATTTGTAATCATTTAGTTATTTCTCCAGTAAACTAGTATCTCCATGACAAACAATATTATAAAGCAGCCTCTTCATGGTCCAAAAAAATGGAAAATTGGCACTTTATCATTAGTATCTCTCTCAATGACATAATAAATTTTCAAATTCAATGCCAACTTATAAGTATCCATTTAGATAGTAACTTGCCGATAAAAGAAGGAAAATAGAGATAGCTACCTTTCCAGGAGAAGAAACACTAGCAATGCTAAAAATTATGCGCAATGCTTACTTTAATGCCAAAAGCTTTTTCTAAATCACTTAAGTGCTATATTTTAACAAAAACGATCACTTAAGTATCAACTCCGATTTGGGTTACTGGAAATTCTATGTGACTATATTTTATCAATACCTCAGTCCTATGTGGCCCGCTAGAGTGCCAAATTAGCACATAACCCCCGAACAAAGTTGTATCGACAAGTTAACGAGTGATTATTTGAGTGCCAAAATTTGTAAATATGGATCATTTGAGTGCCAATTATAGTTAAAAGTGATTACTTACATATTGATTATTATTAAAAAAATGACCACTTTAATGCTAGTTGTTGTTAAAATTTGATCACTTTAATGCCAATCTCAATTAAAAAAGATTATTGTGGGACGTTGTTTTGGATGTCCAAGAGGACAATTTAAAAGAAAAATATTTCAAATCATACTAAAATTTAAATTGTAAATGTCACATAATCAATATGGATGAAATTTATTGCTGAAGGCACTTAAGTGATCTTTTTCTCCTATTTGGCATTTAAGTGCGTTGACAAAAACTTTCAACGCTTAAATGAATGCCGTACATAACTTTTGCACTTTGAGTGTCCTCTTCCCTTATTATTCCTGATGGGCTGTAACTCGTCCTGGTAAGGTCTCATGAGGAATGATTCTTCAGTCCACCAGTGATAGGTGATTTGGTACTGTTGGATAAAGATGTGGCCCCCGCTTAAATGACGAGGTTAGCAATCGAGAATCATCAAATTTGTGGTGTATCGAGTCTAGGCAAATCTTTCTCTTTATCGAAGGCAAAAAGTCAAGATATTATGGCATGGATCAAGTACATTCATCCCGATTCCATTTGCTGTGCATAAACTCAATCCACGCAAGAATGTTTTCACATGTTGACATGTTCTACATTCTCTGTTGAAACATTATTAACTTTGAAGACAAATTACAGGTGACTAAATTTAGATGTGGAGGTTTCACTATTGGGATCGCAATTGACCATTGCATGGTAGATGGAGGGTCAACAATGGATTTTATGAACACATGGGCTAAAATAGCAAGAGGCAAGCCATTGTCCCTCGTCCCTTCTCATGACAGAATTATACTAAAAGCAAGAGTGCCTCCTCAAATCAATGGTGTTTACAAGGACTTTGTTCACGTAAGTGATGTATCAAACATGACAGCATTATAAGCAATAACTCGTATATAAATCTTTCCACTTTGATGCTAAGAAGCTGGCGACCATCAAAAGAATGGCAACAAAAGACAGAGGTAAATTTCTGTCTTGTGATAATTGACAAGTGGCAATTCATAGGCATCTTTGTATAATTTATACGTCAACTGATAGTTCCAAATGAACTCCAAACACGCTCAAAACTAAATCAAAACAAATTTCCAATCGAGTTAAATGTACTGAAATTTTTAAATAATGAGTGTAAATAAAAGGATAAGTTCATAATATCATTTCTTTTCTCTAAATGTAGTTTTCATTAAGCAATATGTGTATAATACCGTGGCCTTCTTAAATCATCATAAATACCACTAATATGTACATCCTTACAGTTATATGGTCACTAAAAATGGAATCTATCTATTTTGAACAACAGGTAATGAGTAGCTACACTAAATTCGCAATAGATAGGATTTTTAATATTCATAACAGAATTTTTTTCGAATAATAACTTTTTAAATTAATAAAATTAAAATAATATTTTAATATAAATAATATTATAATTCTAATATAATCCAAAATAACAACAAATTCATTTTAATTTATTCATATTTTTATTTATGTATTTGAGTGTCTTGGTATTTTATAATATAAATTGGATATATAAATATATATTTAGTAGTTATATCTATTACATATATTAGTATTTAGGTATATTAGTATAATTTACTAGTTAATAAAATATTATTAAAGAACGATGGAAGAGGGGAATTTTTTTTTTTTTTAAAAAGAGGGAAAAATAATAAAGTATAAGAAAAAAATGAAGTAGGTAAGAGCGTTGTAAAAGATTTTTATCATCTCTATTTATGTAATTTTTAAATTCATTTATATTAATATGTCGTTTGATCCCCGGGACCTGTGGGTTATGGGTCCATCATGTTTCCGCCGCGCCACTCGATTTTGTTGAAACTCCTTCAACAAGATTTTTTATTTATTGGAAAATGCTGCTCTTCCCTCCCTAAACCTTTTCTGTATGGGGGATTATTTATATTTGATGACAACGCTCCGGAAGGACTGTAAACCAATGTGTTACAGTCAATGGAGTATTGTGAAGGCAATTCCCAATGGAAAAGAAGACCGATGGTAATGTTAAGACGATCACCAACCCTCACATCTCTATACACATTTTGAACTAGGTCATCGACTGATCCTTGGACTTTGGTGACGAACAATTGGAGCTTTGTCATCCGATGCTCCAGATCTCCCATTGAATCCCTCAAACTCGAACCACCACGGTTCTTCTTTCCCTTGGTAGCGCCCTTCTTGGCGTTCCTCCACGATCATCACGATTGCCTCCTTATTACTCATGTTCCTCTCAAGAAAATGAAATTATTCTTGAATCTTCCAGCAAACCAAGCAAAAAGAGTGCCCCGCATCGGCGAGTGCCGTGCACGCACTTGCCTCGCACGGTGTGTTAGGTGCGCGCGCACACCATGTGCTTCTTATGCAATCCCTTGCTTTTTTTTTTTTTTTTTATATGTTCCAAACCATAAGAGTGATTTAACCACATATTAAGATTTCCCTCTAAGTTTCATTTCATGTCGATTTAAATTTTGATAATAGAGAGTTAAAAAAAGTACTCTTGGCCAAATTAACTACTTGTATCTTGCAGGTGATTTTATCAGCACCCTCCAATCAATGCGGCTTCTGTCGGAACCAAAAGTTTAGGATAGAGTAGATGGTGATTTATAAGTTGTTTATTTGATCAGTGCATTGCATTTTTTTAGTATATATATTTCAAAAAGGAAAACTTTTTTTCCCTTTGAAAATGCTATTATAATATAACAGCTAACAAAGATGATATGTTATCCTTCCCTAATACTTTTATGGTTCCGAACTCTCCCTAAATTTGACTTCAATAGGACAATTTTGTTAACTTGATTGTGATGTTCGTTCTCTTCTCATGGTTGTCATGGGTAGGTTCCATGAGCCAGACAAACTAGACAAGTCAAGATTTTGCTTCTACCGATCCTTGATTGGTGAGTTACATAAAGTTTCTCACGTGTAACTCTAAAAATATGACCAGGAAACAAAAACGAAAAAGAAAAAGAAAAAGGAAAAGGAAAAGAAGATAACCAGAATCGGCCCATCCCCCTCTATCTCTTTTCCTCTCTCTACTGGTTCAACCATGGCCGCTGTACCACCGTTTTGCTCCACCCTGCTATTGTGTCCGTGCAATCTCCAGCGCCCGGCCTTGCGGCGCCCACCGAAGTCCTAGGGGCACCCATCCAACACAAGCTCAATGTCGACCACTCAACCGAAGCTCGACCACTCCAAAACAGGGGAGGAGAAAGAGGCGAGCTTGACAATGGTAAGGTAAGGTGTTGGTACCTAAATTTTGATGAATTATTTAGTTATTCATTATAAAGAAATTTAAGAGTTGGCACTAGCCCCTAAACAAAAATTTTGTTAAATTTTAATTGCATGTTAGGAGCATGTAATAGTAATAGGCGAGCATGAATTTCATTATAATCTTAATTGAATTTACAAGATCGAGCCCATTTAATTCAATTTTGATGAAAGGCCCTGGAAAGAAAAAAAATGAGCGTACGTTAAGAGAGAGAGATATATATATCCCAAGTTGAGTTGTTGTTATAACCAGGAGCTTAGGGGGAGAATTTGCTGAGATTTTATCTCACTTTGGTGTTGATCCGTTTAGTCATTTATCGCATTAAAAAATTAGGGATTAATTTTAACCCCTACAAAATTAATTAATTAATCGCATAGCATATAGTTTTAGGTGCATTTATTTTTAATTTGCATTTATATTGGGCGGTGAGATGGGTTCGAATTGATGGTTGTAAAACTTTAATTTGATGGAGTTGGGAATTTAAGCGCCGAAAACAAATCGCCAAGCCTTTTTTTTTTTTTTTTATATGATCGGAAATTATCTCGTGAAAATAGAAATTTGAAAATTTTCAGAATACGAGGAATTTTTTTGGATAAAAAGTGTGAACAAATATTCTTTCGGAAAAGTAAATATTGCGTTTGAAAAAGAATCTTGGTGCATATCGATTTGGAAAAATTGAAAAAACCTAATCGGTAGCCTATAAAAAGGTAAAACTCATATGGTTTTGGGGGCTTGGCTTTTTCTTTTGAGTCGAAGGAAAAATCAACACAAAAAGAGAGAGAAAAGCTTTTCTATTGTTTGGTCGAAGAAGAGAAACACAAAGAAAGGAAAAAGCTTGAGGAAAAGTCAAAAAGAAAGAGGAAGAAGGAGGGGGAAACGTAAAAGCAGAAAAGGCAGAGGAGGGGTGATTGGACATTTACTGTTCATTGTCTCCTCCACCTTTGCTGCTCGCGTCTGCAGCCGACCGCCGGCTCCTCCTCACCCGCGCTGCGCTGGTGCCACCATACCGCGCTGCTCCGAGAGCCCGTCGCCCCTACCGCACCTCCACCCAACGCCGGCAGCTGCACCACCAGTCACCGCCACTCCGCCGGTTGTCCACAATCGCCCAGCGTAGATCCAGCGACCCGACGTCCCTGCTCGCCGCACCGACGCAGCCCGGAGCCGAAGCCCACTGCGATTTCGCCCTGCTGCTTCACCGTTCCGCCCCTCGCCGTCGCGACCCGCCTTCGTCTGCCCGTGCCCCAGCAGGTTTCGAGCCGGCTCCTCCTTGCTCTGTTCGTGAGCCGCCCGAGACGCCTGCAGCCCTCTGTTTCCCCGACGACCGCTGCTGCTGCTCCGCTCCGCTGTCCGCTCAGTCGCACCGATCTGCCGCCAGTCATGACGCCGCCGCCGCTGTCTCTCAGCCCAGCACTGCGCTTGATCCGAGTCTCCCGAGTGACTGCTCTGTAGCCCCGCGACGCCAAGCGACTCCCCTGTTTTGCTGCTGCCCCTTCGCTGCGCCGCTGTCTCTCAGCCCAGCACTGCGCTTGATCCGAGCCTCCCCGAGTGACTGCTCTGTAGCCCCCGCGACGCCAAGCGACTCCCCTGTTTTGCTGCTGCCCCTTCGCTGCTGCCCGAGCCTGCCTTCGCCGGACCTCGCCGGAGCTCTGACAACCGGGACCTCCGACCGACGGTGACCAGCGACACCACAGCTGCTGCCCTTGCACCGTCCTTAGCCGTGCCGAGCCTCCTTCGTGGTCCAATCTACCGGATATTTGGAAAAAAATTCAAATTTAGGTAGAGATTTATTTTATTTTATTAGGTTGATTTATTTTATTAGGTAGGTTTATTTAGTAGATTTATTTTATCTTATTTTAGTTTTGATATTTTTTCTCTTTATTTGAAATATTTCTCAATGATGTGGTTGAAATTAAGATGTACCACCTAACTCGCAACCGCACACGAATTTTTATTTTATTTATATTAGATGGAATAATTATTCACGCGAATAAAATTGATATATTGATCGGCTTTTTATTTATCGATTTTATTAGTAAAATAATTAAGTTTGGATTTCAATTCGAATGATGGATAACATCTTTGATGACCATGAATGATTTAGTGTTTATCTCTTAATTGTTTTGTTTATCCCGAAAATACAAAAAAAAAAAAAAAAAAATTGCATTTGCATTCCATATAGATTAGAATTGATTACATGATAGGTTGGTTAGTTTTTTTAAAATGCATGTTTAGAGGGTATCTATAGTAGATAATATTTCACTTTAGTTAGATTTTTATTTTTAGTGATTTTAATTACGAATTTTCATAAAAAAAAAAATACAAAAAAAAATCATGCGCATGTCATCTAGAATTAGGTTCATGAAATGCATGTCATTTAGTGATTGTTACTAGGTCCATTTGATTAGAAATTGTATGTCATTATAATTAGATCATTTGGTTAATTTAGATTGCACATTTAGTTATTGGATAATTTTCATTTCGAATTTCATGAAAAAGGAAAAAGAAAACTTAGAGTTAGGACATTCTTTACATGTCATTGCATGCTAGGGTAGATAGCATGTTTTATTTTATTTTTTAATTAGTTATAGTTTTAGATAATTTTCTTTAGGATAGACTGCATGCTTATATTTTATTTATGTCATATAGCTTAGGTCATATTGCCATTCCATATCACTTCATGTTAGGTTAGTAACATGCATTGCATATGGATTATATTCTCATTAAATAAGTGAAAACAAAAAAGAAATTTAAGTGTTAATTAGAAATCATATCTGCGCTTTTACGCGAATTTGAATTAACCTTGCAGATACTTTCGTTGTTACAAGGTAAGTCCCGTAATTTATTCATTACTTTCGTGTTAAATTGGTGGTTTGCGTACTCGCACGATCACTTCACATGTTAGGAAATAGATTTAAAATTAATTCAAATTGCTTGCAAAACATTTTTTGAAAATAAAAAAAAATGGCACTAAAAGGGCATTAGAGAAGTTCAGCCAGAACCAAGCGTCTCGTACTCCAGTTTGAGTGAGTAAAATAATTCTCTCATTATTTTACTTAAATGTCTAATCGACCTACCATAAACCGATTAGTGGTGACTCCTAGATAAAATCTATTTGCATATTAAAAAATTTTGAACCTAAGTCGCAAATTGGATGTGGCTTCAGGGAGCCCAATCTAAGTTTAGGCTTAGTAATCTATTAGCCAAACCTGTGGTAACCAAAAATTTGGTCACGACAGCTTGGCGACTCTACTGGAGAATTGAGTTAAAACTCTTAGTAGACTGCTATATTTTTCTTTTGCAAAGGTGAGGATCCTAGGTATGTCTTTAACATTTAAGGTGTTAAATGTTATTGCAGATTGGGAGGTATAAGGAGTAGTGATTGCTAGCATTTATTTTGCAGGGAAGTGTAGGAATGTATGGTTTATTTTCATATATGAAGTGTTGTCTGATATAAATTGTCGTGCATGCTCTGCATTTATACTACACTTTTGCACACACAATCTTGTCATCTGACCTGGGCCGCACTAGGATACTTAGGATGGTATTAAGTTGGATACGACTTTGACCGTGATGCCGCGTAGTAGAGGTTGCCCAACTCAATCCCGAAAGTTTCTTTCTTTGGTGTAAAAATGTTTACCTCTATCCGCGAGATTGCGCCGCATTGGGGTATCATTCTTGACTCGAGCCGAAGTTAGGAGGACTTGACTTAGTATGTGAGACCGCAACTAGTCATCCCATCTTGCTAACTTCACTTTGCTGTCTAGAAAATAAATCGAGCCTCACATCTCATATGTATGTCTATGTGATTGCCATCGATTTTCTTGGTGAAGTAAGTATTCTATCCCTATACCATACAATTTATTTCGTCATACTTTTGATCCTGTCCATGACAATCTAGGTCAATCATTGATTTAATTCATTTGTCAATTAAAAATGAAATAAGAAAATTGCCATGTAATGAATCATTTGGAAAATAACAAAAAAAAAAAAAAATACTTAGGATAATTTGTTTTCAACTCATGTCTTTATTGTTCTTATTAGGGAGATTCAAATTTTGGCCTTTCCTAGTTCATGTTTAGGAAACTGTCATTGTTAGGGCGTCCCGTGTCTTTATTTTTCTAATCCATTTTTAGGAAATTCCTTTCATGTGGACCTTTTCGTGACTAAAAAGAAAAAATAATAGATTGTTGTCATGGACCGATTCCCTCTTTACACTTCATGCTTACATGTTTCGTTCATTTGAATAAGGTGATTATGGAGCAATCCCGCTCACCCATTCAAACACGACGAGAGCTAAAATGATGGATCAAAAACGAGGTGCCGAACCGCATCGCTTGATATTGACAAATGACATGAACAAGCGAATTGCACGCCTCCAAAGTCAAGTCAATGAATTGTCTACTACTGTAGCTTATCTGCGTCAAAGCAAAAGTGCTGTGATAACAGTAGATACCTTATTTTCAATGAGAAATTGTGACTCAAGAAGAGAGCCAAGAGGACTTTTGAACCATCTCATTTTCCCAAGATTGTCAAATTTGATGCTACCATGAAGAGACTAGCGACATACCTAGAAGGAAGATTATCTCTGACCTGGAAGTTTGCATCACAAGACCAAGGAGGAGCATTACTTCTTGACTGATGAGAAAGACCAAAAAGGCACATCGGGTTGCATTACTAGATCAATTGGTCTAATTGTTACTCAACAAGTTTGAGAACACATTTTTAAAGAGTTAATGTGGGTCACATCTCAACTCTACTTGAAATATCCATCTTGAAGAGCCAAACAAAGTGTTTTTGCATTTCCATGCTTGATGGAATTTTCATTCTTGCTCATTAATAAGAAAATGAGGAGCAAGTAAAAGAGGACCATCCTTTCCGGTGGAAGAGGTACATCTCGTCTTTGAACATAATTAATTTTGGGAAATAACACTTTGTTCTTTCTTGCGTATGGCAAATTGGGGGCATGACATATTTTTATAAAGGACCCGACTGAGATAAAATCTTGACCCAAGCCAAAATGGATATTCCATTTGCATTGATGTTGCATGCATCCTATTCATGCATGTTCTCTTGTGCGGGAAAAAGCGGATTTTCAGTCTCGATTGATAGGACAATCCAAGAATACACATTGCTGAAACAATCTCTTTGTGGGGCAATTCCTGAATGAATTCTTAAAACCATATTTTGAGTATGATAAATTGTCTGTTTTGACGTCACAAAAAGATTTTCAAACTTAAAAACTGTTGGACTCTCTTTTGAAAAAGAGAATTTCCATAGTGATTTTACCTATTTAACTCACCAATTTCATACAAGATGGAAAATTCATTGAGTAATATTAAATGCTTAAGAATGCTGAATGAGACGGTCAGATGATGAAAGGCAAGCGTTATCATATACACAAATTCCCCTACTTATACACTTGTGAGATGAGTGTAGAAAGTTCAATATCCAAAAGAGTATTCGCAAAAGATACGATCATTGAAATGATGAGGGGTAGTCATATCTCTACCCCAAACAGGTATATGATCCATTGATTAGCCCCTTTGAGCCCCATACACTTATGAAGATTCTTTTTCAAATTACCTCAGTCAAGAACCACCCAACATCGGCGCAAATCGGAGGTGTAAGACAGCACCATAAGGTGGGAGAAAATGGAAAGAAATTTTCTTG